>JANPWX010000529.1:677936-778382 GCA_024734555.1 Trochalopteron elliotii
TGTGGGGACGGTCCGCGGGGCAGCGTCCCGGCGGCGGCGGTGGAGGGGGCGCGGGTGGGATCCGGGTGGTCGGTGAGGGTGGACACGGGTGGCCGCCGCATCCCCCGAGCTGCGGGAGCCGCCGCCGCGGCGCGGCCGGGGATGCGCCCGGCAGCTGCAGCTCCGGAGGTGATGGTTTTACCGAGCTCAGTAATAAATAGGGAAAAAAAACCAAAAAAACAAACCAACAAAACCCAAAAGCTGGGATTTTGAGCGGTTTGAGCATCGTGCTAGCCATCTCTCGCCCTTTTCTAGAGGGGGCAGAGAAGAAGGTAAGAAGTGCGGTGCAGGTTTGTCACGGCTCCCTAACCCTCCTCTTTGCTGCCCTTGGGATCAACCTGAGCTCCTCAAAGTTTGGGTTTCCTCGGGGGTCGGTGCCTTGGCTGAGCTGTCCTGCCCAGGCCGTGTCTCGGAGCACACACACCAGGCTGGCGTGAGAGGAGCTGATCTTCCCCTCTGCTTACCTTGGCTCTGAGGGACAATAACCTGCAGCTCCCAAAGGCCTGTGTGCTGTGAACAAGGAAAACTGCTGATCCTTCAAAAATAGCACTTTCTTCAGCTGCTCTGATGAATGTAAAATTACCGTTCTGTTGTAACTTAACGGAAAAGGTTTTGTGTAGTAGGAAACTGTTGCTTTTTTGTTTACGGTAGTCTGCAATTCCTCATTAAGCTTCCCATCGTGTGTTAACTTCCTCCCTGTGAGGCATCTCTGGCAGCTTCAGTTTGTTCTGGAGTTTGACATGGGATGGCTTTGAAGTGTTGCTTTCGAAACTGGATAAGGCAAGCAGCGAGCAGCTATCTCAGTTGCTTGAAGAGAAAAACCAAACCCAGCATGCTGAGGCCGTGCTCCAACGTGTCCTGTGTGTGGTTTGCTGTGTGAGCCCTGTGCTTGGGCTGGGGGTACCTGGTGTGAGTGGGATTAAACTCTAGGCAGAGCAATAAATTCGCTTTCCTGGGCTTGCTCCCTTGGCTTTTGCCTGGAGAAGGTCAGATCTTAGCAACCAAGAGCGTAAGCAGCAGGCTTTTATCATTCCAGCAAGGAGTTCAGGCATGTCATGGTTTGATATGGTCTGAAGGCTGGGTTTTAAGTCACAATGGGTGCCAGGCCACTGGGTCACAACAGATTTCTTTCCTGGAGGGAAGCTGTGTTTGCTGGCATGAAGTGCCTTCTGTCTAGAGCTGTCTCCAGCTATTTCTCCTTGAGTTTGGGATGGCTCCTGTGGGTTGGAGTAGGGTATGTGTGAGTGCTCCTGGCTCAGAGAAGGTGGGTAGAGCTGCCCATCCAGGTGCTTTTGGAGCAAAGCTGCAAGGGGATCTCACCTGTCCTGGCACTGCCTCAGAGAGCAGTGAGTTTCCCCATCACTCCACACAGCCAGAAGGTGCTGTACTTCTGCCATGGCTTCCAAAGCCTGTGCTGGTGCTCCGTGCTCTCTAATTAATGTGTTCATTAAGCCCTAAATGTCTTTGCCTGATACAATTAATTGTCCTTGCACTAGCTAGATTTTCAAGGCCCAGCTTTTCTTTTCCTGGGAAGGGGTTGTGGGATTTCCTTTCCTTTATTGGGGTGTGTGGGGTGGCTGCAGTTGGAAAGTCCTCAGCCTGCAGCAGAGGGGATGTCTGGAAGGATGGTGTCTCAGTGTTCTCTTTGCTGGAGCAAGAAGCACTATTTAGGCATGACAAAAACTTCTGTGGTTTAGACATTGGCTGGGTGTGAAGAGGTGGCACTGTGCTGTGTCATTGTGCTTCAGCCAAGGCTCTGCTTGCAGGGTAGAGCATCTCTTTTTGCTGATATTTGTTCCCTGAAGTTACTGAAGGATGTATTAACCCTGTATTTGTGCCGCTCTCTGATGAACTGTGGAAGGAACAGTTCTGTCTGAAAGCCAAGTCTTCTCTCCAGTGTCAATGCTAACCTGAGCAGAGCCTTTATAGAGTCATTGCTACCTAGGGACAGGGGAAGGAGAAACTTCTTTTGTCAGAGGCTTCAGGAAAAGGCTGCTGGATGGCTTCTAGCAGGTTGGCTTTGGTCTCCAGAGGAGTTATCTGCCTGGCTGAGGGGCAAATCCAGGTACACCAAGCTAGTGGAGAAGGGATGTGTGTGAAGAGCTCAGTGTGAGGATTTTGTCAGTGCTGGAGTTGTGGAAGGCAGTTTTGTAGGATCTGAAATCAATATGTGCAATTAGTCTGCCTTGGGAAGATGCCTGGAGAGAGGATACCCTTTAGTGCCCTAAAGCACAGGTGGATGGTGGGCAGGTGCACTGTTGATGGGTCTGTTCAGCTGCTCAAAGCCCTGACAAATGCTGGGTGCTGGGGGAGGCAGGTTCTGCCTGTGTGAGAGATCTCCCTTGGTTCCAGGGCCCTGTGGGTACGCTGAGTTAGGCAACACAAGCAGTGACAGGGAAATGTTTTGTGTGAAGTCAGCAGCAGAGCCCAGCTTTGGGCAGCATCAGGCTATAGCAGGAGCTCTCCTGAGTGGGAAGGAGGATGGGGGAGCAGAATTTTTGGGTGGGTTTTTAGTTCTAACTTGGAGTGGTGATAGGCTTCTCCTGCACAGCATCTGGTAGATGCTTTCTGCTACTCAGCCCTGCCACTGCTGCAGTTTGGCAGGTGGAGAGGGAGGCTCAGGAAGCTGAGCCATCCTTTTGCTGAGAAAGAACAAGGAAGCAAGTTTCCCCTTCATCTTTGGGATGAAAGCAAGGCCTGAGCTGTCTGTGTAAAAGCCAAATACAGAGTTGGTATGAGATAAAATGTTATTGGCTTGTGTCTTAAACTGTACCAAAGGAGACCTCTCTGAGGACAACCAGGTATTCAGTAACCCTTGTGAAAATTCTTCCTCTTATGTCTTTGTCTTCATGGTTGCAGTCTGATTTGCAGTGGTTTTTTTCCTTTTTTTTTGGGGGGTGGGGAGGATGGGATGTCACTTGCTTTAAAAAACAAACATCCAGCATGGAGGAAGGTGACCCAGTCACCAAAATTATGTGTTGAAAAAGGAATGTCTGTGGCTGGCTGTGGGAATGACTGAAGTGTGCAAAGCAATTGTTGACATAATTGCAGTCATTGAGGCAGGTCTGAAGACTGGTTATGGATATTTGTGATGGATAAATTATCAGGTACAACCAGTAAATGAATGATACCAAAAATTGCCATGTGGTCAAGCATGTAATTTTAATTAAGACAGTGGTTAAGCTTAGCATGGTTGGAGAAAAGTATCTGAAGCCTTCTAAAGAGAACAGATCCTAATAACTGATAAATTGGAGAAGGATTCTAATCTGAAAGATGGTATGGTGGGAAGGAGCTACATTGATTTTCATCCATGTGTGGGAGGGTGGCTGTTGATTTGTGGTGGTGGGTGAGGTGTGAGTACATGTGTTCCAGCCCTTCAGAAACAGGGATGTTTCTCAGGCTTCTGTATTTGGCCACAGGTGGTGACTTTATGGATTGAGTTCTTAATCACAGAAAAAGATTTTATAGACTGTGTCATTGGTGCTGAGATGCAGTCAAGGACTGCAGAACTTGCAGTTCTAACTTGCTTAGGAATTTGCAGCCTGGATTTGTTGGTCACTTTTTCTACTGGTTTAAGTTTTTATAAAGATTTTTCTGTTTCATTGCACTCTTCAGTTTTATTACATATTTTATATATTCATACCTATTTTATATATTAGATATTCATTTTATTTTATATTTTTGGCACAAGTGATAGAAAGAGAGGGAGAAGCACAAATGTCATATCTGTCAAGTACCTGACACTGGAGAAATTTTGTTTGTTGTTTGCAGGTGCTGGTGTCCCTGGATGGGGAAGTTCTCCTGAAAACCCAAATTCTTTTGAGGACACAGCTTCTCTGTGGGCTGAGGCTGGCAGCTGAGAGAGGGCTGTCCCATGACAGCTGGGAGCTTCCTATCCCACAAAGCTGCTGCTTTAGGGAGTGAACCTGGCCAAGTATGAACCCTTGTATTTTATTTCTTGATGGCACTCAGTGCATGAGCTGAGTCATGCTTTGTGCATAAGGTGTGGTTTGTGGAGGGCTTGTTTCTTTTGGGTTGCTGCCCTGGGAAGGCATTAGTTTTGAGTGAGGACTGCTGAAACAGTTGTAGTTCTTTTTGCTAAAATCCGTGTGGGATTAATTTAGGCTGCTTGTGTCCGGGGTGATTTCAGTGTTTCTGCAGAGTAGTGGCTGTGAAATGTTGTGATGGATTCTTCAGTATTGTTCAGAGAGTTGATGGTGAAGTTGTTAGCTAGTTAACAGTGACTGCTCTAATTATTCTGGTGTGAGTCTAAACAGCAAGGCTGTGATGTGCTGGAGCAGCACTTGAATATGTGTCTTTCTGAGATGGAGACGTTCTTCTTTTTCCTGTTGCTGTGCTGTAGTCTCTGTACAGCAGCCATGTGTATGCCTTGGACAAACAGAAAAGCCATGGAAGTCCAGCTTTTCTTTCTGCTGGTACTGGTGCCAAGTGGCAACTGCGTCCCTGAGGGCAAAGGAGCCAAATTCATGGCCTCACTGTTTTTTTGCTGTCTTCTGCAATTCCCTGTCTCCAGTAGTTTCCACTCAGTCACAGCAGTGTAAGTGAGGACTTGTGTCCCATCATTTTTAGATGGGATGTTGGTGGCAGTCATTGCTGCAGAGCAGAGATGGGGCAGAGGGGCCTGTGTTAAGCACAGAGCTCTGTGCTGATGTGGAAGAGAGCAGATCCCTGAAGCCTGCAATTCCTGTCCAACATCCCATGAGTGTTTTTGGGGTGTGCTGATTGTTTTTCTCAGCCAAGTGACACTGTGATTTTGTGACCTTGTGAGGACAGAGCATTAAGTGCTGGCAAACCCAGGCTAAATAACACTTTTCTGAGGATGTGACAGTGATTGGGATGGAGGGGGGAGTGTGAATCAGTGGTACCAAGGGATGTGAGACCATCCTACCCTGGTGACTGGGACTGCAGTGCCTGTGTGTGACAGTTCAGTGCTGTGCTGGAGCAGTGCTCCCAGTCAGGTGCTGCTGTTCTCCTCCTGGTTTTCCTCTGCTGCAGGGATTGGTCACAATCTTGTCTTGCAGTCTTGTGAGTGCAGCAGAGCTCTGACCACCCACTCCATAGTTTGTCTTGGTTTTGCTTCACTTTTGTAGAGTGTATTTATTAACTCAAAGACTATTTTGCTGTCATGAGACTTTATCGTGGGTGCCTGTCTCTTCTTCCCCTCTCCCACTCCCAGCAGTCATTCAGATTTCCATTCTATAGAACAGAAATGAGCCCTAAACCCCCAAAAGAGCTGCTGAGGATGGATTTGCTGTACACAAATAACATGGGCACAGCCTTCTGAAGCCCACAGCTGGAGGCTGTCACATTCACAGTAGATAAAACTGAAAGAATTGGGCAGCAGTAGCAAAAAAAAAAAAAAAAAAAGAGCCAGCACAGCTTTGCAGAGTAGTGTGTGCATGTGTGTACCTACCTGAAGCTGGCTGTAATTATCAGCTCCCACGCTGTCCTGCTGTGGCATCCAGCTCTGTCAAAGTTACTCTCATCTACCTCCTGCCTTTGTGCTTACTCACCATGGTGCTGGCAACACACAGGCATTGTCAGGGCTTTTCTCCTGCCCCTGGAGCTCCTCATGTGCTGGATGCAGCTGGTGGCCTTAGTCTGCTCTGCTGCTCTGACATGCTCTCTCAGAGAGAATTTGGGATGCTCACAGGGACCCCTGCCTAGAAGAGGGTCTGTAGCTGTTGCTTCATGCTGGGTATCTGCTACCAGACCCTGCCTCTCCCTCATTCCAGCCCAGCCCGTGGAGTCTTGACTGTTTGTGGACAAAAAGCTGAGAGATGTGTGAGCTGCCTCCTCATTAGGAGCCTGGCAAGGATGTGATCTGAGGATGAACCACAGCTCCACTGGAGAAGGAGGCTTCCCTTCTGCAGCATGTGAGAAGTGATTGATGGTAGCATGAAAGAAAAAGGATGAATTTGCCTCTCAGTGAGTTGAGTGCTGCCTTGGAGAAGGGTATTTTATTGCTTCAGAGCTTCCTCTCCTGTCTTTTGTTAGTGCTTACTGACAAAAGGTCAGTGTGGAAAAACTGGGAGGGAAGGAGAGAGAGCTGGGTTTAGATACTGGTGGTGTATAGAAGGTGTAACCCTATGCCAGAGAAATCAAAGTACTTGAAAGGCAGTAGGACCCAGTGCAGTGTTCCTATGACAAATTATTGCATGTGGAAGCCAACCACTTAAATGAGTCAAGTCTTAATTCTGACACTTCCTAGCACCTGGCTTTGGAAATGCTGTCTGGGTGGTGCTGTTCTGGGATATTATTTGTGCTGGAACCAAGGGTTTGGGTCTGCTTGCTAATGGTGTGCCTGCTTCAAGTGGCAGTATGAGACAGGGAATTCATCTGCTGACCTCTCACTGATGAGGTGATGATGCTGACATCTGGATTGACCTTTCTGTGTCTGTCAGGCAGCTTGGCTGACAAAGGTTAATGATATCTGAGGTGTGCTGGTTTCTGGGCTGCTAACTGGCCAGCAGTAGTTACCAGCATAAAAGGAAAGTTTGGTGGGTTTCAATCTCAGGTCTGAGGCTTGGAAGAAAGAGAGGACCCTAGGCATGGGTTGATGAGGTTTTATTCCATGGAAATCCACGTGCTAGAGCAAGTTTTGGCCCTTGGTTCTCTCCTTAAAGTACCCAGGGCATCCCCTGAGCAGGGGAAAGCTTCAGGCCAATGGCAGGGAAGGAAGGGGGTGATTCAAGACAGGTGCTTAACACAACAATGGGAAAGGTGGGTGCTGGAGCACCTGGTCAAATAGGAGAACATCTCCTCTCAGGTCCATCAGGGTGATTGGCAAGGTGCTCCCTCCAGGGTGACACCACAAGGAATTGGAGGGTGGGGTTGGGGTGGTTTGAAAGGGATATACCAATACAAACAAATAAACAAATTACATATACAACTTTGAAAAACCTTAATCATGCACCGCAACACTGAGGCTAGCAGGCTGAGTGTAAAACAGACCTGAGGTGAGGCTTTTAGCTCTTCTGTGTCAGCACCTGATCTCCAGGCTGAAAGATGGGGCTGGAAAAGGGAGAGATGTCCAAGTGCAGGTTGTTATGCCAATCCTTGCTGAGTGCAGGGGGGACAGAAACATCCCCTCAGGGCTGGGGAATGGGGTGCATGAGCAGGGTGTGATTTGTTATAACAATTAGAACAAGTCCTCTGGCTCAGCCTGTCCTGTGGTAGTAGTGGGCATGAATTTCAGTGTTCTCAGCTGTGTTATTAATGTGCACTTCCAGCTTAGATCAGGCATCTCTTCCAGGGTGATTCCACACTCTATCAGGCTTCTGCTTTGTCCTTTGTCATGCAGTTTGATGTGAGCAGTGCTTGTAATTTGCCTTGAAGAATGGTGAAAAGGCAGGCTTTATTCATAGCAATTGCTGGGAGTCCATTCTGTAATGCCAGATAGATTGATTTAAGTCTGAATGCAGAATGGGACTGGTATTTTTGGTTAATTTTCAGAGTTTGCTGTTTCCAGGGAGCTGAAAAGTGTCTGTGCACCACCTGAATGCCACTGGATCTGTCTTCCATGCAGAATGATTATCACAGATGCCAGAGGACAGTATGAGATTGTCCCACCTGTGGGAACAGATTCTTCTGTGGCACATCCTCTCAGCCACCAAAGGAATGAAAGAGCAAAGCCAATACAGCTTTCCTTGTGCTCATCCAAACATCTTCCTGCTTGCCTCGTTGTTTATTGTGTTAAGAGCACAAACTTCACAGCAGGGACCAGCATTTTCTCTGTGCAGCATCAGGCCCAGGTGATAACAGTGTCTGAAGTGCCACAGTAATGGAAAATAAACCTCCAGATCTAAGTCAAAAAATGGCAGATGCTCTGGGGATGCACAGAGCATTCTGTTACCTAAAGAGGTGTCTTCCATTTGACTCCAAAAGCAGCATGTTGCTGGTTCAGTGCCTGCCCAGGGTCCAAGGGAAGCCCCCTCCCCTCATCCCCTGGCTCTCCCTGCTCTCCTTTGCTTGCTCCATGCAGTGGGTGCACCAGCCTCCTGCTGATGCCATGGCTGCAATGCCAAGGTTTTTTTGAGGTTTTGCTGTGAGCTGTTTTAAACCACCTGGATTCATTGAGGATGTTTTGTGGTTACTGCAAAGTGCTGAGTGTCTCATTCCACTAAGGCCTTGTGGAGGAAATGAAACCCAGAGTCTTTAATATTCCATGCTCTTTAGGTATGAATAAATTTTTCCTTGCCCTGAAACCTTCTCCTGCTGTGAAATTCATTCCAATCTCTTTGTCTAAGACAATTAATCTCCTTCCTTTCCTCTCTCCTCCCATGCCCCAGCTTTTATGAACCTAGAAATGTGCTGACATTTCACCATCAGACTGGTTAGGGAGTTCTGCCGAGTATTTTTGCAAGTTGTCAGTGTAGCTGCCTGCAAAAGAAGGGGGAGATGGCTCTGAGTTGCTCTTCTCCTGGGGAATTTGGTTTTCTTAGCTGGTGGCTTTCTGCAAAAGTGTCTGACAGCCCTGTCCATGTCCATCTGTTCCCCTCAAAAGGAAAGGCATGGGGTTGGGGAGTCAATAGAAGAAGAAATAGAAGAAATAGCATCATAGTGTTTTAATACATTTTATTTTGGCAGTGCTCACTCCTGTAGCAGATCCCTGTCCCACCATGCACACACACTGACCTGAGCCTCTCTGGAGCTGTCCCTTCCACTGTCATATCCTGTGGATCACTCAGTGCCTCTGCAGTTGTTGTTCTGCTTTCTTGGCAAGAAGCCTGTGCCTCACACTGAGCCCCTTCCTGCTGCACTTCCCAGGAGGCTGAGCTATCCAACACAGGAGTTGTTTGGTTCCTGTGTGGGATTTCTGCAGTTACCTGGACTGGTGCCAGGTGTGGGGCCTGAGGGAAGCCCCTGTGCTTTCCTGGAGCAGGCACAGCTGACTGCACTGTTTGGGATGAAGCTAAAACTTTTTTGCACCTGACAGTTGATACCTTGAAGCAAAGTCATCCCAGCCACTCCTTATTTGCTGACATTGAGAAACACCATTTCCAGCAGCAACTTGGCTATTCCAAAATCCTTGACCTCCTCTGAACCTCTCTGCAGCCCTGGCATCTCCCAAGCTGAGCAGTGCTGGTAGTTGGAAAGTTTGAGGTAAATAACGTCAGCTCTCCTGATGTCCTCCAGTCTAACAGTGCCTGGCTCTTCCTGCCCTGCACAGCCCCATCCTCTGCCTGGACATTCCTGTGGAGACTCACAAGAGCCAGAGGATTTGGAGGGATCTGCTGAGCAGCTCCTGGAGGCAGGCAGGAAGCCAAGAGCTGGGGCACAGGCTGGTGAGCAGGAGGGGAGTGGGAAAACCTGTCCAGAAGGGACTCTGAAGGTCCTCTGAGGTCACTGTTAAATCTGAACAGCCACAGCATCACACACTTGGGATACCTGACCTGCAAAACCTGGAGCCTTAAAGGATGTGACAGGGAAAGGTACAAAACACCCCTCTGTTGTTCCCCTGGGCTCTGTGACCTTGGGAATCCACATCCTCCTTGCCCAGCTCCTGTGCACAGCTGGAACTGCTGGGAGCACTGTTGGATGTCACTGGGACCAGCTAAGGCTGGTCAAGGACTAAGTGTGAACCAGCAAACTCAGCAGCAAACCAGTTCCTTTACTTTGGAAGCTGCAATGGGAACACCTCCTAGGCACTGGGGAGGGTGGTGCTGGTGCTGATGAAAGCAGATTCCTGACATTAATACCAGATGGAATGCAGCTGCTCCTTCATATGAGAAACTGGGAGCACGGGGGTTCCCCATACCTCTCCCAGGTGCTGGGAAGCAGCTGCTCCTTCCATGGTGCCAGGCAGGTCCTGCACCCAGCTCTGCAGTGTGTCAAACCAAACATGCTCTGGTGATTGGGCTGGGCAGAGTCTCCTGTCAAATTATTTGTTCTGGCTGCAATTTTGTCTGCTTTGGAAACTTGTCATTTTTTAGCCTTCCGAGACCACCTCCCAGAGAGCATGGGAATTGTAAGCATTTAGAGATATAATAATGAGGTAATTAAAATCTTTAATTTTATTTTTCTTGTTTGAGTGTAATTCCTTTGATTTAAAGGGTGGCAGTAGCTAATTGGATTCTGGGCCAGACTTGCACAGGCAGCTGGGGGGAGGGACTGCAAATGAGTCTAGCCAGGAAATTGCTAATTTAAATATAGTTCTTGGTAGGGTCAACGAAACACCCAAGGGACAAATTAAGAGTAAAACTTCTGCTGTAATGTGTTCATTTAGCTGCAGACATAATCTTAAGGAAAACAAGGAAGCTTGGGAGTGAGAGGAGCAGATTTCAGGGTAGATGTCCCTTCTGTTGGACATTGTGTGCTGCTGCAGGTCTCTCATAGGCAACTGCATCCTTCTCCTGGCCCTGGGCTGTCTGGTACAGTGGCTGATCCCAAGAAGAAACCACTGAAGGGATTTTTGGGTTTGTGGGTGTTAGTGGCTTCACTGCAGGATGGAAATCCATAGTTTACATCATGCTGTGGGGCTGCTGCTGCTGTTCCCAGCTTTGGCACAGATCACCTGGATCACACTGTTCATCAGGTGGAAAGGAGATGGGCCCAGCCACCACCTCATTGCATTGCTTGGGTTACTGGGGGACAGCTTTCCCTGTGAGGCTGCTGCCTTCTTCCCAAATGTTTGGCTGGGATGGTGCATCCCCTCCCAAGGGTACTGACCTGTTTCTCTGGACAGGCAATCAGGGATGTGCCTGGAGTCTGTGGCATGAGAGGGATTCAGCCTGAAAAAAAAAAAAAAAAAGAATTCAGGGCATTGAAGCACTGGGATTGTTCCTTTGGAAATCTGCAGCCTTGTGTTTTTCCTGTTGGGACCCTTTCACAGATGGACAAGGTCATTGTCCCTGCTGGGGACACGTGAGGAGTAGGCAGCCAAAGCCCAGGATGCAGGACATGGAGCACATCTGGAGTAACCCCTGGCTGAGAGCCAGCACTGCTCTCAAGTTTGATTAACAACATTAATTTTCCAGCCCTGCTTATTTCTTGATTTAGGCATGGCTCAGACCATGTGCAGCAGAGCTCACCTACTCCTTGGAGGCACTTAGGGAGCAATCTGAGTTAGTCCTTGGCAATTGTAATTCCCCTTGAAGGCTAAGTTAAAGAAGTGTTGCTGGTGATGGGAGCTGCAGAAGAGCAGCTTGTTTTATGTTTCCCAGGACCTCAGACCCAGCTCTTAGTGTTCCCTCTTTCATTTTGACTGTGTCCCCAGGGGGAGGCCACGTGTTCAGGGAGGGAGGCAGAGCTTGTCTGGAATGAAGCCTGATCCCTCCCCTCTCTGGAGGGCTGCAGAGCTGTTCATTGGAGCTGAATAAGATTCCACAAAAGCTGGGGATCATCCCACCTCACCTGCAGTGTATCAGCTGGAGGGAGAGCTGCCTGACAGGTCTGCAGGTGTGACCAATTGCATTGTGCATCACTTGTTTTGTATATTCTAATTAAATTGTTATTATTACTTTTTTCTTCTGGAATTATTTTTTCTTCTTTTTAAGTCCTATTAAACTGTTTTTATCTCAACTCACAAATGTTACTTTTTTTTTTCCTGCTCAGTTCTTTCCCTCATTCCTGGAGAGGGATCTGTGAGCAAGCAGCTGTGTGGTGTTTACCTGCCTGCCAAGTTAAACTACAACATTTAAGCCCTGTTTTTAAAGCCTGCTTTGATTCTAAGATCTTTGAGCCAAAGCTTGCCTCTTTAAAAGCATTAAGCACAGTGGGGCAGTGAGCTCTCTATTAATTGATGCTGTTGCCAGGCTATTGAAAAGTTGTAATAATGTGGCCAAATTTTCAAGTGTGGTCTAGGCTTTCAGCCTGGGTGTCAAAAAGGGAAAGCTAATTGCAGTGTGAACTAAGGAGAACAGGGTGGCTGGAAGGAAATGTCATTAAGGTACTCCTCAGGTGCCAGGTCAGCCCATGTCAAATCACAGCTGCCTCAACCTCTAAATTTCTTCCTCCTTCCGTTAAATTACTACCAAGTGATTTCTTGCAAGTGTAACCACCTTTTATAACAAGAGAAAGAAAACTGGCTGTTTTCTTTGAATACAAACAATATTGCAGAAGCAAATGGAAGAGGTCATTTTCTTCCCTGGCCTTGGAGCACTGTACAGAGTGCCTGTGCTGGCTTCCTGCTGACCCTGGGCTGTGGGCATGGGGCAGTGGGGGTGTGTGTGGTTTGTCCTCCCTGACACTGTGTGGAATTGGTGTTGGGATGTCTGAATTCCCCAGTTTGTCAGGCACAAATAATGCTTCCTGTGCAGGGCTTGTCATGTTGCAGAGCTCAATTCCCTACGGTGTTGCGGAGACTGAAAAAACAGCTTCAGAGTGGTTGTAGACAAATTCAGAGATGTTCTGTCAGGGCTTCCTGAGTGACTGCTTGAAGCCAGGAGTTGCTGTCAGGAGGCCAAACTCTAAACTTTTCCTCATTATCATGACTATTTTTAAGCTCTTGGTTTCTGCAGCAGCACTCCTCCCAACATCCACTGCTGGCCACTGTTAGGGACAGAAATCAGGGCAGGGTGGATACATGGCTTGACTCAGTAAGGCTTTTCCTATAAATGATCTGCTGGCTTGTTTTCTAGAAGCTCTTGACCTACATCTCAAACTTGGTGCTGGTTCAGGAAGGAACACCAGTCACAGTTCCATAATGCACCTGTGGGGAAAGTTTCATCTCTTGCTGCTCCCTCTCAGCATGGAAGGTCTTGGTGTCAGCCAGGGCTGGGTAGAACTAGAACCATGTAAATCAGAGCTTTCTGTAAAAAAATAAAGTTATTTAATCTGTTTTCCTTCTGAAATGAGACCCTGTGTGAAAGACAAGCTAGGTACCCGCTGTGCATCTCTGTCTGTCAGTCCTGTCTCTTTCTCTGCAATCCATCAGTTTCTGGAGCCTTTGTCCTCTTGGACTCAAGTGTATTGCAGTGATTAGAGCTACAAGGATTTGTTAGAAGTTTTCAAGTAAATGGATGTCCAGGTAGAGGGGGAAGATGTTATAGTGAGGGGCTCCAGTCATTACTTCTGCTCATACCAGGACAAGTTGGGTTATGCTGCTTCTCTCACCTTCAGTCTCTTTCCTGCCATCATTCTGGTGCCATTCTTTCCCTTTTCCTGCCCTTGATACTTGGTCCTGGAGAATCTTTGTCCTGTGACCACTTCTGAGGGTCAACAGGGACTGCTCTGATCCAGGGCTGGACTGCTGGGAGAGCACTGCTGGCCAAAATTTGGGTTATTTGGAGAAGCAATGGACAGTGATGGTGGGGTGTGTGAAGACCAAGCCTCAGAGCTACTGCATGTCCTCTGTGGTGGAGCAGAGAGTTTGGGGACACCTTGGGAGATCCAGGATGCAGGTAGGTTGCACTAGAGGTCCTCACTATCTGTGCTAAACCAACACAGTTGCCTGGCCACAAATTATAGAGAAACCTGAACCCTAAGAGAGTTTAAAACCCCTCACTGCACTGCCAGCAAGGCTCACTCACATGATGCCACATGGCCAAGGTATTGCTACACTGATATAGCTGGTGGCACTTTTCATCCTCTAGGATGGTCCAGCTTGGACTGTGGTCCTGAGCCTTTCTGAGACTGTTTTTCCCCTTTAAAGTTCATGTGGGAGCTCCCACAGGACACAGAATTTGTAGTTCTCTCTTTAATACTTCATCATCCTCCTGCAGTGTTGAACCCCCTTGCCCAGAGGGAGGAAGATGCTCTGTTTTGAGGTCAGGGTGAGCTGAAGAGTGTCAGATCAAGGCACAAATTTATCTCCATGTCTTAAATCACAAACCATTGAAGGGGCTGGTGGGATGTTTGCATGTGGGTAAGGAGTGGGCAAATGCAGTCCAGCTTGAGTGTTGGCTAATAAAGAGTCAAGTACAGAAAATAAGATTCACAGAGGAGATTTAATAACTGGGGAGAATAATTGTAAAGTGCTTCAGAATATTAACCAAAGGCTGAATGCATCCAATTAGCTTAATGAAGCTGGGTGGTTGGGTTCTTTTTTTAATCAAACAGATGGGCAAAACATTATGCACAAAAAATGAGATCTGAATACAATGAACACATTTAATTAACAAACAAAAGACAGAGAAAGGGTTTGTTTTTCAACTTGAGAAGTGAAAGCTTCTACTGCACCAAATACTCAAAAATGAGCCTTAAATGTCATGGTGTCTTGAAAGTCTCACGTACTTATAATTATTATTTGCAAAGAGTTGGGTGTTTGAGATTGGGGGGTCATCCTGGGGCTGGCTGCACCTGCAGGCAGGTGAGCAGGGGCTGGAGGCAGCAATGCATCACCAACCCAGCAGTGCTGCAGAGCCACAGAGCAATCCCTGGCTGCTGGGGTGGGCTGTCCCCAAGGGACAGAGGCAGTAACTTAACCCTCTGCTCCAAAATCCTTTCCCTGCATGTCAGTGATCACCTCTATTCTGCAGAAGGAGAAGGGCAGGACTCCTGGGTTAATCAGGGTGTGAGTGTTGAATGTGTGGTGCTGCTCAGTGTCCTAAGTGTTCAGGAGACTTGGGGAGTGTTTCCCTGATGGTCTGTGCTTGTGCCACCTTGTGTGGAGTTGCTGCAGCCACCCACTGTGATGCTGCTGGCCCCAGCCAGGGAGCTCAGTGCCCACCACTGGTTTCCCTGTCCCTGCTGCAGCAGAGGCTCCCATTCGTGCTGGTGCCCAGTACAGACACAGCTCCTCTGCTGTCTGTCTGACCAGTTTTACTGGGCCACAGAAACCTGGTGCAAATCAAAGCCTTCCCTCTGCAGATGGGAGACTCCTCTCCATACAGGCCTTGAGTGCTTATGTAAGTGTGAAATACAGAGCTGTAATATCAGTCTTGCCAAGGCTGGGAGTGTTTGCTCCAGCCTAATAAACTGAACAAGCCATTTTGATATTAAGCCTATAATAATAACACCTTGTAGCTAAAGAGAGTGTTTTTCCCCATTGGTGGATTACTCAGCCCTTTTCTTCTGAGGCAGTGTTTAACAAAAGCAGAGAATTTCCCAGACTATGTTTAATTAAACACAGCTCAGAGATCTCTTCATTTCAGTGCTGTGACAATGTTGCTCTGCAGTCTCATCTCCAGGGCAGCTGGAACTTGTGCTCTGCCAGTGCATGAGCTGGGCAGGTCACTGTCTCCTGCCCAGATGTGCCTGTCCAGATGTGCCCAGTGCTGTGGAAATCCCAGAGGGGCTCACATTTGTAGACCCACAGGCTCCAGCTGCTTTTGAAGCTGACTAGGGGCTTGGTCTGAGCTGTGTAGCCCATGCAAGTGGTAGATCAGCCAAAATGCTTTACACTACAAGTAAGATTTGGGGGTCCTAATTTCTACCTGCTTCCTTTATTGGTTGCTAATGTAGCTGTGGGAGCATTTTGAGTGCAATGGCCTGGTTATCAACAATTACATACAAAGTGAGGGCTTTAATTTGAAGCCTCCTCATTTCTGCCTTAGGAGTTACCCATGAGCAGATGGTGATATGCTCTGGTTTTGCTTATTCTTGCAGATTATTTGCCAGATAATTTTTCTGACTAATCCTTTGGCCCATAGACTGTTTATAAACCTGGAGTCAGGTTTCGGGTAAAAACACTTGTGTTTGCAAATTTTCAAATCTGTTCCTGTGCTGGCTTGCTGATGTCACTGTGAGCAGGAGACTTCTCTGAATGGCAAATGCTCTCTGCACCATGGGAGAGAGGCAGCTCCTAAAGAAGAACCTCCTTCCCAGTGACAGGATGGGAAGAACAATCTTCATGCCTCGTTTGGGACTTATTTTATTTTAAAGCATGATATGGCTCAAGTCCTAACCCCAGCATCAGTGTTATCATACTGACCTCCCCTGAGGTCACATTGCTGTTTCAGGTGGTGTGGTAAGGAGGCATTTCTGCTGCCACTGAGTTTGTGTCCTGTGCAGGTGATGCTGCATAACCTGTGCACAGCAGAAGTTGGGGGATTTGCCTGTCTATGGCTGGGCAGGACACTGGTATCAGTAGTGGTGGGGGCACTGCAGCCACTGGCACAGCTCTCCCTGAAAAGTGCTGAAAGGCTGTAGTGGTGTTATTATTATTATTGTTATTTTTATTCTTGTTGTTATTACTATTATTGTTGTTATTGTTTCCCCCTCATCTCTTACCACCTCTACCTTTTTAAAAAATCAGTCCCTTGGATGTCTCTGGAGAGCTGGCAGTGGTAACTGCCTGACTGATTTATTCTGGTGTTTTAACATTTACTGGATTTACATAACAGCCAAACAATCTGTTTCAGGAGTTTAATATAAACCCAGCTCTAGTGAGTCACATCCATGTTAGCAGTAATGCAAAGAGAGGCAGCTGGGGGAGTGAGGGGGTGACTTTTTCTGGGTTTTTGCATGGGAATATATTTCAGGAATGGCTGCCTGAAATATCTCTGACACCTCATAGCTGAGTGATGCTGCCAGTTCTCCTCTGCCATCAGGGATTTGTTCTTAAACTTTGAAAGAGCAGTGAGTTTGTCACATCAGTGCTTCCATTGCTGCTCCCAGCTGAGTCTGGGGGCTTTTCCAGAGCTCCCCAGGCACTGCTGTGTGTCCCTGGTACTCCACAGCCCCCCTGTGTGTAAAATACCTTTACAAGTATGTGCGTGCTTGAAGGAGGGAGTGTAGCTATGGGAGCAGCAAGATGAGGCCTGTAGAGATGTGCTGTTTGCTTTTTGAGTTCAAAACCACATAGCATTTGTTTGTGCCAGTCTTTGTGGGCCTGGTCCCCAAGATGTGCAGCTGAGCACAGCAGCAAGTGGGGTATGGATGTGTGCCAGCATTTCCACCTAGGGTCTGACCCACGTGCAGGTTCTGGGGACAGAATTTGAGTTCTCACCCAGCTGAGCTCAAACTTTGTCCCCAGAGGGAGTTTGAACTCCCCTGAGCAGTGACAGCAAAATGTTGGAGCTGTTGGGGGCTCTCAGCAGGGACTCCCCCCCAGCCCCTTCAGGGCTCTGGGGCTCACATGGCAGAGCCAGGTGAGCAGGGCTTGTTCCTTGGGGACAGCAGGAGTGAGAGCCATCAGGACAATTAACACCAGGGGTTTCCCAAAGCATGGTGTGTAACCTGTTGCCTCAGGTCCTTTCCAGGCAGTGTAACTTTTGGGGGATTCCCTCAGTTGTCTCCTCCAGCTGTATGAATGCAGCAAATCCCTGGGGCAGGTCTACCATGGGCAGCCTGTCCCCTCCTGCTCCAGAGGTTCTGTCACCTCTCTACTGGTGGGGTTGTAGTGTGGTTGAGGAAAGTGGTTCTCCAGCTTGAGTTTTCACTTTTGAAAATCCTAAGCAAGATCCAGCTGGGTTTGAACAGCCTGGTTTGTGCTGCTGCCTGTGTTTGAGGTCGGCTGTTCAGCTCAGCAAGTGCTTCTCTTGCTGCAGCTTATTTGAATTCTTGTCTTCAAAATGGAAAATAAATGCTGGCTGATGAGATCTATTACAGCCCTAATTTTAGAGCATGCCAAACAGTAGGAAATTGTTTTCAATCTTCACTCTCATGTCTCCTTTATTTCACCCTTCCATTTGTGAAAATTGCCTTTGTCATTCTTCTAAGTGCCCAGTGATGTCCTGCTCACCAATATCTTCAGGCATTCTCCTTCCAGCCCTGTTTTCTGATATTTCTTTGTTCACCCACTTGACATTGCCATTAGGAGAGCTCTCTCCAGGGTTCAGGCAGCAGTGTTGGCATGATGCAGGCACTGAGTGCTCAGCCAGCTGGTGTGAGATGCCAGCAGAGCCCCCTGTGAGCTGGGGGAAGCAGCACCACAGTGGAATTTCTTATCCCAGGGCTCCATAAGTCTTTCCAGCCCCACCCCAGCCTGCTTTCTCAGTGAGCAAGAGGGAAAATATGAATTTCCCTCTGCTCTGTTGAAGAGTTTAAGAAGCTGTCCCAAAGCCTCAGTGTTTATCCTTGGCAGTAAGGAAAACCTGAGCCATTGCTCAAGAGGTGGGAGCAGGCACCAAGTTAGGAATCAAAATGCTGGATCAATGCTGAAGGGAACGGTGGTGCACAAAGTCTAGATTTTTAGGACATGATTCCTCTTCCTAGATGGAAGGTCTCACTGTTTTGAGAAGAGTTTGGATGCCTAACTGGTGGTCTGCTCTGAAACCTTCAAGGTGACTGCTCACACCAGTCACTCCCTTAGCCCTGCTCCTGGTTTGCAGTGCTTGGCAGAGCCTCACTGAGCTCCAGATTAAAGCTGGTGGCACAAGTCCAGTTGTTTCACCCTGTGGACTTTTCAGAGGCTCTCTGGAATACATTTCATGGTTTTGGCAACCACGTGTCCCTGACAGCAGCTGCTGTGGCCATCAGCACAGAGACTTGGTGCCTGCCCTGGAGGGCTTTGAAAATCTTCTCTTTCCTGCCCCTGGCTCCTTCACCCCTCCTGCTCCTTCACCCTCCTGTCATCCCTTGGCTGGCAGCTGACAGTGGCTTTATCCCTCAAAAGGAGTTATCTCTTGCCCTGACTTCCTGTGCTGGAGAGGGGTAAAAAACTCCCTGCTCCTCCCAATTACCATTCCATGCCTTTCCTGGGTGTCCTCCAAGCCCTGAGGCTGCTCAAGGTGTCAGTCCCCAGGAATTCAGCCGGGGAATGTCTTCATGGTCTGCCTTTGTGAACATGGCTGAGATAAACCCGTTACTGAACTAAATGTGGTAACAGCTAATCCCTTGGAGACAGTCACCTGGGCCCTGCACGGTGAAAAGAGGCTTTGCTGCTCTGATTAACTGCCCTGGCAAGAACGTTAACTCGTGGTTCTTTTTGGAAATGAAAAGCACCTCTCCAGGAGAGTTGAAGGGATTAGGTACCAGCTGGAATATTAAGGTAGGTTCTTTGCACCTTCCTAATAAATTTGTAGCTTAAAAGTCTGGTCAGCCCTGGTGGGATGGGTGATTATGGCTGAGTGTCCCTGGGCTGTGCTGGGGAGGAGACTGAGGCCAGTGTGGGACCCAGGAGCTTCCCTGGGAGGATGGAGGTGGTGAGCAGCTCTTGGTCCTGACTGCCTGTGCTCGGTGTCCTCAGGGCTCTGGGGCTCACTGTCATAAAACAAGCCCTGTCAAACTGGCCAGCCCTCCACAAAGGGCTGAAGCTCATTTAAACCTTGCTGAGAGCCAAATGACACTGACCTATTCCAGCCACTTAAGGCAAATGTCAAAGGCTGTGGAGAGCATTCCAGCTGTTTTCACAACCCTGGTTTCCTTTTCTGGGGGAAGATCTGCACTAAATTCTTATATATTACTTTTTAACACAACACTTTGTTTCAAAAGCCTGAACTAGAAATTCCATCTACATGAAAAGCAAAGCTCCTGTACTTCAGTGAAGGTTTCTTGGGCTGTGTTTTTGAGGGCAGGATTTTATCTTGGTGCTGATTTCCCTGAGGCTGCATGGGCCAGCTGTGCCCTGGCAGGAGTGCAGCCTGACCAGTGAGCATCACATGTGGCACTTGCTGAAGAGAGCTGTAGACCACCCAACTGACTGAATGGATTAAAACAGATTTAAAAACTTTGTCCATAAAATAAGGTAAGACTGAGAAAAGTTTAAATACTTGTATTAAGTATTCTTTGTTCAGAGCAAATTTGAATGCTCAAGCTACTCCCAAAGTGCTGTTACCTTTCAACCTGTCTTTCTCCTGCAGAATTTTCTATTTTAAATAAATAGCACAGAGTTAGCTCAGAAGGGAAAAGATACAAGTGCCACTGTTCAAAGTGTGCTTTATTGGTTAGATATTTATGGGAGACATTCAGGAAATGAGTAAACACTTGAAAGTATATGTATTATTTATTATTGTAGCTGATTAATTACCACTTGAAATCTTTTGGTTGGTGTTATGGCTCTCTGTAGTCTTCAGCAAGCAATGCTTCAGCAGAGCCTAATGTGGCATTTGTCCCAGTTAAATGTTTCAGGAGATGCAAGTGCTGCAGTTCATTTATGGGCAATGGAGGTTTGAGCAGTGGAAGGTGACAGTGTGGCACTTGGTGCAAGCACCAGGGGAAGTGAGAGAGATCTGGGCCTGGGGGTGCTTAGTGATGGCTCAGTCCTCCAGCCCCAGCAGGAGAATTTGCTGGCCCCAGTTTGTGGAGAAGCAGCAGGGTGGGATTAACGTGCCTGACTCTGTCTGATGAAGTGATGACAGTCAGGAGTTTAAACTTGGCTCCCAAGCATTGGGCTGCCAGCAGGGACTTCTAGAATGCTTCTTCCCTGTTTCTACAGCAGTGGTTCCTCCTCCAGCCTGGAATGGAGAAGTGCATGAAGAAACAAAGTGGCTCTTACCTGCCCCAGCTGTGCGACTGGTTCTGAATCCATGGGCTCTCAGGCCACACTCCAGCAACCTGCTGGCTCCACGTGCTCCCTTGCACTCACTGTTAGATGTTTCTGTATGTGAGACCATGCACCAGCATCTCTATTCCTGCCCAGGTTCCTGAGCTGTGCCTGGAAAACCTCTTGGATTCATGCAAAGCACAGATCCCACCCAGCAGTGCTTCCTGAAGCAATGCATGTCCTTAAGCATTTGCTTAGCTTTAACAAGACTTAAGCATGTGTTGAGATAGTTACTTAGTTCTAATCTGCACATCTTGAAAAACAGTATGATAAAATCACACTGGAAGGGGTGGCAGGACTCCCTGTGCCTTCAGCAAAGTAGATGTCATGGCTCAGCTGCAATGGGAGGAATCCCCTCTCCCTTGCTGTCACTGTTGTGACCAGAGGCCCTTTCCTCTGGCCATCCCTGCAGGAATATGCCCATTTAACCCTTCTACAAACAAAGTTTGCAGAATGCTGCAATCAGAAAAGTTCCTTCATCAAATGACTCCTCTGCGGGAGAGGAGTGAGTGGGCCTGGAGAGGAATGGAGGAGTCATAAGAGAGATGTATGAAAATGCTTTTTATGGAATGAATAATTTCTGTTCCGGAGGCGGCAGCGTCGTATTTCATTCTAATTTGGGGGTTTTTGGGGAGCGTGTGACTGACGCCCAACGAGGGGTGCAGGATGCTGTTTCTCAGCAGGCTGTCACTCCCCTGCTCCATTTACCTGTCAGCTCTCCTCTGGAGACTTCTCACTCTGGATGCCATTAACCCATTTCTCACAGCACGGCCCTGCAGCCTCTCCCGGGAGCCAGTGGCACACGAGGGGCCCATCCAGTCCCTGCTGCTGTGGGGAGCCTCTCTGGAGCTGTGCTGAGGTGTTTTCTCTTGGCTGTACCTTTGCTGCTCTGGTGAGCAGGAGCCTTCCTGCCCTCAGTCCATCTGTGGCTGTGCCTGCCCTCCTGAGCTGGATGATGCTCCATCTACTTCAGGCTTGCTCCAGCCAACACAGTGTGTTTTTCCTTACTTTGCACATGCTCTTCCCTGGCTCCCCTCTGTCCCTGACATGGCTTCAGCTCCCTGGGAAAAGACTGGCTCTTGCTCTACCTGGGTTGGGGCCCTGCAGCATCATGCCCAGGCTCTGCTGGATCAGGAAAGGTGTTGCTGGCACTGAGGCTGTTTTCTTCCATACTGGTAGTCCTACCCTTATAAAAAGGGCAGTTAAGGGTTTTGTTGTGCTGCAGTATAAACTTCAGCCAACTCCTTCCCCTTGTCCTGTGCCCTTAATTAAGAGTGTGTATGTTAAATGCTGTGAGCCCGAGCAGAGTCTCATTGCAAAGTAAACAGGAGCGTGGGACTTAGGCAGGTCTTTTGTTACTGCTGTACAGGGCTTATGCTAATAACAGCTGCAGAGACTGAACCCAATCCCTCATGAGCTTTCCAAGAGTCTGCTTAATCTGTTTAACAATGGATCTGGGGTTTTGTTTTGATCTTTTCCATAGGAGTTAAATTTTTGTCCCTCTCAGAGTAGCTGTGGATCATGTAAGCACAGCAGTATTGTTTTCCTATTAGGCTTCAGGGTTATTTCTATCTATTATGTTTAAGGGCTTATGAGATGCACCATAGCATCAAAATGCTTCCTATGCCAAAAGCACTTGATAAAAACACACAGTACATGTGCACACACTTTTTTTTGTCTGTTGGAAAGTGCAAAGACATTCTGATGGCGGATCAGGTTTTTGCATGATTGTATTCCCCAAATAGTCACCTTTGCAAATCATGCTTTTCTGTTCATGCTGGCTCTGGTCCATGTGCCATTGGACAAAGATGTCTCTCCAATGAGCTTTGGGCCAGCCCCTGTACAAGCAGAATTTTGCATTTATATTGTTGATAGTTCATACTGGGTGATGGCACTGGTGCTGTACACAGGGTTGGTGACAGACCCTGACTCAAACTTACTGTCTAAAAGTCAAGATATAGCAAAGAGAGGAGAGAAGGGTGGGGAAGTAGGGGAAAGAGCACAATTTTTTAGCCAGACAAGTCTCCCCTGGGCAGACCACAAATGCTCTGGCCTGCTCTGACTTTCTGAAAAATACAGCAGCAGTATGAAGAAGCAGAACATTTAAAGTGAAGATGCAGATGTTGAAGGTAACAGGATTTAAAGACTGCGTGGCACAAAATACAAGAAATGTTCCACTATTTATAGCAGAAGCTTCTTCCTCTCTTCATTCTACCTCTTCTTGAATGCACTCAGTGATTGCTTTTCATGTGTGAATGCTTGTAAAACTGGAGCTCCCTAAACACATCTGAACTGTTTATAAGAGTTAATGACTTCAGAGAGCTCTGGTTGTTTAAAACAGAGTGGCAGTGAAGTTGCCTTGGCTGCAGCCAGTGCAGTGGAGCAGATCCAGTGCCAGCAGTGGGACAGGATGCTGGTGGCTGCACCCAGATCCATCTGGGGGGAGCTCTCTCATTATTGACCTCACTGATGTGCTTATGGTGGGGTGGGAAGGAGCCTTCTCAGGGGCTGAGAAATCTGTGTGAAGTGTGTAACCTCTCTGGGAGTTGTGCAGAGTGAAACCCTTAGCTTGAGATGGGGGGCTTGTAATTGATGGTCTTTACAAAAAGTGTTATACCCTGCGTGTTTTCCTGCTGCTTCTTTGCTTCCCTCTGAGTTGAGTGGCCAGGAAAGAGCTGTTGGCATGGTGTTGCTGGTTACCTTGGGGGCAGAGTCCTGTCTTGTCCATGGGCTGCATGCCAACTGCTGAGGGGCAGGGTTTGCAGAGGTGAGACTGTCCTTAGGCCTTTGTAGAGAACTCCCTGAGAAAGGGATTAAGGAGAACAGTAAGCTCCTTTCTACCTGCCTCTCTCTTCCCCCAAGGTACAGCTATTTGTCTGCTCAGAGGATCTATCTGTCCTTGAACTCCCTTTTCACCAGTTCCAGAGGCATAAATTCAAAGGGCTGTGGCACCCTGCTGGTCTGCAATCCTCCAGCAGCCAGTGAGTGATGGCCAGGGGAGCTGGGGGAGGCCAGTGAAATCTTGCTGCCCTGTCAAGTGCTTGGGAGAGTGGCTGGACAGAGGCAGACACACAGAGCAGTTATCCCAGCAGGGAGCAGACAGATCTCATGATGCTACAAGCATAGCAGAAGAGGTGGTAATTTCATTTTGAAGGATGCCTTTAGCATGAGAGAGAGGGGATGTGTTTGCCTCAGTGTGAAGTGGATTTGTGTTGGAGCTGCTGTGCACTCTTCCTGAAGGCTGTTGGGTTTTCCTCCCTCCTGGAGACTTTGTTGGTGGATCCGATTCGATCACCATGGAGAGCAGTGGATGATGATGTGCTGGTGGGATTGCAGCTCTTCCCTTTATCCTGTGTGCACAGATGTCTGGGAGGGTGTGTGTGAGTGCATGTGCCCTCCTGGGAGCAGCTGGGCTGTGGTCACAGCTGAGCTGTCAGTCTGAGGACCTCCATCCAAACCCTCTGTGGGTGAGTGTCAACCCACTACAGCTTCAGAGGTGTTTGCTGTAGTGGTGCTGAAAACCAGCTTATCCTGTGTTCATCTTGCACCTGCACCTGCAGGCAGCTGTGAGGAGCCTTTCAGCCTTTTCATCCTTCTTCATCAGTGCTGGCAGCTGCTGCTTTTTGGTAACATCAAACTTTTCCTGGGCTGTTGCTTTGTGTGTAGTCTGTATATTCTCAGGCCACCCTGTTGTGTGGGCTTCCTTCCATTTGGCTTCCAGAGGTGGGTCTTCTTCCCTTTTAGTAGATTATTTTGGGATGAACTTGAAGTTCTTGGAGGGAAGTGGGATGTAGAAAGGTGCTGAGTAGCCATGGGCAGACATGGTCTAATATTTCAGAAGATCACTGCCTCACCAGCACAGCAGCTGTGAAGCCAAGGCTCACTGTGTGGATGGGATTAAGTCCCATTATTTAACCTCAGTTGGTGAGAGGCTGAGTTGTGGTCACTGGATTTAGAGCAAAGAGATGAAAAGTTTTCCTCAGTGCCAAAGGGAATAATGAAGGCAGAGCAGCCTTGGCTCCATGGAGGAAGCAGGTGGGTGGTAGCAACTGTTAATATACAGCCCAACAGAGGGGAATTGCAAATTCACCCCCTGGTGAGAAATCTCCATTCTTTTACCCTTGTTTATGTATAGGCAGATGCTCACAAGGCTGGCCATTCAGGTGAAAACCCTGGCTGTGTTCTCCTGTGAGTCTATTGAAAGATTCAGAAAACCTAAAGCTGTTAAAATGCAGTATCAAAACACTGGTCATAGTGTGATGCCAGTGGAATGGTGCAGAACAGCTTAAATTAGTCCTTTGAAGTTATTCCACTTACAAGTGTACTTTTTGTGCTGTGCTGATGGAACACAGAGAAATCAGCAGCCTTGAGGAAAGGTTGTGCAGTGGGCTGTAAAAGAGGCAGAACAGACTCATCATTTCAGGGGGTGCCCAGGCTGTTTGCTGGGTGCATCACTGCTGTGCTTGGGGCTGAGGTGTGAGGGGCTTTCCAGGGACAGACCAGACCTGCTCACTGATGTGCTCACCAGGATTTTAGGAAGAGGGCAGGGGAACATCAGCCACAGATCTGCTGTTGGATCTTAAGCTAGCATTTCTAAGGCATCAAGGTATCTGTTGGGGTCTGTTAAGAAGGATTCTTGGGGATTACATCTTCTCCCCAGCCTGTGAATGTATCCCACAGGATGTTTGTGAAGATTTGCTTTGTGAGGTGCTCATGTTCCTCCAGAATGGAGACATATTTAAGCCTCATTAGTGGTTTGACTTACTGCTTTTACAGCTTCACATGAGAGCTTTTGGGAGCGTAAAGGGAGGACGTTGAAAGCTTTTGGCTGCAGTCCTGGCACTGAGCCCTGCTGGCATCCTGCTGCCTGCAGCAGGGCTTGTGTTTGCCTTTGCAGGGGTGCTGAGCTGCACAAGTGGCTGGTGCCAGCTTAACTCTAGTGTTGGCTGAGGCTGGGGGCATCTCCAAAGCTGACTTCCAGAGCAGTGTACAATGCAGACTTGCCATGAGGTTTTGCTCTGCTGTTTCAGCACAGGGTTTCCTGGCAGTGCTCTGTCTATCATAGCAGGACAAGATAAGCTGCAATTACCCTGCTGTTGGAAACAAGAGCTTCTTCCTGGCCTTGGAGTGCTACTGCATTAATGTATAAAATGGATAAATGATTTAGGTAATGAAATGACTTGGATGTGGTTATGGATTGAATAAGATTTGCAGAGCCAATGTGCTTACTCATCAGATGACTCATGCCTTAGTCACTTTTAGAATAAGTGATTCTCTTTCGGGTGCTTCCAGAATGGGATGGGTGGAGATGAGCTGAAAATTTCCACCCCTGCCTTTGATAATTCTTTTTAATAGCATCTAGAACATGATGGAATGTTTCATCAGACACAAGAGGAAACAGCTCTCTCTTGTGAGTACGGTGTATCCCAGGAGATTTGCCTGAATTCCACAGCAATGTGAGACTTAAATTTTACTGTTTGCTTCCTGGTCAGGCAGAGTGATCTCAGGCCTTAGATTAGACTGCTCAAGCTTTGTCCTCAGCCTACTCTAGTGAGTCCTTTTGTGGGTAGGTGCAAGTCTGAGCCTATTCTCAAACTCCTGTGTCACCAGCAGTGAGTAAAAGCACCCTCAGATGGAAGCTGCTCCCTGAAACAGTCAACATTGCTATGCAGATAGAACCTGGTTCTCAACTTTTATTTATATGCAATTATATATTTTCTATTACCAAAATATTGATGAAATTGAGTTATGATTGTTCAGAAGCATGCACTTGTATAAGCAAGTGAATAGCATATCTGAGAGCCTAGGGAAATTCCTTTGTGATCCACTGTAAGCTTTATATAGCAAGTAAACCTATTGGGTTTTTCTTCTTCTTTCTGATCTTTCATCTCTCTGATCTCCCAGTCATCCTGCAACAAACAAAATGCAGGCAATTCCTGATCTAATTCCTGATGAATCCTGAGGGATCAGTTGAGCTCAGTGGCACAGTGTGATCTCTGCATCTTCCTTAACCCATGTGGCTGGGCTGCAGCCAAAGGAGAGTCACACAGGGAGTGACTTGGGGCTTTGCTGCTGGCTTAGCCTTAGGCTTTGCTAAGCTGGATGTGGCTAAACTCTTGTCACTGCTTCAAATGTTGAAAAGGGGGATGCACTGACTGTCAGAAACAGGTCTGAAAGCATGAGCCCAGTTTTGGTTTGTGTCAGGAATGATGATGTAGTGTTGTTATAGATCTACTCTTCCAAAGATGTTTTCATTATAGGGAGAGTACAAAGGTGCATGAAACAGGCAGGGTTTGGGAATCAGAAATCTGGGAGTCTCACTGACCATTGAGGTGGTGTCTGGGTGACCCTGAGCAAGTGACTCTTCCTAACTCCTCTGTGTAAATGTGGTTTTGGCCCTTGGTGAGTAGGCACTGTCTGTAAAACACAGGTAGGTCGTGGCAGATGACAGGAAATGTATGGAAATGTGTTAGGCAAGATTTTCAAAAACAGCTGAAGAATTGGATTTTATTGTTAAACAGAACTGGTGAAAGGAAAGCTAAAAATAGTTTTCCTATGGGTGTCTTTTGTCAGGTAATAGAGAATAATTCACAGGCTTGTAGGTTTTCAGTTTTCTATAGTTGTCTGTGCTAGATCTCCTGGGTCACAGGTGTGCAGGATTTTATCAACAGTTCCTCTCGGATAATTCAAGTCAAGAGGAATCTACCACCTCCTCAAGAAGTTTTCTAGTTTGCTTTGTCTCTTAATTGCAGAATAAGAGGGGTTTTGTGCTCTATTTTAAAATGTTTCCAAAATTTACCTGAGTTACCTATTGTTGCTAGCCTCAAAGGCAAAAGAATGGTACTGATTGTACTAATGGTACTATACATTATAATATTATGATAATAGTAATAATAATAGTAGTAATAGTAATAATGTTAAGTGTTTTGCTGTTGTTACTGAACAAAAAGCCCTTCCAGATGAGGATATTTCAGAAGCTCCCTCTAAGGGAGTCACCTCTCCTCACTGGGCACACAGAGCTCTTTGTGTTGAAGTGTTCACTGGTGAAAGGAGGAAAGATGGATAGAGGTAGACTCCTCCTAAGAGGCTGAATGCAATGAGAGTTATTTCTGATATTGCCTTGATGAGCCCTGCTAGCCTAAGACAATGCAAATGTGGAAGAAAATGTTGTTGGCCTCCTCTCCTGCTGGGAAAGGAGCCCTGGGATGGCTCCCACAGTCACTGGGCAGCTCTTTTACACACATGGGAAACACATTTACCCAGACACTCCTGTGAGCATTTCCACATTTTTTAGGCTGAGATTTTCCGTGTTGTTCACACTTTGGCACATGGGGTGATCGTCCCTTCTGATGTCCTGAGAGCACAGTTAAAGTTCAAGAATGTGTTTAAGTGTTCTGCTGGAGTGGAGCCAACGTCTCCATCACAGAGATGAGCAGTATGTTGGGAAACTCAGTGGCTGCATACAGACTAATTGTTCTGGGATGCAACCTGGAAGGTGCTGAGCACCCTGGCTGGCAGCCAGCAAGGCTTTTAAACACATGCTTTGCTTAGTTTTTTCAAATTGTTACCAGTCTTGTTCTTTGATTTCTTTTCCCATAGCAACTGGAGAAGGATATCTGAGTAGCCAGAGCAGTGCAATTCATTTGCCAGTGACACCCCAACCTGCACCACAGGGATGTCTTCCAGGACATGGGATACAGCTGCTGGGATCAGGTATTGCTGCCAGTGCCCAAGTCAGTTGGCTTCAGAGTTTCCCTTCTTTGCTCTCTTTCTGGGCAGGGTGAGGCTGTGTGAGCAATGCTCAAACTCCATTTGTAAACCACATCCCATCTTTCCACGTCTTTGCTTGCTATTAAATTGCACAGATCATATTTCCTTACCATCCTTTCCTCTTAGACTGTGTTTGTCTTTCCCCTGCCTTGAAAATTTTTGCAGCAAACAGCCAAATTGAGGTTTTATTTGGAAGTGGTATCAGCTGCAGTGGAGCCCAGGGCAGGGACGAGAGGGGCCCAAAAATCCTGTGGAGGTTGATGGCTTCTAACTCTTGTTTTCAAGCTTTTGGCTTTGTCTGTAAGCAGGAGGAAGGTGCTGCAGCCCAGGTTGGAGGCTGGAAGGAGCTTTGAGGAGAGAGATGTCCCTGTGTGTGCTGCTGTCAGCACTGGCTGTGTGTGTTGTGTCCCTGAGCCTGCAGCTGGGGCAGCACCTCCTGCAGCTCCCTGGGTCTCACTGGGGCATGCAAGGCAGGGCTGAACCCTGGCTTTTCAAAAACTGTCTGGACACCTCCTTGCCAGCAGATTTACTCCCTGTTCTGCTCCTGCACCTGCTGACTTGGTGACCAGAAACTTGCCTTTTCCCACTGCTGCTGTGGCTTTGCAGAAATGATGTGGCTTTGCATCATTTCTAACACTGCAGAAAGAGCCCAGCTTGATCAAGTACAATGCACAATACTTGTCCTGAGCCACAAGAAGAGGGGTTTTGGTGTCCCAGGAGAGCCTGGAACCCCAGCCTGGGTTCACTCCAGGTTCACTCCTTCCCTGGAGTGAAATCAGGATGCCCTGGGGTGGTATTTTCATACTCGTGTTTTAACTAAAGCTGCACCTGGGAACTATTGTTGGCCCTTTGGTGCTGTAAAGCCTTTTTCACTCTGACAAATGCTGAGTTATCATCAGCCTGAATTTCAGGGATAGCATTGCAAGTGACTCAAAAGAACAGCTTTCTCCCCAGCAGCCTTTGCCTGGATAATCTCCAGTCATTGACCTCGGGGCTTTGAAAGTGCATTTAGGTTTAAAAAGCTAAAGCTTAAGGCTTCAAAGGAAGTGGGAAGCCTGGTACCTGTTACATTTCCAAGGGCGGGTTGTGTGTACAGGACAAGGGTAATTGTTGTGGTGTACCTGGTCCTGACTCCTGTGGGATCTGTTGTTCATCCCCCAGAGCCTGTTCCCTCTGTCTGGAGCCTCTCTGCTGCTGCTGCCTTTGAGATTGTGCAGGTTATCTGAGGACATGTTTTCAAGTCCTGGGGTTTCTAAAGATGTGAGGATTATCAGAAGATGGAAGTTATCCATGTGGAAATACAACAGACACTCTGAATTTGAAGTCCATTCGTCTTGTTGTACAGAGTTCACTGTTTTTGCCCTGCCCTGTGCAGTTCTGTGCTTTGCCCTTTGCCTGGGGCTATGCAGATTGGCAGAGCTGATGAAGACCTTCAGCCCATTTAGAGGACAAGAGGACATTTAGAGATGGGTGCTGGGATCATTTCCCTGGTTAAAACTCTTTGCAGAGATCACCTTGAATAGAAATCTCTACTCGTGTTTGAACTGCTGGGAAGAAGAAAGCCTGCAGTGTTCTGTGCTTCCACTTTTATTGTAGATTTGCAATCCTGGAACAGGTGGAAATTAATGTTTTTGAAATGCTGAAAAGACTTTTCACTGCAGCTGGCTTACAGAAATAAGCAACTTGATATATCCCCTGAAATACCTCCAGATCTCTCAAAGGCAGCTGAAAGCTTTCTCCTTATCTGGGAGGGAGATAAACCTCTAAGACCTGACATGTATAAATGTGAACTTGTTCTGCCTGGTGGCTTGTTCAGCTTGTTGTGGATGCTTTTTAAACAATTGTTTAAACAGTGCTGGTCTGTGCTGTGAGGTCTGAGCCTGGCAAAGGTGTTTGATGCTGAATTCTTCTGCTGTGTTGGTGATCTGCATGTGTCCTTTCCCAGATCCCACTATGCTGCTCTTAAACTGAATAACCAGCATTGCTCTGCAGAGATTTGCTTTCTGTCATTGAATTCTTATGTACTGAGCAGCAAGAGGAATTCTGTGAGCACCTGGAAAGCAGAGTTAGCCATGGCAGTCAGTATAGAAGGTGCTAGAGGCTGCAGGGCAGGCAGGCAGAGCTGAGAAATATGCTGGTGAAATGAATAAATTTGGGAGGAGGGCAGAGATGTCCTGGAAGCATCTGCGTGCCAATGTGCAGCTTGGGCTGAGACTCTGCTGCTAAAGCAGCAGCCTGTCAGTGCAACTCCAGGTGGCTTCTTCCCTCCCCCTAATTTATTTAATTACTGGTGTATCTCCTGGGCTCTGCTGTGGAAGCAGGATGCAGTCCCACAAGATCAGCTGTTGTGTGCACTTGTGTTCTGTTCCTCAGGGTGACAGATTGGTGTGTGTGAGAGCTGCCTTGCCTGGCTGGCAGCCTCCCTGCTGCTCCAGAGCCTTTGCTGCAGGCTGACCTTACCAGGCTTAAAAACCAGACCTTACACTAAAACCAGAGGGCAGGTGCCTTGTGCTGTGGCTGTTCACACAAATCTGTGCATGAGCTCATTGCTGTGAATTCTGCTTTCAGTTCTGTTTCTCTTCTATTCCCTTTTCTTTCTCTCTGTGCCACAGAGGTGCTTTCCATGGGCTGCTTGCTGGTGCCCTGGTCCACAAGTCACTGGTAACTGCTCTGGCTTAGAGACAGGTTTGATTTGAGTGTCTGGTTCTGCTCCCAAGAGATCAGTGGGGATTTGGCCATTGTGGAATATTAGACTTAGCCCTTGCATTCTGAGAGGCTGTTCAGGTCCTCTTGATTTTTTCATTTTCAGTTTGTTTATCACAATAAACTGTGGTACATGGGTCTGTATCATCTTCTGTGGCAATTTTGAGGTTCATTATGGATTGCAGCAGAAGATGGCTCACCTGAGACCAATCCCTTTCCCTTAGAACAACTGAAAACCTTCTTTTTCTTTAACCTGCCATTTACCTTGCCATGGTACAGATGTTTGGAAAGCCATAATTGCAATGAAGACCCTAAATATTAAAGTCTCCCTACTTCTGAGGCAGTTATTTTGCTCATTAATCAACAGAGCCTGGCTACTGCCTTACTTGTTAGTATTTTGCAAATAATCTAAGCCTTTCAACTTTCATGTAATCTGACATTCTCAGTTATTTTTTGAAGCACCCCCTCAGTGACTGTTTAAATCCACCTCCAGCAAGCTGTGCTCCCTTCCACGGCTGCCTCCTCTCCTGGGAATCACGCTGCCTCTCAGCCCAGCAAGTGACAGCAAACCATGGCACTTCTTCCTCCTCTTCCTCCTCCTCCTCTCCCCTGCTCATGTTCAGCCCCAGGAGTCTGCTCCCTCCATGGCACAGGTGCTGCTCTTGGCCCTGCCTGGGATCCTCCTGTGTGAGCTGATGTTGTCTGTGCCCACCTCAGGCTATAGCAGCAGGTGTTCTTACAGGTGCTGGTTGGGCAGCTGCATTTCCATTGGATTTATGGGGATCAGCTTTCCCTGTGCAGCATGCAGGTTGCATTTGGGGTGTTTCCTGCACTCTTGGTGGTGACTGGAAGAGAGGGTTGGGATAGGCAAGCTTTGAAGTCTGAGCTGACTGAGTGCAGCTTTAGAAATGGGTTTTTGTTCTCCTCTGACACCTGAGTAGGGGTCCCCGTGTTGTCCAGGCTGTGTGTGCATATTCACATGCCCCAGTCCTTCACACTGCTTTCCCTAGGGTCACTTGGAAGTGAGGCCAAGCACCCAGAGAGGCTGGTGGTCACACAGCAGGGCTGGACTTGGGCTCTCTGCCCACACCAACCTCCTCCGTCCTCCCATCCCTCACGGTGTCAGGAGCTGGGATCAGGCTGGTGCAGTGACCAGGGTCCTTCCCCCACAGGGCCTTTGTGTCCCTTGTCACAAGGGGAAATGGGATTTGTTACAATCTGAGCTCAGGTTGTCACCAGAGTTGGTGTGGAGTTGGGTGCGGGGTTGTGCTGGTTTGTGGTCACTTTGGGCTGTTCCAGAGATGGTGAGTCACAGCACCTGGCATCACTGAAAGCAAAAACTCTGGGATATGTGGGCTGAGTGCCTCTCATTGCCTGTTCCTCATGCTTTCCCAGCTGTAATTTGCAAAAGAAAAGCAGCTCTGATGCTCATACACTGATAAACAGCTTTAAAAGATAAAAGTAGTGAATATAGTCCAGCATCAGGAGCTGATGCCCACAAGTCTCGCTGAACCTCTACTATGAAACACAATAAGACACAGCAGCCAAACCTGCCTTACCCAAGCCATTTACAGCCAGGGCTTGAGTGCAAAGGAGCACAACTCCTCTTCAGTTCCTTGGTGTTGTCCCCACCAAAGACATGGCTAAAATGTGCCAACAGAGCTGCACTCAGGTAATGCTCTGGCAGGGCTCCTGTTTCACCTGCATTATCTGGAGTGTTTAATGTTAATATCACTCTCATTTAGATAGACTTGGCATTCCTCAGTGTTTTCTTGTTACAAAAATTTCCTTAAGTAGAAACTTTTTTTCTTCAGAGTAATTTTTGGTTGATTATTACTTATATATGCAATTAGTGTAATTGCATCTGATTATGCAAATGTATTTAACCATATAATTAGAACATGGAGGGATGAAATATAATGCAGTTGGGAAATCTTTTGTCAAACTTTCCAGGCTTGGGACTGTGCTCAAGGTGGTTGTTATCTCTTCAATTGTAGGTTGGTAGACTGGAAATCTTGGGTCAGCATCCTGGCTAGTTTCAAAACATATTTTAAATATGGTATTAATTGCTCTTAGAAGTGGTTACATGGCCTTCATGGTGTGTAGCTTCTGTTTTTCACATGATATCAGGAGATCACTGCTGAGCTCAGCCTGTGTCTCAGATGTGCATCTATATTTTACATCCATGAAAGCATCAGTCCTTCATCAGATGGAAACCCCAGATTCTGCCTTCAGATGGGAGAAGAAAGGAGAGCAGGACAAGCACAGAGTTAGGCACCTTGGGGTGATTGTTGTCTGTAGTTCAGGGGCAGAACTGGCCCCAAAATCCCTTTGGAAGGCACCCTGCCTTGAAAAGGACTGAGGAGGAGGAGGTAGAATGCTGCATTTTCCAGACTGTGGTCTGGAGATGTTTGTTGTCATTTAGGAAGTCTGGCAGGAGCAGGGGTCTGAACTTGCCTTTCACATTTCTCACACAGTGCTTGAATTGCAAAAGCTGCTGTTCTTTCTCATTCCCTGGTTCCTGTTAAAGCTGTGCCAGGAGCTTCACACAGGTCATCAAAGCACCTTGCTTTAGATCTGATTTTCAGCTGTGGCTCAACAGCCAGGCTCACTGCCAAGATCTGTGGAGAGAAGAGGGGCTGGATGATTAGAGCAGGATTGAGTGATTTCTCAGCAAGATGTGCTTGTCTGTGCCCTGAAACAAGAGCCTTGTGAGCCCTAGGACAAAGCAAACATGGGAGGTATGCAAAAAGCACCAACAGTGTGTTCTTATTTATCATTTAGGTTGTGTTAATGCCTTCTGCTTCTAGTCAGAAATTAGTACCCAAAGTGATTACTGCCCCTTCCCAGGGAGGACACAGTCCAAATGAGCAGTCTGCTGTACACCTGCCTTGATTATCTCTGCAAAGTCTGCAGGGATTTGCTTCTTTTCACAGAGCTGCAACTCCTTATTGTTCTTTACCTCTTGTGGTTTGGGCTGCCTTTTGGCCAGGAATGTCTGAAACTGCTTTTCACAGATGCCAAGAAGCTCATTTGCTTCTCCAAGGCCTGATTCCTGGCAGCAGCAGTGTGAGTGAAGATGGGCAGGAGGCAATCTCACCCTCAGGTGCCCTGCTTGGTGTGCCAGGGGTGGCCAGAGCTGAAAGGTGGGCCAAAATGCTCTGAATTCAATTACTGCAGGAAAAATGATCCCTCTAGCTGCTCTCCCACCACAGCAGTGAGACCCATCAATGGCTGGTGCATTATATCTGAAGTTCCATGTGTTGTAAACTGCTTGTGGGGTTTGTGGTCAGCTCAGATGTTGCTCCAGTGCATGGCTGTGGGACCCAGGTTCCCCTCAGACTTCTCCAGACTGAAGGTGCTGGAAGGAGCTGGCTGGGCTTGGGGCAAGTGCCTCCCACGTGTGTAAAAAGTTGATGGGGTCAGTGTGGGGGGTGTGGAATTACCTCCTTCATATCAGGGTAGCAGTGCTTGGGGAAGTCCTGCAGAACTGGGAGCACAGGAGACACTCCAGGATGGAAATACTCCTAGTCTGTGTTGCTTGGTGTGAGGAGACAGCTGGAAGGGACTTGCTGACCTGCTATTTCTAAAATGTCATTCGAGGAGCTGTCCAGGACTTGGCAGCCCAGGCCAGGACATGCTGCTTCTCTCCTTAAAGGGAGTTTCTGCTGCTGTTGGCAGCAGTCAGGGTGGATTCTTCATTGTGGCCGTGCTGCTGGAGGCCATGTCTGAGCAAACACACCCAGGACAGGGCTGGGTGTGCTGCCAGCTCTGCCCCAGGCAGGAGGGAGTTCCTGGGTGGGCTGGGCCTCACCTGAGCTGATGGATGATAGGGATGACATCCCCTCTGCAGGCAGCTGGTCCTGGTACACGGATCATTGCACTGACTGGAAATCCTGGCCTGATTCCTGACCTTGCTGGTGTAGAGGAAAGCCCTGGATAAAGCTGCTGTGATCTTTGGGACCTCTCTCTGTGACAGTGCCTGTGGGTATTGTGTGCTCAGGAGGTGCCTGAAGGACGTGCCTGCAGGGAGGGTCTCAGTGTGACAGCCCTGATGGTCCCTGTGGGGAATTCCAGCCATGAGCATTTGAAGTTTCTGGCTGAGCAGCAGCAGAATTGCTGCCTGAACCCTTTCTGTGCAAATGCTCATTACAGTTACTGTTCACTGGGATTCTTTTACTGCAGTGGCCCCTGGGGCCTCAGCACAGGACAGGTGTGTTCTCAGGGACACAAAGGAGAAGCAGCATCATTCCTCTTAACCATAAAGTCACTTTTCTACAGCCTGTGGCAAATTTGGGAAATGAAGCTGGGTTTGCTGTGGCTCAGGGCCTTTTAGCCTCCCCATCCTTTCTGATAGGAACATTTCTAGTTAGCCAAGAGGATGGACTAGGCAGTAAACTAGATTTACAGCTTTTTATTTTTCAAACAATGCTGTGGAATACTTTCTTGAGCAGCAAAATGAATTGTATCTGCTCATCTCCCACTCCCACATAAAATACAGAGAGGTTTTCTCCAGTATCATATTCCTTTCAAAAGGTTTTTTTGTACTATTCTCTGCTCAGTGCCAGTCTGGGAAACATGTGCAGCCATTTGATAAATATATTGTGAAAATCATGGTTGAAGTGGCAGCCTGCCTGCAGCAGAGGAATAGCTACAGGGAAAAATGGTAAATAAGATATCTGTAAGTAAATTAATTTTGCTCATATAAGCTTGTTTGCAGCTTTGATTTGTGTCTGCAGCGTTATGCTCTGCTCTAGAGCAGGTGTTCAGTGTTCTGGGGGATCAGCAGGGACAGCAAAGCTGTGCAGGAGCTGGGAGATGGTGGTGGCAGAATTTCTGTTTTGCTGGGATTTCCCATCACAGCAAGGTATGGTTGTGCTATCACAGCCTGAAAAACTGCAAATCCACCATTGATTTAGCCTTGCAGAAATTAATAGTTGCCTTTTGTACTGAGTTTATGCACAGTGAGACTGGGCTGCACATAACTGATTTGCTTATTCGGAAATCTTTGCTTTCCAGTACAGTTTTGGAGGATTTATCAGTGAAAAGGAATCCTTCAAAAGAGCAGAACTTGAAACAAAGCCCAACTCTACAGATGAACAATTATTTTCTTTCAAGTCTTGCTGGATATTTTAGCCTGCTTTTTGCAGCACTGTATTATTTATTTCAACAACGTATGGGTCTGTTTGTTTTGATCAGATGGACTGATTTATGGGGTTTATCTTCAGTTTATCTAGTCCAGTTGTCAGTTAGCTGAAGATGTATTTTGTAGCCTGTGCCGTGGGTTAGAAGTGAGCAAGCTTGCTTCATCTTTTGAGGGGGAGACACCCTGGGTGCCTGGTCTGGGTGGTGAGGAGCTGCTCAGGTGACTGACAGAAGCATCACTGTTTGCTGGGCTGCTCTTCCCAGTGCTTCTGGCCTGTTTTTTCCTGCTGGCTGAGCAGCACCAGACTCACAAATGTTCACTGCAGGTGGGTGGTTTGTGGGCTTTCACTCCCAGCCACACAGCAACACGGGCACATTCTTCATTCCCCTTGCTCCCACATATGGGGAAAACCTCGTGGCAGGAGGAGGGAAGAAGGTTTGAGAGCTGCAGGTTTCAGTAGCAGATTCATTTTCCTCTTGGTGCTGCCCAGGAGTGAGGTGAGCTGTGACTGTCCAGGGGTTAAAGCTGCATCAAGGAAAGGCCTCAGGTTTGTTTCTCTATAGGCAGAAGAAACAGCTTTTAGCTCAGGGTGACCTTGGAGATTTCCTCCCATCTCTTGGGCAAGCTGGGTTAAATGGTTGGAAGCGTTTTTGCTCCCTCCTTGCCTTCCTTTAGAATGATTTCTGTGATATACCAGCCTGCCAGGAGAGCTGCAACCCAGCCCTGGCAGAGGCTGCTGACAGCAGGGATGTGGCTGGTGCTTTCCTGGCAGCCCTGGGAAGCCCAGACCAACAGGCAGGGCTGGAGGCTGATTGTGCTTCCCTGAGGCTGAGGAGATGACCTTCCCCTAGAGCCAAGCATCCCATGTGTGTCACTGGGGAATGTGCTGCTCCCCAGGCTCTGCAGTGCAGGGAAAACCTCTGCACAGGAAGGAGGTGACTGTAGGCTTGCAGTTGCCCTGACCTGATGCTCCTTGTTTAGCTCAGAAGCTTTCCAGACTTCACAAAAGCATTTTGCAGACAGCAAATCCTTGGTGGGCTCCCCACAAATTGGTTTTGAAGGGTCACTGCTGGTTTGCAGCCTGGGTTTGGGGTTTGGAGCTCTGGCAGAGGGGAGGCTCGTGCTGCTTTGCCCCAGGTTTGTGGGACCACGTGCAGTGTGTGCTGGACTGAACCCCAGAGCCCTTCCCTCACTGCTGAGAGCCTCCCCCAGTGCCTGCACCCTGGCTCCAAAGGGGATTTGTGCTTTGGGATTGACGTGTTTAAATATAGTTTTAATAGAAGCTTTTAAAGTTGATCTCACCATTTCATTAGTGTTTTGAGTGAGTGACACTTCTGTCAATTTGTTTCAAGCAAGCCTGCAGAAAAGACAGGAGGGGGGAGAAGAGGTGTGCAGTGGGATGTGGAGAGGAATATCTTAGACTTGGATATTCCCTTTCTGTGACACTGAGTGCCCAGTGTGTGTCCCTGATTGGCACATGACCTGGGGTGAAGCCTCCAGCCGAGATCTTAATCTGCTTTTGTCATTGATATAAAAGGTTGCTTGAGCTTGGCTGCCATGGGGGACTCAGGAGGTCATCCCTGTGCAGCAGAGCTCACTGTGGTGTGTTTAACTGAGCAGTGCTGGGCAGCTGTGAGCCCAGCTCAGCCTGTGCTCCTTGGCAAGGGCTGTGTGTGTTCCCAGGCTGACACCTGATGGGGCTCTTTGGACTGGCTGACCCCCACCCTGCCCTCATGTAAATGAAAGGTAGATCCAAGTGTCACCTGGCTTGCAGGGGTTTTATGCACAACCTGCTTTGAATACAGAGAACCACAGGTTGCAATATTTCAGGGTTAAGCCTACTCTGGAATTCACTGGATATAAGCCAGGATGCTGTGAGTAAAGCCAGGTACTCCCCCACTATCCCCAGAAGCTGGGCACAGGGATGAAATGATGCAGTGCTGCATCTTCAGAGGTGATTAAGTGTTGACAGCCATGTGCTGCAGAGGATCATTTCCTGCTCTGCACTGTGCTGGGAAGACTGAAATCTGTTTTAAATTGAGACTGAAATTAGCATCCAGGAAACAGCAATTTTATGCAGCAGTTCTAGCTTTGTATTGCACTTTTGTGTTCTGTAGGTCTTTTCCCGAGGAAAAGCTGATTCCCAGCACACTTTATTCATTAAGCATTGTTGATTTGCAACTCACTATAGCTTTTGTACACAGTGGGCAGCAAGATTAACATGTGTTTGCACACAGACTGCAACTGTGTAGGGCCAGGGGTGACCCTGGAACCAGATTTGCTTTTAAATTCTGCTTTTGCTGACCATGTTGCAAATGGCAGTGTGGAAGTCACCAGGCTTGGCCCTTCAGTGACACTCCCTGAAACCCTGCAGGGCAGCAGAGAGACTCCTGGGGAGCCCTAAATGGCTGTGGAGTTGTTGTTGTGCCTGTTGGGTTTGAGTACACGCCAGGAGCTCTTGTAGCCTATAAATAAGAATTCAAGAGGTCGAAAGTTCAACCCTTGGCCCTCAGCTGTTGGGATGCTTCTCCCCCTCTTGTGAGCTCTGGTTGTCTTCTGGCTACAGAAGGAGAAGTTCTCTTTGGCTGTGTCACTTGTTACACATCAGATAAAATCTCATTTTTATCTCTTTCCTGTCTAGCTCAATGCCTGGGTTTGCCTTTCAGTCTGAGTGTTTGTACCCTGTTTACAGCCTGCCAGTGTTTTGCCTTCAGACTTTCTTGCATGCTGGAAGAAGCCAGGGGTGACTGTTTGGTTATGTTTGTGTTGAGTGAACATTATTATTCAGTTCACCTCTGTTTGTGACTCCTCTCAGGTGTTTCATGGAGCCTTTGAGCACTAACATCACTGCTCTTGTGTGACCATCTGAGACCAAACGAGCTGGACACAGCCATGGGGGACTCCCCAGCAAATGTCGTGGATGGAGCCATGGACACACAGACTGAACTGGTGGAGAGGGTGGCAGCCATAGATGTGTCTGTTGTCCCAGACAAAAGTGACCAAAATGGTGAAGACAACCCTGAAGAGAACGACACAGTCTTTTCTGATAACATAAAGGACATCCAAAGAAATGGAGTCAGCAGTGACGTGGGAATCAATGAATTTCTGCCCTCCCAACAGTCAGAAGATGCTCACTTGAGGCATGTTCCCAAGAAACCTCTAACTAGACCTGGTCTATCAAGTAGGAAGCTGTCCCTTCAGGAAAGATCATCAGGAGGTTATTTGGCTTCTGGCAGCACTCCAGGTTGTGGCCCTTATGCCACAGGGCCATCCCCACGTGTAGTCAGGAGACCAACCATAGAGTCCAATCGGGTCTCCATATCAGACTCTGAGGTAGGCATGTTCTCCCCTACAGCTGAGCTGTTGAGGTAAGGTAAGTCTTTCTCAGGTGGGAATGGGAGCCTTCAGTCTTCTGGAGTAGTAGATCTGAAAGCACTGTTATTTCTAAAGGGGGGGAAAAAAAAATCCCTGGAACCAGGGATCATATGAGCTTGGAACTGGAGAGCTCTGCTGGGTGTAGCCCTGGCCCTGACATTTGGCTCCTTTGGCCCTCACCTGCCTGGGGTAAGGTGACCATGTTAAGGGACCATGACCCCTTTGTCATGGTAGCACGTGGGAAATCTTTCAGGTTGTTCAGAGAAAAGGCTGTGGCCAAATGACTTTGCTCTCATGTCCCTGCTGTAGGTGCCCTTTGGGAATTTACCAGCTCTGCTGATGGTATTTTATGGATTTAAACTTCTGGAGATTATGTATCTGCTATTGTGTTTTGCCATAATTGAAGGCACAATTTAATTTTATAAAGAGCTTAAATGCCTGGCTCCTGTCAGGGTTTTCTTTTCTCTTTAAAGCATTTGTAACAGCAGTGGTTATGGAAGGCTGTGACCCTACTCTCCTTCAGAGGGGTGTCTGGGTGGCTGTGGTTGTTCTGCAGCTGCCCTCCTGGTCCCAGATCTGCCCTGGAGGAGCTGTGACATGCTGTCAGTGGTCAAATGTCTTGATGGAAGGGGGTGATGGTTGCAATTCCCAGTGCTGGATGTGCTGTAGTGGGGAGGTTGGGGAGCAGAGGGGCTGCTTAGACCACACTGCCCAGTGTCATGACCTAGATGCCTGCAGGGACCCAAATCACTGCAGTTTAGACTTCTGCCAGTGTGGGTCCAAGGCACCTGGAGCTGAGCATCTTGGTGTTTCCCTTTTGAGAAGTGCATGTTTTCCCCTTGCACATCTGAGAGGATGGTGGTGCACACCAAATCAGCCCTTGTCCTCTGGGGAGTTGTGAAAGTCACATCAGCTGTGGGATGGGTGGGGCATCCCCAGCTGATAGAGGATAATTGCAGAAGGTGCACTGCAGAGACTGCAGCTCCTTTGACAGCAGCCATATGCTTTAATAAGGGAGGCAGGGGGGGAAAGGAGCCAGTTCTTGGAAGCAGGACGTGACTTGAGTGCCAGCTCTCCCATCCTGCAGTGCTGTGACTGTGCCAGGAGGGAGGCTGTTCTGAAATCTTTCAACATAACTGCAGTCAAGTGTGACTGGCACATTCCCATCTGCAAGCAAATTCAAAGCACTCCATCCTCTTCCACAGCATCTGCATCCTGGGGAGCAAGGGTTACTGCCTGGGGGTGGGAAGTGCTTAGTTTGAAATGCAGATGTGGAGCCCTTGTGTCCCTGCTCCTGCAGCAGCTCTTTACACAGAGCTGCCTTTTTCATGGTCACTTTGATGTCGCTGAGAGAGCACTGCTGTGGTGCAGCAGAGCTGTGCTCATTGGAAACCATCATTCATATTGATGGGGAATGGCTGTGGTAAGAGTGGGAAGGGAGCCTGGCAGAGCTGGGAACATTCTGAGGTGGGTGCTTGCCCTCACAGAGGTGCTCTCAGGGGCTGTGCTGCTCCTTCTCAATTTACAGGGATAGCATCTGTATCCTATAAAGAACAGAAGGATTAGGAAAATGCATGCTTGGGCACAGGGTAGAATTTGAGGCTGGGCACTGTGTGACAGCAAGGTGAGTGTGCAGGCTGCACACAGCCCAGCTCCAGTGCCCAGTGTCACCTCTACTTCTGCCGAGGGGCTGTTAAAGGGTTGTTGTGTTGGTGGCTGTGAGAGGCACTGCCAGTCCTATCTGAGCTGTGCAGCTGAGAGAGACAGCAGGGAGCTCTGAAAGAAACTGAGAGCAGGTCTTTTGTTCTCTGTCAGGGATTCTGAAAGTTACCAGGGCCTCCATGTTGAGGCTTTTGGTCCTATTGGGGATAAAATCAGCCCTTAAATGAGAAATACAATCATGGTGCACTTGGCAGCAGCTGCACATCTGTATTCCAGCCAGTGCCTCTCACTTGCTTAAAGCCATTCTGGAGTTGGTTCTTTCCCCTTGCTTTGGGTTTCTGGCATCCTCAGCCATTGCTTTCCAGTAGCAGAAATCCTTTGCTCCAGCTCATGGCCACTGCCCGGGTCAGTTACAGTCTGTGCAAAGCTGGAGATGAAGTTGAGGAGCATTCAGGCTATATCAGGACTCATGAGCAGGCAGTGTCTGTCAGGAGCAGCGATGGATGGCACAGCTGCATGTCACAATTTCCTGTTGTGCTGATAACCATCTCAGACTGAGTCTGCTTCCCTCTCCAGCAGGATGGCAGCTCAGTGCCTGGCTGTCATTGATGCTGTATCCTGAACTGATCTGGAGAAATGATGGAGAGATGTGGAGACAGAGTGTGGGGATACAGCAGAGCTGAATGCCCTGCTTTCACTGATGAATTATGGAGGAACATTGTGTTCTCTTAGAGAGATACTGCTGAGCTTTTTAATGCTGGTTTAATATTTATTCACAGGCTGAGAGAGGAAAAGTTCTATTCAGGGATCAAGAGGGCCAAGAACTGAAGCAGAGCCTGTGAGGCTGAGGGTGGATTTATCAAGTGACAGCAGCAGGCAGTGAATTGGGGGTGTCCTGTCACTGAGACCTCTTCCACAGACACCTGCCTTCTGAGCACAGCTTTGGGATTTGATATTTAGACAGGTGGTAGCTCCTGGGCTGGCAGGGCTGCAGCAGGGCTGGGGCTTGTTGTCTTGCACAGACTATTCCCAGAGACACCAATTAGCCAACTGCCCTTGGACAAAGAGTTGGCAGCTGCTGGTGTCTCGCAGCCACTGCTGACAAGTCTGGGTCTGCAGTTTTAACTCTGCAAGAGGAATAACATGTTCTGCTCTCCCAACAGTGTGACTGTGCTCTTAATTAACCTGATCTGTCATTTCTCTATCAAAAATGGATCTGTAATTTTAAAAGTTCCCTGTTTGTTCCCCTCCTTTCTTAGATTATTCATGGCCTATGGCCTGGAAGGTACTCTCAGTGCTGCCTTCCCTGGCAGGGATGCCTGATGGGATTTCTGCTGCCTTGCTGCCTGTCAGTGCTTTGCTCTGACAAGGGAATGGCTTTGCCTTTAGCTGTGGCACAGAAGTGATTAAGCTGAAGCTATTAAGGGTACATAAAGCTGCAGAGCTGAGGCACAGGCCCCAGAGTTTAGGCCCACTTTGCCTCTGCTGATGTGACATTCCCAGCTCCTGCTCAGTGCTGGCAGCAAGGCAAGAGGAGAGGATTTTCCAGAAGCTGCTAAAAGCAGCTTCTGCTTTGCTGCCCAGATGATGCCCTGGTGTTTGTGTGTACCAGGGAAAGACCCTCTGAAGATGTTTGTACAGGGGCATCTTGTCCCTGTGTGACTGATGTGATGTCCCATCTAGAACAGCAGGTCTTGGATCTGTGAAAGGGGAGAGGTGCTGGGTGTTGGAATGAGGCATTTGGAAATGCAGTGCTGGTGGGTTTGGTTTGGGTTTTTGTTGGTGGGGTTTTTTTTGGTTTTTTTTTGTTTTTTTTTAATTCTGCTGTTTTAAAGCAACCTTTTTAGGTAGCCAAGAAAATCTTACTTGAAGAGTGGCTAGGAGAAGAATAAAAGATGTCTTTTTTTTTCAGTCTTTCTCTCCAGACCTGCCAGCACAGTTAATTGCCTTATACAGTCTCTTCCAGTTAAATTTCCTTTCCCTTTCACATGTTCCCTTCCTCTCCCTGAATCCCAGTTTCCCCTGCCCTGTCCATGTTCTCTCTCCACCCTCTGGGACCAGTAGGAGACTGTTCCAGGTGTCCCTGCAGTCATGGTGATCAGCTGCAGCTCTGTGTGCTTCAGCAGGAGTGGAGAGGATGAGTCAGGCCAGTGCCTTCTCCCTCCTTGGAGATGCTCCTGGCCTGCAGATGCAGGGAGGAGAACCAGCTGACAAAGGGAATTTTCCTATGCTGGATGTCCATGGCTTACTCCAAAGACATGGAAAATAAATCACTTCTTTGTCCTTTCTTTCCTTGGCTTTCTCCATCTTTACCACAGCCCCCTGCTTCTTTGGCCAACTGGTTTGAAGCAAGTGGTGTCAAGAGCTGAGAGGCAGTGCCTTGGTGCTTGGCTGATCCAGGTCTCACACTCCTCCAGGGCCTGGGAGCTGCCTGGGTTTCTTCAGAAAGTGATTTCCTTGCTGTGCACAGAGATAAACTCAGGTGGGACCAGGGCAGAGGCAGGAACTGAGCTCCTACTCAGCACGGGCTGAGAGCTTCCCCTTCCAGCCCCACAGGTCCCCCAGATGAATTTCTTCTGGAGGCCTTACTGTGGTGTTGAAACTAGAGCTCTTGAAAAGATTAAAGATACATGGAAAGCATTTCTTCAAAGAAGACTCCCCCACATTGCTGATTTTTTTTCCTTGGGTTAATTAACCTTTATTTAAAGTTGCATTTCCAGCTTGTCTAAGGGTTTTGTTTGAGAGGAGAAAGCCCAAAGCTGCAGCTGGAGAGGGGCTGGGAAGGGTCAGCCTTGGTCCCACGAGTCCCAGGCTGCTGTATCAGCTCTGGGGTCTCAGGTGGGTGAGCCCCAGGGCTGTGCTCTCTGCCCAGCCATGCCCAGTGCAGTGCAGCAGGGCTGGGCTTTCCTTCTGCATTTCTTTTTGGATGTTGTTTCAAAATCTGTTTATTTTCTTACCACCACGAGGTCTGGGCTTCCTGCCTATCCTTCTCTGTCCCTGAAGAGCTTTCTAATTTGAATTCCCTTAATACCCATTTTCTGGCTTTTATTTTCATTTTGCCTGTTTTCAGAACTGCCTTTACTTCCCCTTTTAGGCAGGATGAGTTTAAACCAGTGTTTCCTCATTTTTCTTCCATGCCTCTCTTTAAGGTGTATCTCTGAATTGCTGAAAATTCCTTTCAGATTAGGGAATTTGGCTTTCTTTAGGGGACAAAATTCTCCATTATATGTCTGTTCTCCATTATATGTATGTAGGCAGTCTGTTTGCAGAAATGTCTGATTTTGGAAATCAGCTCTGGTCCTCCCTTCCCAGCCATGCATCTCCCCTGGGACAGCAAAGGCTCAATTCTCAGTTTCTCAGGGTTTCTGTCACCCAGTGGTGGTCACAGTGGATTTCTGGAACTGGACGTGGACTGCGCTGTGCTTTATGATTTTTGACCAATTTTTGTTTTCTGTGGCATTGATTCCTCCCCCTTCCTCTCTTGACTAATACCTTGGACATGTTAACACAGAGGGCATCTTGTTTTTTAAGGTGAAACAATTATTGCACACTTGGACTGCCTCAGTCTAATTTGGTGACAGCTTTTCATTAAAGGACCTCATTAAGGTTCTTGCTCTGTTTGTATTTATCAGCAGCTGCAAATACATCAGGGTGATGAAATCAAGAGAATTGTACAATGTTATCTTAAAGAAACACTTGGCCCAGAGATAGGTGTTTTTCTCTGATAAAGGAATAGGATAATTATCCCATTTCCTGCAGGAGAAGCAAATAACAGAATAACAGCCCTTCCAGTCTGCAGCAACACGTGGCAGGAGTCACTTCAGCAGTGAATTATGGTCTTTTCAGCAATGGGTAAAAAAACGTAGAAAACATCTATAATCTGCTTTGATTTTTTTTGCTGTGTTCAGCTCAAGTGGAAGCAGAGCAGAAGCTGAAGTGCTGGTGCTTCTCCACTGAGTGGAGAGCAATGGGAGAGTGGGCCAGGTAGGATGTGGTGACAGTGAGTGTAAACTCTGGGAGGCTGTGCTGCAGATTTTATCATTGCCTTTCCCTTGGACCCTTTCTGGGTGTTCCCTCCCAGTGTTTATCCACCTCTTCCAAAAAATTATCCCTAAAGATGAGGGTTCTGGTGTCACGAGCTCCATCTAGCAGCAGTGAAACACCAGGGAGATGTTTCAAGTGATCAGTCTGGTGGGGGATAAGAATGGTGATTTCTGGCCAGAGGTAACAGGGATGGTGGGAAGGTCAGAGTCAAAGGAGTTGGTGACTCAGCCACAGGGATAAGGCACAGTCACTCCTCCTGCTTCTTCTGGAGGGAGGAAAGAGATGCCACCATGACTTCCTTGGCAGTCTGTGAGCAAGAAGCAGCAGCACTTGGTGCTTTAGAGATGCCACCTTGGCTTGAAACAAGATTCTGAGTGCGGAGCAAAGAGGTGATGAGGGCTGTGTGTGCAAGGCTGTATCTACTCCTGCAAGTGATCCCTGCTCAGGGATCAGCCCTCATAGCCAGACCTGGTCATTTCAAGCTTGCTGGTTTGCAGAGCAGGAGATGTGAGGTGGTTGGAGGCTTTCCTGGAGGAATGGTTGTTTTTCCTGCCTGTCCCAGCTGCTCCAGTGGGTGTTTCACCCTCTGCAGCACTGCAGTTTTCACAGGACCAAGGCAAGGGGTGCAAAGTTGAGCACAGAGAAACCAGGACAGGAGACATCATGAGAAAAGTGTTCCTGCTGAACTTGTGAAAATCACCATGATGCAAAGCACAGCCTCACACTGGGAAGTGAATCTGCTGGCACAGTGTTTGCAGGGGAATTTGTCCTTGTTGTGTCCCCACCCTGGGTTCCTGTGTCCTTTCAGGCCCCTCATTCCTTACATCTTGGCTTTTGCTGGGTCATGCTTTCTCCTCTCTTGGTGCTCCTAGTTCTGATGGATTGGTTTTTACCTTTGGAAAGATATGTGCTTTGCTAGCAGCAGAGTTAATACACTTCTATGGCCCCATTACTCACAGCTGGCTGCTCTCCCCTGTCAGGGAGGTGGAAAAAACTTCCTTCCCTGGCAACAAGATCAAGATTTAAACCATTCCTTGTATTCCTGACAAGCCATGGCTTATAGGCTGTAAAAGTCACCAGTCTCCCATTTCTTTACTTTTTATTGTGATGATCACTTGAGTTAGGAGCATTAGGAATGTTTTCTCATTGGTGATGGAAAAGAGTCAAAATTATCATCTCCCACACCTGTGCTGGGTCCTGAGAGCAGAGGAGTGTTGCTGTTGGTGGGAATGCTGCCTGAGGCAGGGACTCTTACACCCCTGTTCCTAGAAATGGACTCAAGGCATCTGGCACTGCTTTTATGTTGTGGTGCTGCTTCTGTAGATGGCAGGGCTATTTTGAGGTTTATGGGAAGGCTAATCTACCTGTCTGCATGTTTTATATCAGCTTGGTTCCCAAAGAAGTGCAGAGGCTGGCTGTGAATTTCCAGCCTGCTTTGGTGCTTGGCAGTCTTGGGGAGAAATGTTCAAAAATGCTGGTTTGGGAAGTGCATCTCATCTAAGGCTCAACCCACACCGTGTCCTGGGGTTGGAAACTCCTCCTTTTCCTCACCCCACCGAGGTGGGGGCTCCTCCCTGCCCTGCAATGCAGTTCAGTGCTGTGTTCAGTGAGGACCAAACTCCACTGCAGCCCACTCTGCCTGGTGCCAGCACTGCAGAGATCCCAGCAAGAGCTCTCCAGCCCTTTGCCCTGAGCTTGGCTCTGCAGCAAGGTCTGTGCTGTGCTCTATGGACCCCCTCACAGTGCAAGTGTTTTACTTTAGGCTGTACAGTTCTAAAGGAAGGGTGGGTTTAACATCAGGTGGCTGCATGGATCTTCTCTTCCACCTTGTTTTCCCCCTTTCCTGCTCCTCCTGCTCCTCATCACATCCCCACCCTGTGGGGTTTCAGGGCTGGATTCCTTGCCAGCAGAGATCAGACCTGCTCTGGGGTGATTTATTTGAGCAAACACCATATCAGCTGAAGGGATTTCATTGTTTATGTGGCATAGCAGAGGAGCCTGGCTCTGTGTGCTCTGCTGGAAGAGCAGCCCATGATCCAGGTGAGGGCTCCTCTGGGTGCAGCCACAGCCAGCATGCACAGCCAGAGTGGCCCTGCCTTTGCCAGGCTGATGCTGGGAAGGGCACAGGGTCATGCTGTGACCATGGGGTGGATGCTGGGAGTTGCCAGGCTGTGAAAGCCCAGGGAAGCAGGGACAGGGGTTTTCCTGCCTGGTACTGAGCACAGTGCAGTAGAGAGGGGTAATGTAAGCTGGCCAGGGGGTCTGAGAGCAGCCCTGAACTTAGCGCAGTGTGGGGAAGTTGGGGTGGTTTTACACCAGCACAATCAGAATCAGAATTCAGCCCACAATTGTTATGTCTTGGGTTGAAAAAAAAATAGCAGTGCTTATAGTGTAACATCCACCAGTTTAAGTAAGATTAAGTCTTTAATTATTTAGCACTCTGACACTACTTGAACGTGATTCAAACTCAGTCATTTCCTTTACCAATGCTCTAATTATGTTCTTCTTTTGATCTGCAGGACTGTGTGCAATTAAACCAGTACAAGCTGCAGAGTGAAATAGGCAAGGTATGTACTGGGGTCACACCAGCCTGTATCCCACATCTGAGTAGGGGTAGAAAGACTGTGCCAGCCCAAGGTACCTCACTGGCCAAGACTCCTTCCAAGTTGTGTTTGGTTTGGGGGGGGGGTTTTGATTGTTTTTGGGTTTGGTTTTTTTTTTTTTTTTCCTTATTAGATTGAGCAAGTTTTGTTCAAGGTCACAGTGGAACCACTTCCTTTGAAATCTAAATTTATTTTTCCTCCCTCAGAAGGTGGTTAAGCTGGCTCCCTTTCAGGGTGTTTGCTTGCCAAATGTAACACTAAGAGGCTTTGATACATTAATACAACACAACAAGGGAAAAAAAAAAAACAAAAATATGATCAGAGCAGATGTTTGGTCCCCATTAGGACTAGTTAAAGTTTTTACGTCACGTGAAATGCTCATTTAATTCTAGTGCATGTTTAAAAGCTGCAGAGTGATTCAAAAGAGATTCCTCTGAAGTTATTCAGAGGTCTGGGCTGGTGAGCAGCTCAGACACCTGCACATTTGGCCATGTGCCACCATTGCAGATGGGTCCACAAGCAGTGGTGCTGTCTGGAAGCTGTGCCTGCCTCTGCAGCTGGAACATTGCAGCGAGAGGAGGCTGCACCCTGAGCTGCAGAGACCTTCACCAAAGTTTAATTAGCCCAAATGCCTCCAAAACAAGAGGCCCCAGGCTGTGGGATGGCACCCCCACCATCTGTGCTGTGGGCTGTGCATTTGGCTGCTGGCAGGCAAGGAGGAAGGCTGGAGGTACCACTGCTGGCACAGCAGATGTCATCCCAAACTCACACACAGCTTCAGACCCACTTACGACTTTTGGATGATTTAAGGGAGAGTGTGAAACCTTCTCTCAGGTGGATTTGTCCCTGCCTCCTTCCCTGTGGCTCACAGGGTCACTATCTTCCCAAGCAGATGGGCACTGTCAGGTTGGTAGAGGGTCTGCTGTGCTTCTGGATCAGCCAGATGGCTTCTTAGTCTCCTCTGAGACCAGAACCTTATTTCAACTCTCAGTGAAGTCAAGAGAAATATTTTGAGGGCTCTAGTGTTCACCCCACTCATTTATTGAACAGGCATCTGTCAGGGATAATACCTGGTCATGTCTTACTTGCATAAAATGAGTGTTTACTTGGAACTTTATAAAAACAGCAGTTGGGATGGAGTTTGGCTTCAGGCTATCCCTGGAGCTGTGGATACAGCAGCAGTCCAGGTCTGTGTCTGCCTGGGCAGCATGGGCTTGGTGGAAAAGGAAAGGTGTTCATGCAGAATTTCCAAATTTGCACAAAAAAAAATCTGCTAGGAAGTTTTTCTCTCTGCTCCCCACCCCTGTCTGAGTTCAGACAGACATGGGGGCTTTGGCTCAGGGCAGGAGGTGATGGGCTGGTACTCAGCTCCTGCAGCCATCAATAATCCTCCAATATTGATCAGTAATCAATAATAGTGCCCCGTGGCTCCAACAGAGCCACCAAAACACACAACCTTGCTGTAGGGCCACATCAACTGCAGACTGCTCAGGGGTCAGCATGGTCTGGGGCCTTGAGAATTGTATTTTTTTCCCCAGCAAGAATATGAGGTTGTGCTAGTTTTGGACACATAAAGGACGAGGTAGATACTAGAAGGTCAGGCAGGAAAACTTCTATTTTAATTTTCTGACTCCATCTTTTTATACATTTTGATCAGAAGGCAAAAGATTGGCTCCACAGGTTGCCACCTTTTTGACTTCATTGGTGAACATCACCATCAATCATATCTCTCCTCCCAGAGGAGAAATATGTAAACAAAATAGATAAATTCTAAATATATACATAGTTTACATTAAACTGCATGAGAATTTCCACTACAAACTGCAAAAAGCAAGAAAATTCAGAGCAAGATGATGGGAAGCTGCTGAAGTGACTGTGCGATTGCTGTTTATTCGCAGGGCTCCTACGGTGTTGTGAAACTGGCCTACAATGAGAACGATGACAAGTATTACGTAAGTGTGTCTCTCCTCTGCTCCTCTTTGCTGCTGCTGTTCCCTCCCTGAGAGCTGGGTCCTCTCTCTCTCTCTCTACCTGGCTGCTTTCAGCATGTGTCCTGGTGATTTGGGGTGGCTTGTGAGGAGTTGAGGCTCCCGCTGGGCACGGAGCCGCTGCGTGCGGGAGGGGACCGGGTGGGTGCCTTATGTAACAGGCAGGCTGCAGAAACATCTTGCTGATTTGCCTTGGCATTTTCCTAGCTATGAAGCAGGTCACCTGAAATTAGAGGCATGTGGGTGGTGGTATTCAGCACCTGCTGTGCATTGGAAGGCTGGCCTGGAATGAGCAGGCGTGTTTTGTAAGGGAATGGGGGTGTTTCTCCCCTGTTTCTGTTCAGAAAAATGCTGAGCAGTGTGGTGTGGCTGGGAAGTGCCAGGCTCCCTGCATCTTACCCCCTTGGGTGGTGCCTGGGGGACACTGAACGAGCCTCATTGTCAGGGCAGGAGGTGTAGGGTGCAAGACAGAAGGCAAATCTTGGGGTTTAACAAAGCCAAGAGTTGGAGAGTTTCATATTCCAAAGGGCTGCTTATGCTGAAGGCTCCTGCATTGTGCCTCCCCTTTCAGAGGCAGCTGAATCCCAACCATCCCAGCTGTGAAATCTGCCTGCAGATGTGCTCATATCTCTGGGCTTGCCCTGTGGCTTGTTTTGTTCAGACTGAGAGCAGGAGCTTGCAAGGAAGGAAAATTTCCTTGCTCTGTGTGGCTGTGCCTGGAGGCTTCTGGAAAGAGCTTCGAGCAGTTTCTGATGGATCCCAGGACAGGAATCTGCTGAGCAGAGCTGTGTGGTTGCAGTGCTGTTGAACCTCAACCCAACACAGCCCTGATGAGCTGCTGCTCCACACTGCATTTGGTCAGGGTGTCCTGCTGTTGCTGCTGCATGTGGATGAAAATGTGCCCATCAGAGCACCCAGGCAGTCCCCTGTGCTGCTGCTTGTCCCTGCTGGCCTTGGGACAAAGGGGAATAAGAATGTGCTGTGGAACATAAAGCATGCTCATTCCCCACTGCTCCCCAGATAGTTTTTCCTCCCTGACTCTTTATTACAAGTGACACACCAGGTTGCAAGGGTCAGGTGGGAATTGTATGCCTGTGGGTATTCCTTAGGCTTTCTGTGCTTCCAGCAGGCATGAAACTGCAGCAGGAATGTCTTGAAATGAAGGGTGGAAGAGATGAGACAAGAATCTGGACAAGGTGCCCTGGAGCTGGCCAAGGAAAGGAGCAACAATTCTTTCCATCTCCCATCCTTTCCAAGCTGATTCACAGCTGCACAGGAGCTTTTTCCAATGCCTCCTTCTCTCTGCTGCCCTCCAAATCCTCCCTGCCATGCCCTCCAGCAGGATGGTTTGTTCTGCAGAGAGTGATGGTGCCAGCCCTGGCTTCCCAGATCCATCTGTCCCACCAGCACAGGCATGCCAGCACCAGCAGCACAGAGTGGGAATGCATCACATCCATAAATCATGTTTATATCCATCTGAAAATACTTTTCCTTTGGAAACTGTAATCCTTACATTTTGGCACTGCCCTTTTGTTCAGGAAATCCCATTGAGCTGCCCAGTGGTGGGCAGGGCATCTGTCACAGCTCAGCAGGGGAGAGCTGGGTTTAGGATAGCATTGCCTGCTGCATTCCTGTCCCTGGTTTGGATGCAGATTAACCCCGTGGATGTAGATTCAGCTGGTCAAATCAAAACCAGAAGTGAAAGCCTGTTTGCAGGTTAGCCTCGTGTGTTAGTTAATCCCCACTTAATCTTGGTTTCTAATCTAAGTAAGCACTTTAAAGGTGCTGCAGCCTGGGAGGGGCACCGTGCCTGGGGGCTGTTTGAGCCTCACCTGGGGGCAGGCAGGGCACAAAGCCCCCCCCCAGTGCCAGCACTGTAGGGATGTGCTCTTTGCTTCACCCCATCCTCCTTTTGGGGTTGAGCTGGATCCCTGCTGGGATCCTGGGGCTGTGGAGGTGATCCTGGGAGGTGGGTGGAGGGCTTTGTGTGGCTGTGCTGGGTGTCTGTGCAGGACAGGAGGGGCCAGGCTGCTGTGCAAGGCAGTGATCTCTGAGCTCTGTGTCCCGTGGCCTTGTTCTCCTCTTGGCTGGGGCAGGGGGAGCTGTCCCCTTCCTCAGCTGCAGTCACATCCTCATCCTCCCAGCCACCTGTGCTTGTGTTTTCTGGGAACTCCAGCTGTGATGGAGACACCTCTGCTTTTCTGAGACATTAAACCAGCTCAGGAGGTGGCAGACTTTTCAAGGCTTCAGAGAAACAGTGCTGAGTGCACTGGCTAATGGTTGCCTGACCCTGGAGCTCTCCCAGAGCTGAGACAGTTTCCATCCTGCCCTGCCTGTCCTTCCCATCCCAGGCTGCTCCTCAGCAGTGCACCCTGACCCATGTGGTACCTAATGACTCTTACCAGCAGTAAACAGAAGCAATTGTGATTTTAATGGTTGGGAAGGGTCTTTTCTGTGTGCCTGTTTCCCCCCAGATTTAGCTCTGGTTGGTGTTTTTTGTCCCAGTGGTGAGAAGCAGCCCTTGGTTGGTGTTTAGTGAGCAAGGCCAGGTTGGACAGGGCTTGGAGCATTCTGGTTTAGTGGAAGGTGTCCTTACCCATGGCAGGGAGTTGGAATTGATGATCTTTAAGGTCTCTTCCAACCCAAACCATTCTATGACATTCTGTTTCAATAACTGATTTGCAATGGTTCAACATCAGGGTCAGAGTGTTGCTGCCTTTTTTACTGTCTTTAAGCTGGTGTGCTGCAATAACAAGGACCAAAATTGTAAAGAAATAGGGAAAAAATTATTTGGAGGTATAATTCAGAGTGTGGCTCCTGATTCTTGCTGAGGTGTGGGACCCTTTGCTAGCTCCCTTCAAAAAGGCAGAGTTTATAGGGAGCAAGGACTGAACAGCATTCCTGTCAAAGCAAAAGGAAAGATTGCTGCTGCTTTAATGCATTTCAGATCTGGCCTAGAATTAGGAAAAACTCTCGAGAAAAAAATTCAATCACCACATTTGGGAAAAAATGTAGATGGGTTGTGTTTACTTTGTGAGTTTTTTTACCTTCCATTAAAGATGAGGGAGTGCTTCTAAGAGCTTTGCCCTCAGTTGCTGTGAGCACCCACAGTGCCTGGGAGGGCTGTAAAGTGTCCTGGCTCACAGCAGTGGATGCAGGGAATGTGTCAGACCATGGAAACTGGAATTTCTGCACCAGATATGTGACCCAGTGCTCCCTCCAAGGAGGAGGCACCACTGGAAAGCAGAGCTGGCTGCCAGAGCAGAGGACCCTGCTGCTCCTGGGGCACATGAAGCTGTCACAGCAGCTCCTGTGGGGCTCTGCCAAGGAACCCTTTACACTGGAAAGGTTTCAGTGGCTCAGTTTGAAGGAGATGCTTTGACGATGACTAGGGGAAAAATCAAAGGCCAAGTTCTGTGAAAAAGCAGCAAATAAAAAGCAAAGGCAAATGTGTCCAAGCAGAGATCTAGATTGGAATCACTGTGCTGATGGAATTTGATTCTTTGATGCCTCAGGTCATGTCTTCCTCCTATTTTCAATCTCTAAATCAGCTTGCAAAGAAAAGTGGTTATGATGGGCATTTGTTTTGCTAGTGCTGGCATAAGGCAATAGCATTCAGGTTGTCAGTGGATTTTTCTTTTTTTCATCCTTCTCTTTTAATCTTGTTTCCTAAGAAACAAGATTTGTGTGATTGTGCTCTCTGCCTCTGTACCTAACAATCTTTGCATGGAGGGCTGTTTCCTACCAAGTCTCAGTGATGGGGAGAAATTCCTTCCAAGTTTGTGAAAAGAGTGACTGAACAAAGGGCTGCAGCTGAGAAGGTGTCCAGCAGCAAGCCTTGAACTTTCCAGCCCCTGGAGAATCCACTTTGGTTGCCATCCAGGCAGAAAGGGAAGGCACAGCTCCTGTGTTTCTCATCCTCTTGCTGACATAACAGCTGCTGAAGCACTGCCAGCTGCACTCCAGAGTGGTGGGGAGCAGGGCAGTGATCTCTGGCTCCCTCTAACACCTCGTGCTGTTCAGCTGAGGGCCTGTGAGGGGCTGGATCACCCGGGCTAACAGCAGGAGCCTCGGGAGGCAGCCAGAGCCAGGCCAGCCCCAGGGCTGCATCCCTGCTGTGGGGGCACAGCCTGATGATGGAATTCTGCTGATGGCACAAAAGGTGACAAACAGAGCAGGATTTTAAGGCCATGGCAGCTAAGCCTGTCTGGTTTAGGATTTTCTTTCAGTTCATAACACTCTTCTTTCCCAGCAGAGCTTCCCTCTCAGCTGCTTTGTCTGAAGGATGTTGTTGTTAGGCAGGAGAGGTGAAGAAGGGCTGGAAACACTCTCTGGTCTGTTCAGCATTCCCACAATGTGCCCTCATGCACTAGCAAAGGATTTGGGTGGTTATTAGGGACCTTTGAGCAGCATCCCACTCCCCTGGGAGCTCTAGGTAGGGACTGTGCACAGGCTTCTGCCCTTGCAGTACAAATCTCTCCCTTAGCAAATAAAATGACATTCTAAGCACTGTGAGAGCATCACCGAGGACAGGTGATAAGTTCACTTGGCTCAATCATTTTGTCACCCTTCCCTCCCATAACTAATGGCCATTTTGCCATTTTCATTACCCACAGCTTGTGGGCTCGCTGTTGTGAGAGCTGCCGTGTCACAGGCATTGCTCCTCTCCATAAGCCTGGAATCTCCTTTCCCTCAGGCAGCTTCCCTGTGGTTTCCAGCTGTAGGGTTGATAGGAAGAGAGCAGTAAACTTAGATAATAAACATACATCAGAGAAAAGCACACAGTTCCTGCTGCTTCTCAAAGGGAAATGTCAAGGCCCATGTCCATGTGTGAATAGTTGGGAGGAGGATGTGTGGAGGAAATCTCCAGGCTCCCTCTTTTCCTGAGAAGACTGAAGCAGCACTTGCCTGTGCAAAGGGAAAATCCCTCAGCTTGGCTCTGAGCTGGTTCTTTATCAGAAAGGCATTATCTGGGTAATTAGCTCTGCCTGTGAGTACAAATGTCTTTGGCTCTGTCACACATGTGAGCCCGGAAGGAGAGGTTTGCTGAAGCATCCCTGAGATGCTCCCATTACAGCAGCCACGATTCAGGGGGAATCCTGGTCCTGCCAGCTCACTGTAATTAAAGTGAGGCTTCACAGCCACGTGCCCTCCTCTCTGCTCTTGTCATAATTAAGTGGTTCTGGCCTGTGGCATGATGAACTTTGCTTTTTGTCCCTGTTTGAGTTTGTCAGCGCAGTGGGTCAGGTCCTCTCTTCTGACCCAGCCCTGCTTGTGCAGTAGCAGATATTGGTGCTTCAAAACTGGTATGAGCATATCCTGGTGCTTCTTTCCCAGCAGTAGTGGTGGTTTGAGTCAACTCCTACGTAGGTGAGTCAACTCAGCTACGATGCAGTAACTCCCCATTGCCCCTCAAGGGTCCTTCAATGAGTTTGGGTGACAGGAGCAGCTCCTGTTCCCTCCATTTCTGTCCTTTGTCTTAGCTATTGCTCCTCTCTGAACCTTCCTGCTCCCTCCAGCTTCTCCTGGAGAGGACTGTTCTGATGTGGGCACGGCTGGTGGTGATGGTTCAGTTCCTCAGGCTGAGGCCCCCAAGCTCCCAAACTTGGGAGCTTTCAGCAGCAAATTGCATCTTCTATTTTGTCCTTTTTCTAAAGCTCCTTGCCAGAAGGCAGCAAGGACTCAAGATGGGATTGGAGCAAGAGGAGCATTCTCCTCCTGGGTTGGCAATGGTTGAAAGAGAAATGGATGTACCAATCCCTTTGATTTTTCTCATAAATTTTCATTATGGAGAGATAAAAGTGGGAGGCGTAGGAAGTCCTCCAGGCTTGGTCCTGGCCATATTTGGAGGTGGTTGTGCACATCTTGGATCCTCTTTCAGCAGACCATGAGTCATTTGGCTGCCTGTATTGGACACAGAGCTGTGCTAAGTCAAAGATAAGCACTCCTGAGTCTGTCTCTCAACACCATCATTTCTAACAGTTGTTTTGGAGCTGTCATGCAGGATTGAAACACTGCACAGTGTCTCTTCTCAATTACACGGGTGCAAATCCAGAGGATTTCACTGGATCAGTACCAAAAATAACAATCCTTTCAGCAAGCCATGAACCTGGCTGCAGTGGGAGCACTGATGGGAGGTGGGAATTCTTGGACATGTGGTGCCATCATTGTCAGGAACAACAGCTCGGGAAGGAATGGGTTTGGTGACCTGTTCCTGTCATATGTGTTAAAAACAGATAGTGGGCAGAGACCCTGCCTCTGTGGTACTAATGCAAAATTCCTGAGCATTGACTGTGTCCTGCAGGACTCCTTGGTTAGTTAGATTCTGTAGGGATCACTCCAGTGTGAATTACATATTGGATGCTTTATTAATAGGAGTAACTGCTTAGGCTGGGGGAAGGAACAAGTGACCATCCCAGCTCCTGGAAGCACAGACTGTTTTCCTGAGCAAATTGTACCATCAGCTGGTTTCTCATTAAATATTCATCTGCTGGGCCACTCGGGGCATTTGAGTGGCCCTCCAAAAGGTTATTAATGCACAGAGCAGATGGAGGCACAAGGACTGTTTATTAAATTCAGATTGCCTTTTGCCACTATGCTAATGCCAGCTGGATGGCAGGAAGAATTACCCTGATCCCTTCCCACACCTCAGCTGCCTGGGTTCAGTTTCCTTCTTACACCCCCTGACAACACAAAACATAAGATGAAGCAGCCTTGAAGTGGCTCTGACCTGAAGCATGGCAGTAGAACAGTAAGTCAGCCAGAGGAGCCCACCTCTTCCCTCAAGCTTCTGCCCCAAATGCAGAAACTTGCAGAAATTTGGCTCATTTTTCTTTGTCAGTTTGAAAACAAATTGACATTTTCCATGGGGAAAAATGACTGGAACCAATGGTTAGCAGTGCTTTCAGGAAAGCCTGGGTCAGTGTCTGTCTGTTGTGGCCACCACTAATCAGGACCCTTCCCTAGGTTGAGGAGCAGCCCTGAGCCAGTCCCTGGTGCCCAGCATACTCCCAGGTCACAGCCATCAGCTCTTTGGCTCTTGTTCAGCTTTAACACTGCTTTTTCTTCTTCCTCCAGGCTATGAAAGTCCTCTCCAAAAAGAAGCTCTTGAAGCAGTATGGATTTCCACGTGGGTATCTCACATTTAGAGGTCTGCCTGTTGTCCTCAGCCAAATCTCTCAATGTAGAAACATTGTCTGCAAGGACTGCAGAACGTGTCCTCCTGTGAAAGCTGCCCATGTAGTTGGGAGCTGGTTAAAATGCAGTGGGTGGTGAAGGGGCAGATAAAGCCACAGGGAAATTCAAACACCCACTAATGAGATTCCTGGCTCTGATTTTTATGAGTCTCTTTGAAGTGGCGACTCTTCCATGTTCACCATTTAAGAAGCCTAATTAAGCACTGGAAGTTAGGCAGGGTATCCCCCTCCTTTCAGAGTCTCTCCTACCCCTGGGATAGCACCTGGGTGCAGCCTGGGCCATGGGATGCCCCAGACCCATCTGGGAAGCTGGGAGCAGCTGGTCTGAATGGGGCTTGGAGATCTCAGCTCCAGGTGAGGAGACTGCAGTGAGATGAGATGGGATAAGAACAAGGTGATGAGATCTTCCAGAATAGCTGGAGGTACATGCAGAGGGGCCACTGGCTGCTCATCCTGCTGCTGCTGCTGCCAAGTGAGGAATTCTTTGCTGTGCTGTCACACTTGCAGGTCGGCCTCCTCCCAGAGGGTCAAAAGCCTCCTCTGGAGAGCAGCCCAAACCCATGGCACCCCTGGACAGAGTCTATCAGGAAATTGCCATCCTAAAGAAGCTGGACCACATCAATATCGTTAAGCTGATAGAGGTGAGCTGCTTCTCCACCCTGAGTTTATGCTGAAACAAGTCTGGTTTGTGTTGCAACAAGAGGATTTTTCTTCAACTGCTCCTACTTCAGCCAGAATTGGTTTAAAAGAGATGTTCAGAAATTTAGGCTGGTGATTCCAAGCAAAGCCTTACTGACTGTGCAGGACACACTGCACACTCACCCTGTGCTCTGGGCTGGTGCCCAGGAGAAGGCAGCTCACTGTGCTGGTAGAAAGAGCAGCGAGCTTTGATCACTGAAACTTGTGTGCAGACAAGCCTGGGAAGGTGCACAAGTGCAAGGCTTCAGTGCCATTTTCATTATTGACTGAGGTCAGTTTAGGACAAGCAGTGCCTTTATTGGTAGGCTGTTTCTCCAAATACAGGCAGAAGCCCAGATTTTTCTGGAGACAGGAAAATCTCTCCTCCAAAACCCCACTCTCTGCAGGACTCTCTAAATATTAGCCTAAACTGTTCCCAGTGTTCTGCAGCTCAGCACAGTGTACTGGGAGTGTTACTGCTTAAAAACCTTTTTTCCTGCTGTTTTTCACTTTTTCCCTCTTTCCTCTCTGATCTCTCAGGTCCTTGATGATCCTGCAGAGGACAACTTGTACATGGGTATGTGAGTCTCATAAGCTAACAGAACCATCTGGGCTTGGGCCTGGTGATGCAAGTGACACGTGCCAGGACTCGGGGTCAATACGGGAGGAAACTTGTGCCAACTTCAGCAGACTTATTTTTTTCTGCCAAGTTAAAACGCCTGTAAATGCAGCTGGGATGGAAAGGCCCCGTGCAGTAGGGTAAGGCAACCTTGTGTCAGTACAGCTGTGCACATCTCTTTGCCATGGGGACACTGAAAAGACCTGACAGCTGCTCTGCCCTCCCCTCTGTAGAGCTGGTTCCAGTCCCGGAGCCAGGCGGGAAGAGAAGGGTGCAGGATGGTTTCCTTGTCCTCCTGCAATGAAACTTCTCTGGGCTGTGGATAGTGGTGGTGACTCTAGAGTCACTCCAGTCTTGTCTGGGGGTGTTCCCTGTCACCCCTGCAGAGACTCTGAGCACCCTGGTGAGCCTCAGGACCTCCTAAGGGAGCAGCACTCCTGCCTTTGGTGGGGAAGCCAAGCCTGACTGGGTGCTTATGCAGAGGGTGAGGGAATTCCACCCATTCTGTCTTCCTCTCCTTCAAACCCTCAAAGTGCCAGCCACAGCCTAACCCTCATTTGGGTAAAACACTGAGGGACAGGCCTGGGAGGCCCTGAAGTGCCCCCTGAGATAGGCTGGAGGAGGGGAGGACTGACCCTTTTACATCTCTGCTTCCCCAAACTGTTTCCTGATGAAGCAGGTTCAAAGACTGCTCCTCATGAAATAATTATGGACACTTCTGAAGCTGCTGTGAAGGAGGACTCTGCCTAGCAAATGAAGCAATTTGCCTTTGAAAGGCCACTTTTCCCTTTGGGCTGAAGCCCCAGTGGCATCTGGCAGCATCTCAAAGTGATGGCACTCGTGGTGAGGAGGGTGATTGAGGCTGTTGTTTGAAGGCCTGAACTCCTGGGGATGGAGGAAAGGGGAGAGATGAGGTAGAAAGCTGCAGAGAGGGGAAAAACTCCAAACCTAAACCAAGCTCTACCTGTGGAGCAAGAGAACCATCCCAGAAATAGCAGCAACAGCAGCAGGACAGGAGGGGAGTCTCGTGGTCCTATTGGAGGTTGTGCTGGCCCCTGAGTAATGAGCAATGGCCATGTCCCTGTTGTCCGTGTTCCATCACCCCTTTCCTCTGCCTGGAATCCCATAAAGTCCAGACATATCAAGCTCCTGCCTCTGCAGCTCCCTTGGCAGAAGGAGTAGCACTGCTGAGGGCTGAACCTCCTGCAAATAGGTTTGCTCCCTCCTGCTGCTGCCCCAGCTGATGATAACTGCACCTTTCTCCTTCCAAAAACGCCCCCCACTGCAAAGCAGATCCAGAGGAAGTGGTATTTGCTCCTTGCCTGTGACTGCTGGGGTCAGGCACTGCTGTGAGCACACACCCAGGCTGTGTGTCACTGGGATGGGATGTCAGCAGGCACTGAACAACCTGCAAAGGTAGAGGGTGAATAACTAAATGCTTCCACAAGCTGCAGCTTCTTCAGCTTGGAGGGCTGAAGAGCCAATTCAGGCTGCCCTGTTGTGTTTGTACCTTCAGAGGATCCCACACCCCAGTGCTTTGGGGAGGGGATCTGCTCAGATTATTTGAGAGGTGCAAGAAATCCCCATATAACTCATGGGGAAAGAGCCCTCCTACTCTAGAAAAAAAGCAGATCCATCTCCTGTTTGCAGAACAGGGCAGAGCAGGATCAGAAAAACACTTTTCCCCAACCTTCTAGTCAGACACACAAACTCCTGTGCTCTGCAAACCTCAACTCACAGCAGCAAATCCCATTCAGTCACTCCCACCAAGGATGTTTGGCTCTGACAAAGCTGTAGCTGTGCTGCTGATTGACACAGCAGAAATGGAGCAGCATGTTCCTACAGCATCTCCTTCACTATCAGCAATTTAGTAGTAATATCACACCAAACACCCTCCCTTGGAGGTACACAACAGGACTCAAATCAACGAGGGCTGACACCCCGAGCAGCAGCACTGTGGTTGATAAATTAGCACCCGCTGTCTCCCTGTACAGAGCTGGCAGGAGGGGGATATTTGTCTGTGCTGAAGAGATTAATATTTTCATTTTGCCTCCTCTGGTGTCCTTGTCACGGGTGAGGGAAGAGAAATGAGTGGAGATAAATTGATTTTGCAGGTATGGGAATGAATGTGTTTTTGTAGGTGATGAGTAACAAATAAGCCCGGGCTGCTCTTCTCATTCATTCATGGTTTATTTCCTTTTCTTGCAGTGTTTGACCTCATGAGGAAAGGGTAAGTAGCCTTCCTGGGATCCCTTCTGTTGAAAATTTTGGTGTTCATCATGTGAAATGGAGGTTTGATATGTCCAGTGGGGCAAGCCCTGTCTGCAGGGGAGGCAAAACCCAGCTGTAGTTGCCTTTGCACTATTACAGCCTGGAATGATGTAGTGAATAGAAATGGGCTGGGAGGACACGTCCTGGTGCCAGACTCTGATCTGCAGAACAAATTCTATGACAATTCCTCATCAGGTGCCTGGAAGAAAAGGTTTGGATAGGAATATTCTGCTGGGTTTCAGCCACATTGTGTCTTCCTCTGACACAAGGGGTGTGTGGCTGCATCAAGATTTACTTGCCACCTGCTGCCTTATTTTGCCCTCAGCACTAACCTCTCATGGGAGGCACATTTCTTTGGCATAGTGGAAGAAGGGATAAGGTGGTAAGAGGTTCCTCACTGCTCTTTGCTACACCTGCACTGATTCTGCAGCTCTGCAGTCCCAGGGAGGTCATGATTTCTGTGCTCAGCATGGAGGAGATTTGCAGAGGGGTTATTTTTCTCTCTGGCCCCATGAACAAGCTGCCAGCTCCAGTGGGTTGCTGGCAAGAGGCTCCCCAGTCTCCCTGGTGATCAGGCTGATGCCTGTCCTGTAGGAGAGGGAGCTCCTGTAAACAGCTGAGGCTGGGGAACCTGTGGCTCATCCAAGTGCAGCCTGGCTGCCTCTGGCAGGAGGCAATTAGACTCCATTAGTGGCTCTGCCAGCCCTGCTCTCACATTATTTCTCCCTGGCTTCAGCAACAGAAAAATGTGCATAAAAGAGAGAGGAAAGGCGGTGGCAGGAAAATGCAAATGGGAGATGAAGGTCATCAATCAATTGGGCAGCAAGGGAGAAGAGGGGAATGCTGCAGAAGGATTTGCTGCTGGGTGCTGAGGGGAAGAGCCACACAGCCTGGTTTTGGCAATGGGTTGTTCTCTGCCAGGGTTTGGCTTGCCAGGATGGTGTCCCAGGAGCACTCACTCAAATGCAGCTCCAGTCAGTGGATGTGTGAACAAATGCAAAACCAAACTGCTGAGCACAGGCAGGGGCAGCCCCCAGTGCAGTGAATGCTCCAGCCATTCATCCACAGGGGAACAGGAGATTCTGACTAGCTCTTACAGCCTCTTTGCCCTCAGCTTTTAGCAGGCACAGGCAGAAGAGGGGCTTGTAGAGGAGACTGTGCATCCCTGAACAGTGGCAGCATTCAAAGGAAAGGAGAGGAGAAGCTGACCAGGTAACCTTGGCTGTTCAGGGCTGAATGGCTGAGCTCTGGTGGTGGCTGAACCCTGAGCACCTGAATAGGTTTTTTAAGCAGTTTAGCACAATGCACTGAAAATATTCCCATTTAACCTTTGAGGCAGTGGTTCATGTCTAGATTCTGCCTCAGTCTAGACCAGCTGCACAATGATATTGCATCAGGACTGAACCCCAGCAGGCAGGACATGCAGGGCACAGCAACAGGCACTGTCCCCACTGCTGACTGGGACCTCATGGGAATGCTGGTGCTCACAGCCACGAGCAGCTTTAGCAGGAAGCCAAAGGCCAGGTCCAGCTTCGTACTTCTCCTGTTAGGACTGTCAGTGTTTGTCTTATTCTGTGCAGACAGCAGCAGATAATCCTGATGATGATGAGGGCTCTGTGGCTCATGCTGGCTCAGGGACTATGCAAAGCCACCCATCACTAGCCAAGCTCAGTAACCAAAGCACCACCACGTCCAGACAGAATGGACACACCTCCATCCTGTGCCCAGCACCCAGAACCTTTTGGTAGCCTGGCCCTCAGTGCTGGGACATGGTGCTGGAGAACATTCTCCCCCTGCAAGGGGTGTCAGTGCCCGTGTGCAGAGCTGTGAGCTGCTGTCCCTGTTCCCCACAGGCCTGTGATGGAGGTGCCCAGTGAGCAGCCCTTCAGCGAGGAGCAGGCTCGGCTCTACTTCCGAGACATCGTCCTGGGCATCGAGTACTGTGAGTACCCCAGCACCAGCTCTGCTCTGCACAGGCTGTGCCTCAGCCCCCTGCTCAGCTGGGGAGGGGCATCTGCACACTTGGGGGGCTGTTGGATGAGCCAGAGGGGCCCCTCGGGTTGCCTGTGGTGGGGTTGCTGTTGGAGGTGGCCCCACTCAGCTTGGAAGTGTCACAGAACCCTTAGAAAGGACATTAGGCAAACAGTGCCTCTCTTCTTTCTTCCATTTATTTCTTTTTGGAGACTGTCTTTGAAGGCAATGGCAGAGCCAGAAAATGGCTGTGTGCAGTGTCATGGACTCAGTCAGTACATCAGGTTCAGCTGGAACAAATCCCTGTCTCTAGCTTAGCAGGGCAAGCACTGGCTGTGGTAGAGCTGGTGAGCAGCACAGGGAGGAAGTCTGTCCTTGTCCACCCCTTTTCAGAATCCATCTGAATGACTCCTGTCACTCAGGGCTGTGGGGTGACAAGAGCCCAGCACTGCTGTGCCCTCCCAGCGAGGTGGTGGATCAAGTGTATTCCCAGGTTCTGCCCAGACTCCAGAGCAGGGTTCCTCTCTGTAGCCTGTTTGATTATTGTCACCTTTTTTGGTGACATCTTGTCCCTGTGTGGCTGAGGCCAGATTCACTGCTGAGTGCCTGTTCTGCAGAGTACAGGGAGGCCACAGCAGGTCTGTGAGTGACAGCAGGGATTTTTCTGGCCCTTTTGTCATTGACATGTCCCTGCTGGCACAAACCTGGCAGGGGTGAGCAAAGAGGGGTCCCTGAATTAAAGACTGGGTGGAATGGTCTGTGTGGTGGCATCCTGAAAGCAGTTCTGTACCTCAGCTGCTGGTGAGCTGAGCTTGGCTCTGTGCCTGTTAGATCCTCCTTGCAAACAGCCTCTGTGAGCTGAGTGCTCTCACCACTGACTGCTTCCTCTGCACACGACAGACTAAAGAATTGCCCATGGTGAATTTGGGGAGGAAGAGGCAGTACAGCTCCTGCAGAGGACATTCCCACCTTGCAGGTCTGACTGTTTTCCAGAGGAGACAGCAAATATGTGGATAGGGTTATCCTGTTATTACCTTGTGTTTCAATTTCAAGCAGCGTTTTGATTAGATCCATTAACAGGAGCTCATAAAGCAGCCCCTAAATCTCTTAGGTTGGATGGGCTCTTGTGGATTAATAACTAGACAATCAGGGAAGTTGGATTACAACTTTCACAACTGAGAAAAGTCACCAGAACAGTTAAACAGAATGTGGGCTGGGTTGTTCAGTCTATTCCTAAATGACCAGAAAAAGGGTAGAGGACAATAAGAGAGGTTGATGATGGCACTGAGTTATTCAGGATAGTTGTTAGAACTGACTGGGAAGACTGGCAGGAAAATGCCATGATAGCAAGTGATGGCATGATAAAATGACAGATAAAATTCATGTTGCTGACTGCAGGGTAATGCATGAGGGGGAGAAGCAACACTGAAAATACATTCAATGTGATGGGCTCTAAATTATCTCTTCTCACTCAGGCTTTGTCTGGATAGTTCTCTTGAAAATGCCAGCCCATTACTTAGTGACATTCAACAAGGCTAACAAGATTTGGGAAATTATTTGGAATGAAAGAAAGAAGAAAGTAGAAAATGTTATTATGCAGTTATTTGGATCTCTAAGAGCTCTTAGGTACAGACAAGGAGTATCCTGAATATTATGTGCAACTTGGCTCAGCCTGTCTTAGAAACAGCTCCCTAGAACTGAGGCCCAAGAAAGATGATCAGGATGGTCCTGGAATATCTTATATGCAGAGATGACCAAAGCTCTTAAGACTGGAAAATTATCTTGGGAAGGGGTGCTGTGGCAGAGGCTTAGAAAATCCCAAGTGTCAGGGAAGTGCTGGACAGGAAATTAATCTTTTCTGTCTCTAGAAACACAATAACTAATGGATAGCAAACAAAATAATCAGGTTTAAACCAGAAGGAATTACTCACTTGACTTCAACCACCCAGACAGAACAAATCTCTGAGCATGATGGGCCTTGCTGAGGCAGAGGAACATGGCTTGCAGGGTCTCAATCCCTCTCCACATTGAAATGCAGCACCACCTCATTTTTTGTCTAAAACCAGCAGGGAATAAAATCAGTGTTTGCAAGTCTGACAGTCCAGAAGCTTCCAGGTGCTGCCAGAATTAGTCAGGTCACCCCAGAAAGTTGGTAGAAGTTAATATATGAATGGGAATCTCAGGACTGTCTTTGAGTAGAGCTTGAAGGATGAAGATGCAGCTTTTTACATTCCCATTAGCATTCAGATTGCAGCACAGCCTGTGTGCCTCAGCTGGGAGATCCAAGCTCTGCTGTGCTGGATGCTGCTGCAGGAACAGTTCCTGCTCAGAGGAAACTTTGAGTTTAGTAGATAGGAAAAAAAAAATACCAGCAAAGTGTGGGTAGTCTTAAGCAGAGGGAGTGAAATTCAACAATAAATTATAGGATGCTCAGGCACTGCCAGCAACAGGAACAATAGGATGCTTTATTTTGGACCATTGAGTAATCACTTATTTTATTAGCAAATGAAAGTTAAAAATGGTGTTCTCTCTGAACTGCTGGGTAAATGCATGGCAATTATTATATAATTAAGAGGAAAAGTGCACCGTTTGTGCATGCTGAAGGAAAAGTGTTGCCAGGCAATCCAGAGATTGCAAGGTAATTTTAAAAGTAAGCATCCATAATTGTTGTGTAATTTGGGAGGCTCAATAACCATGCAGCTGCTTGAAGCTCAGAGCCATCACAGCAGCAAATGCATCATTGTTAGTTGGATTTTATTAGTTTAGAAGTTGCAAAGTGGATTCCTGTTGGAGCCTGAAAGGTGTTAATGGTGAGCAGGAAGGGGCTGCAGGAGCCAAGGTGGTGGGAGATGTGGGCTGACCTTTTAATTCCCTGGTGGTGGCCTGTGGTCTGTGACCACTGTGTGTCCATGGGGTCTGGACTCACTGGGTTTTTCATGGAGTTTTTCTGGAGTTGGAGGCTTCCTGCAAGAGGACTGGCTGTGGGGGAAGTTTGGAGGGAGGCAGTGGTGCAGGTGATGAGAGCTAGGTGGGAAGCCTGGCTTAGGCATGGGGGGAGGCAGGGACAGAGCCAGGAGCTCCCTGATCCAGGCAGTGGCACAGTGCTGTCACCTGATTTTGGCTGGGTCTGATGTGTCTAATACCAGGAGTGCTCTTTGATACAAGCACAGTCCCAGCCTTGGTCACTAAGCAGTGAAGAAACTGGTTCCAGGTCTGAGAGTGAGGGAGATCTGCCCATGGTCCAGTCTCCCTTCCTCTGGCCCCTGCAATGCTGGGAATATATTTTGAGTTTAGGCATGGTGATATTGCTGATTCTGTGTTCTGTTCCAGTGCCCCTGTCTTAGAGCTGGGCTCTGGTCTGGGCTGTGTCAGGAGTTGTTTAAGCACATGTAAACTGTAATTGGGTTTCTGGTGAAATGGGCCCTTCAAAGAAAAGTGATTTTGCTCCCATTTTCAAGACTTCCCCAGCACTGCTGGCCCTGCCCACACCCTCAGGAGCTGGGGGGGCAGTCTGGCCTCTGTGTAAGCACCATCAGAGTGGTAATTCCAGAGTGTCCTCAAGTGCTTTGGGTGGGAAACTCTGCTGGATTATTTGTGTCATTAACCAAAGCATGTGCTTTAAACATCTCTGTGAATTAGGGATATGTGCAATTGCCACCCTTTCAACTTGCAGCTCCTCTCTAGTACTGCTTGGCTGGGGTTATTTAAACTTCAGTCTCCCTTCTAGTGAGGCAAACTCTGCCTTCATAGAGATACTCAGCAGAAATGTGTGTGCTGGATAGGAAACAGTCATCATGCTTCATCAAAAGACGTGAGGGATCTGCCAGGTAGGTATCCCAGTTTAGTTTTAGGATTGGGACATGAGAATCTTCATTTATAACAGCCTGAGTAAGGAATAAGAATAAGCAGACAAAAGGGTTGCCTAAGCAGAGCCTGGCTGTGACACTGGCCAGGAGCAGGCAGTGACACAAGTGTGACCCAGGGGATAACCCTGCTGACTTGCACAGTCCAGATGAAGCCCAGGGACTGTCCCTGCTGCTCTGGAGCTGCAGGCTCAGTATTCGAGTCACGAGAAGATAAAACCGTTTCTGTCAGCCTTGCTGAAGAAGAAAAACCTTATTTCCTGCATTCTCTGTAAACTCTGCAGTTCTCCTGTATCTGAGAGGAGGAGCAGTTTTGGTCTCCTCTTTGCAGAGGAGGGCTTGGCTCCTCTGAGCTATGGGGTTGAAGGGAGGGTAATGACATGCAGCCAAAGCCATTGGGAAATTGCCTTTCCAGCAGCAGCTCTGCAGTGAGAACTGCAGTGACCCAGGGCCCTGAACACTGAGCCTGGAGCCTTAACAAAGGGTCTGGCTTTTCCAAGCTGAGATAAGGCTTAACCTACTTGGTTATCAATATAGGAGTATAATTTCCATTATCTTAAGAGGAAATTTAAGCAGATGAGCCAACATAGGCTTGTGTCTTCTGAAGGATATCTACTGCAGGGTAAGAGCAGGGTGGCTGCACTGAGGCATCAGTGGTGTGGATGGTTTGATCTGGTTTGGCTCTTGCCAGAGGTGAGTTCCTCAGGTTGGTCTGGGTCAGCAGGGCTGTGGTGGAGCTGCTGCATGCTCTGCTGTGATGCCCAGCAAGCTGCTTGCTCCCATGTGGGAAATGGGGACCTGCCTCTTCTCTGCTCCTGCCTCTTACCTGTACAAGTTTGGAGCTCCTCAAACAGCATGTCGAGGTGAGAGCTACAGCTGCAAGGTTCTGGGTGTTATAAATGACACCACCAGGAGAAGAGAGGCTGGCTTGTGTTTTATCACGTGCAGACATGCTCTCCTTAGCTGATAAAAGCCCAACAAAGAGCCCTTTCATGAGCTGCAAGTGTTGCTGATACTGATCAATAAGGACCCTGTACAAGAGTGAGAGTAATGAGCTGATGGAGAAGATCACAGAGATGTGCTGGAGCCTCTTTAGATCAGGCAGTTTGATTTCTTCTTTTTGTTGCTTGATGCAGTTCTGTGTCTGCTGGGGGTGAGAAGCAGCCCCTGGCACAGCCTGTGCAGGTTGTTTGGTCAGTACCTGCTGCCTGCTCCCCTCATTATTCCCCTGCTCCCTTGGAGCCCTGGGGTGTGTGTGTAGCCCTGGCAGGGAGCTCTGCAGGTCCCCTGGGGCTGCTGGTGAGGCTGTGCTCATGTGGGCTGCAGGACAGGGGCAGAAGGACAGCCTGTGACAAGGTTACCTGCCTCTCTTCCCTGTTGCTTCCTGCTGGCAGCATCCACCCCACAGCTTCTGCCAGGAGCTCAGCTGCAGATGGAACTCAGAGGGGAGCTGAGCTGTTCCAAAGGGCCTGGTAGTGCAAAACTTGGGTTTAAGCAACTTATCCAAGTGGCAGAGGCATAATGGGTGCAGCAGGAGAGCAGCAAGACTGGAGAGAGCTGACACCAGCACAGCTGGGATCCTCCCCTGCCCCTGCAGAGAGCTGAGCATGGCATGGGGCTGTTCACCTTGGACACCCCTGTCCTCCAGCCCTCCCTCAGCACAGCTCTGGGGATGAGAAGCTCTGTTTTGAGCTCTGGATGGTGGTGCAGCAGTTTCCCTGAGAGGGTGTTAAATCATCTCTTTGCTACAGGGGCAATGTGAGAGTAATACTAAGCAGACTCTGCAGTAGCACCATATGGATTGCTTTTGCCCTTGAATGGGAATGGGATTCTGGTTTTAATCAGGCAGGATTCAGCACTGGCCTCAGTAAATAGCAGGATGTGTCAGTGCATTGCAAAGTTTTATATGCATGATTTTTAAATGAGCTTTTAGCAAGTTTGTGTTAACCTGCTGGATCTCCAAGATTTCCAGAGGGGGATGCAGTGAAAAGCACTTTTTCCAAAAGGGCTAAGGAACAAGATGTCTTTCTGCCACTTCTCTCTGTGCTCCCTCTGGGTCTTCACTCCCTGTTAGTGGATTTGTTGGCAGGCAGTTCCCAGGGATTTCCCTCTGAGAGAAGGGGAAAGCCTGTGGGATCTAGAATGAGGAGTCTTTGGGAAATGGATGTTTTGTCCCACCGAGGGCAGCTGAGGGACTGAGCAGAAAGGAATGATGTGCTCAGCAGGGCTTGGCCAAGGAGCAGGGAGGCAATGGCAGAACTGTGGGGACCCAGATAGAAGTGTGCAGATCAGAACCAGCTGGCCCAGCAGCACAGAACTTCCCCCAAATCCTCCCTCTTCTCCAGCTGCAACTACTGGACCACAGCTGGCTGCTGTTACCAACTCAGTTCAAATTGTAGTGAAGAAACAAACAAACAAAAAAGCCCTAAAAAGCCAGATTTTCAGAAAGACCTTTTATTTTAGGCAGTTTTTTTCATATGGGCTTGAATTTGACCGCCCAAGTGCAGGTTTTTGCCAGCTGCAGTAGGTGCAGCATGCCTTTCTGTCTGAAATCAAGAGGGACAGAGGAAGGATGATCCTTTCCCAAGGATTGCTCACACCCTGAGAGCTCTGAATCCTCTTTTGGAGTTGTATCTCCACAGCATCAGCCTTCAGCAGGCTGTTCTTAGGGAATAGTGCTCCTGCCCAAGTTCAGGAGACAGACCAGACTTTTAGGCATCATTTCCTTGTTTCTGAGCACCCTGGAGCTCCAGGTCTTGACTGAGTCCAACTTCAGATATCCCTGGTCAGACTTTCTAACATGAGTTGTGATAAAATGTCCACAGGCACTCACCTGCCCTGCCTGCCTTGTTCATGGGGTGGCTGTTAGGATTAACAAATAAGTATTTGTAACACATTTGAGACCTTTTCCTGGATGATGCTCTAGGAATCCATGGGATTGTTGTCCAGATGCAGATAGGCCTGAAATAGTGTTACCTTTCCACTGAAATGAAGAATGAGTCTAATAAAACTAAATTGAACAGAGCACTGCATAATCAGACTTTGTCCTAAGGGCTCTGTGATATCTTAGGTGGTTTCATTTTCATTATGAAGAAATACCAATCTATGCCCTGCATCAGGGCTGTCAGGGTGTTTTGGAGCCCAGGGAAGTCATTCTGGTGAGCTGCTGACCCCTGCTTTTAGAGCAAAACCCTCTCCAGGTAAAAGCAACCTGTGGAGCCATTTTGTCAGTTTGCCGAAGCAGCTTCAGCAAAGTGCTCTCCTTGGGCAGCTCAGCATCAATTTTAACCTGGGGAGGGGTGCAGCCAAGTGCATTTTCTTGGGAATGAGTGTTTTTCAGCTGCTGGTGTGGCTTGTCCATGACCTGAAGGGCAGCACCCATGGGAGGGTCCTTCCCAAAGCTTCCTGCATCCAGCAGCCACATCCCTGTGCCTGGGCTGGGTCTGAGGGCAGTCTCTGCCTGCTTTGTGACTCTTTCTGTACTGTAGCAGACAAAAAACCCAGAGCCTTGCTCTCTGAGCAGGACACAGAGTAGCTGGAAGTTCTCTCAAAGGCATGGATTCAGCTTAGGGGCCCCAGTTGCCCATGAAGGGAACTAAGGGGAGGTCATGAGTTGGTCTAAAAGAAGAATAATTCCCAGACCCTCATGGAGCATGTTTAAGTGCAACAATACAGATCATTATTTTGGTTATGTTTGTTTAAAGTACACTTAGGAGTTTTATTTACATGTTGAAAGTGCTTTTCCTTCTCTACTGAGGAGCCCTGCTCCTCTTTGTGTCACAATGTGTCCTTAATTCCAAGGGCAGGACAAGTGTTTTGTTTCTGGGGCCTCTGGTCCTGACTTTCAGTGAACTAATTCTCCAAGAATGCCTTTCCTACCTGCTGCTCTTAAATCTACAGAGGATGAAGCTTGCTCCCAAATGCTTCAGGATGGTGAAATGAGAGGGCTGATTTATGCTGGTGACTGTGTTAAGACTGACTGTGGCTGTCCCCTGCTCCCCTTGGGGTGGCTCCTGTGCTCCTTTGTCCCTTCTGTACAGTCATTAACAGTCTGGAGGGTGTCATTAGTGGTAGGCTTTTATTTCTAAGATGCTTAGCTCTCCCTCTGGAGTTCTGCAGAGATAACACCATCCTTTCCTCTGTGTGCTGTGCTGGAAATGCAGATCATGCTGCTTTAACCAGCACCTTCCCCTCAAGATGAGAATCTTCCTTTAGTAAGAGATTCCAGGGAATCTTGTTTCCCAGGAAGTGAGAGACACTGCCAAGGATGGTGATACAGACATAGGGATAGAGTCTAATAGGGATTCTTTTGTCTGGAAAACTTTGGAGGTTCAGCCCTGAATGGTGTAATTTCACTCTCTGTCCCTGGGCTCCTTTGGCAGCACGTGGCAGTGATGTGTGTCACTGCAGGCACCTCCAGGCAGCCTTTGGCCAGTCCTGCTGAATTAATTGGTCCCTGTGTATCTGCAAGAGATGTGGACTGGCAGCAGAAGTTGGTGGGTTGGGAAGTTTTTCTGAGCTTAGTTGTGTTTGTGTCCTGCAGGTGAGCAGCCCTGCTTCCTTCCTGCAGCTCCCAAACAAAGCAGCTTGTCCATTGCCTACAGGCAGACTTGGGAATGATTTTGGGGGATTATTTTACTCTGCATCATGCTGAACTGTTCCAGTGGTGGGGCACAGCACAGAGGAGGATAAGACTGTGCATTTTGAAGCTAGAAGCCAATTTTGGGAAGCTGTGCAGGGGAGGATACCCACAGCAACTGGCAGGCTGGGACTTTGAGTTCTGTTTCTCCAGAGCAGAACAGGGATTTCAGATTTCCTTCATCAGGTTAGCAGCTCCACACCAAATCATTTCTTGACAGATGTGAACACTTCTCTTCCAGTTTTTATGGCTGTGATGTTCATTTACACCAGCTGGTGCCCAGTCCCCTGTCCTCCCCTCGTGGCTGTTGCCTCTGCACAAGGCTGGAGAGGGAAGGGGATTTGCAGAGAGCAGAAATCCTTTCAGCCAGCTGGCAGGAGACTCTGGTTGCTGTCACTCACAGTGTGTGGGTGGGACACTGCTCCCAGCACTGCTGCCCTGGCCCAGCCACCTCCCCTCTGCATCTGTCCCTTCCCATCCCAGTCTGTCCTTGTTTTAAATGGATTCCAGGTGTTCAAAAGCTCCTGGGATGTGACATTCCAGAGGCCAGGCTCACTCCTGGGGTCCTCAGCACTGCAGGCACTTGTGCTGAGTCTCTCTGAGCACCTGAGGTCACACTGTCACTGTCCCCAGCACACAGGAATGTTCTCACCTGGAAACTCAAGTATTCATTGGCCAGATGAGCCATTGATTGATGGCTTTGATTTTTTGCAAAGGATGTGTTTGATTTCTTTGTTCATTGTTTCTGTGCCCAGCAGTCAGCAGTGTCCAGACCTGCTGGGGACCAGCAGAGATGGGCACTGAGGGAACACATGGCAGCTGGAAAACTGCCCACAGTGCTCCTCAACTTTCATGAGATGGTGCAGAGGCAGGGAGTGTATTTTACAAAATACACAGTTATAGGATAGAGAAAATGGTTTGTGGTTTTATTTAATTTGTGGAGTTTTTTTTTACTTTCCTATAAAGATGAAATAATAAAAAGCCTGGAGTACTTGCTTGCCTTAACTTTCACAGACCAAGCTGTACTCCTGTGGTACACATTTGTTTTGGGGTTTTTTTAGAGGCTTTGGGAACCTTAGCCCTCTGGTATCAGGGATGACAGCAGACACCTGCCTGAAAGGCAGCTCAGCATCTCTGGAAGGAAAACTTCACTCCCCCCTCACTCTTATTTGCTCTCCCTATATTACCATAATGAAATGTCAGCTTGCCACCAGCTCTGCTGCTGAGCAGATGTCTCCTCCTAATTACTGTTGTTGCAGGGGTTTGGTGTTTATCCTGCCTGTCTAGGCAGGCTGTTACAGCATTAACTGCCTCCCATCACAGCCTGGCCATGCAGTTGGTGCACATCTGGGAGAAGATGTAAGTTTTGTCTGCTGGATCTCCAGAGCAGCTCTTTAATGTGCCAAGGACAGCATCCCCCAACAGTGCTTTAAACTGAGGAGAGAGGGCCTTGCAGAAAAAATATCTGCAAGTGGGACTTCCCCAAGTGTGGCCTGCTGAAAAGTTGGCTTGAAAAGAGCAGAAAGGTCAATGAAGTTTGTTCATTCTTGGTCCTAAAGCACAAACTGGGATGCTCCATAGGGCAGGCTGCCCTTGTGGCAGTGTGTTGGTCAGGTTTGTAAAGCAGGAAAGGGTTAGACCAGCATTTTCCTCCACCCAGTGTGTATTTCCTAGGTGATATGAGAAGTGCTCTTGGGGAGGTATAAAAACAAACATGCTCTGTTTGCAAGAAGGAAATGTGAAAACATTGCTTGGAGGCAGGGGAGGATGGAGACCAGAGGGTCCTGGTCCTCTGGGGAGGGCAGGATTAGAGGATTTCTTCCTCCTCCTTTAGTAAAGTCTCCTGGGCTTTGTACAGTTCTGCTTTTGGGGTCATTTCACATTTTGAAAGTCGGTGGTTTTCTATTTTTCAAGTTCTCTGAGTTCCTGAGAAATCAGCCACTGTCCTACAACTCCCTGCTTCCCTCAGTGGCCTGGAAATGTCTTTCAACTACAAAATTGCACAAGAGATGTGGGTTTTGTTGTTGTTTTCAGTGCATCTCAGCCTCCAAGCTCTTTGCAAGGGTTTGTTTCATGTTTGATGTACAAACACTTCAGCTGGTGCCCAGGGTTGGCCTCATGGAGCTGAGACAGAGCTGGAATCTTTGCTGGAGCCTCATGGAATGAAGAGCCAGCTTTGGCCACAGCTCTGGGTGCAGGAGGGGTGGGAATGGCTGGGAGCTTTGTGCCAGGGTGGGAGTTTGGGGTGATGCAAAGCAAGTTGAGGTTGTTTCTGTATTTGTGGGCTCCACTGAGAAGCTTGGCTAAATAAAGAGTGACCCTTTGGGGTGCTGGCACCAGCTGGTGCTTGCTCCAAGCTTGGAGCTCCATTATTCCATCTTTTGAGCTGGAAATGCCCACTGATTTCTGAGCTGTTGGCACTCAGCTGTGTCACCTGTTTCATTCTACCTGTGGTTCTGCCCCTTTTGATGAGTTTCACAGCACTGCAGTTTCAAAATAAATTCACTAGGAGTGAACCTCTTTATTTGGGTCCCATAAACTTTTAATACAGCAGGTGGCCCAACCATCAGCTGGTTTGATGAGGCCAAGCAAATCTGCAGGATGTGAGTGTTTTCCTTCTCCAGCAGGGTTGGTTGTTCCCACTGGTTGAGCTTTCCCTGAGTTCGTGTCTTTTCTCTGCATAATTCCCAGATGTTTTTCTGAGAATTGTGTCCCAGTGAGGTCCCAAAAAGGAATGGCTGTAGGAAATGGCACTTCTGCTCCATTATATTCCATCCCCAGCAGCAGCTGGCAGTGTGGTGCTGAGCTTGCAGCTTTACTTTCTCCCTCCTGAAGAGATTTCTCCTGGATGTGTTGCCTGCTATGGCTGACCACGCTCCCTTTTCTGGTTGTTTTTCAGTGCACTACCAGAAGATCATCCACAGGGACATCAAGCCTTCCAACCTGCTCTTAGGGGATGATGGCCACGTGAAAATTGCTGATTTTGGTGTCAGCAATCAGTTTGAAGGGAATGATGCTCAGCTTTCCAGCACAGCAGGGACACCAGCCTTCATGGCACCAGAGGCCATCTCACAGACTGGCAAGAGTTTCAGTGGGAAGGTGGGTCTTTGTCACAGCTGGTGTCTCCTGGGACCCCCAGGGGTGGCACAGAGGACAGTACCACACCTGCATCCTGACTGTGGTACAGATTAGGGCTGTCATTTAGTGAAACTGAAGCTTTAATTTTCTTCAGTCCAGGCACAACTCACAGTTCCCTGCACTGATCCACTCTGCTGTGGATCCCTGCCTAGGCAGAAGCTGTGCTAGAGCCCTTTCCCTGCCCAAAGGGAAGGGAGGAAGCCTTTGATTCCTTTCCAAAATAATCAAGAGGCACAGGGGGCTGCTGAGCAGCAAGGTCACATCTTGATTTCCTGGAAGTGAGAGATACTGCCAAGAGTGGTGATGCAGACATAGGGATGGAGTCCAGTAGGGATTCTTTTGTCTGGAAAACTTTGGAGGTTCAGCCCTGAATGGTGTAATTTCCTGTAAGAAGGGGCTGCCTGCAGGTCACAGCAGGGCCAGGGAGCAATGCCTGGTCCAGCACAGCCCTCACTCCTCAGGTGTGCAAGAGCTGCCCTTAGGAGCCCAACTTCAAAATTACATAGAAAATGTTAAATCCATAGAAATATGTTTTCTGAATTGGTGGGAAATCCAGATCATCTTACTCAGATTGTCTGTGTTTCCTCTCCTTTACTCTCTGTTCATGCTCTCTTTCAGGCACTGGATGTGTGGGCCATGGGAATCACCCTGTACTGCTTTGTTTATGGGAAGGTAAGCTGGAGCCCTGCACTGCACTGTCTGCCTGGCTTTGGACTCATTCCTTTCCAAATAAAGGCAAATATTAGAGACAAAGGCCTACCTTCTGTAAGCTCAGAAATCCCCCTGCAGATCAGAAGGGCTGCTGCTGTGATCTGTGGAAAGGATCATTCCCAGACTTGGGCCCTGAATGTGGAGCCACTGTTTGTGCTGCAAACCCAGAAGAGCATCAGCAGCACCACCAGCAGTTTGTGGGGGGTTTATCCACATTTCCTGCATTTAGAAATGAGCCAGAGCCTGGATACAAGCATAGGGTTGATCCCAAACTGCTGCAGCACTTTTGGAGCCACATTACAGAAAGCTCTGTCTGCCAAAGCTGAGTCAGGACTGATGGAAGGTCCAGTTTGGCAGAGGCAGCTCTTCAGTGCTGCCTTCTGCACACTCCATGTCCTGTCATGGCTTTTCCTTCACCTGTGAGAGCCAGAGTCCCCATGTCCCAGCCAGGTTGTCCCAGGATGAGCAGTACAGCAGCTGTGTGCAGTCTCTGTGGGCAGGAATGTCACCTGAACCTCTGCAGATCCCACCACACAGGCACCAGGCATCCAGCTCTGGGTGGGAAGTGGCCAGGGAAGCTGACAGAGGCAGGCTGGATGAAGGAGGGTATTCCAGTCCAGTTATTGTATTCCCTGGATGCCTCTGCTGATCTTCTGAATTTATTTTTTAATAAGGAATGAATAGATTTATTGTGTGTGGGGAGATTTTATTTATTTCCATCTCTGTAAAATCTAGGGAATGCAGAGATTGTACTTGGTGTTACATGAATGACAAATGCCTGAGCAGTGGACAACTACTCAGTAGTTGTCAACAACTAATAGGACCTTGGACAACTGGAAAATCTCTTGTTTGTTTTACAGTGCCCTTTTATAGATGAATATATTCTGGGTCTTCATAACAGGATCAAGACCAAGCCTGTGGAGTTCCCAGAAGAGTGAGTAAATTTTACTCTGCTACTGTAAAATAAAGTTAGTTTTCAGCATTATTCTCTGTGTGGCACAGTGGGTCACCACAGAGAGATGGACATGAACGGGTGAGGTGCTCTGTGTTCTCCTGGGTCCTTCACGTGGGTTTTGTGCTGCTGATGTTGAGGTGTTAAAAGTGCTTCTGCTCTTCCTCTGTCCTTTTTGTGCTGACAAGGGACTAAAGGAAATTGCTCCTTGAAAGTGAAAGGATTCCAGGGTCTAGGAAGTTCTGCCCCACCTACTTGACTCTGGAGATGCTGGATGCATAGTTTGGTTTTCTTTCTCCCCATGCAGCAGCCACCAGAATGATTTAATGTATTCATTTTCAAAAGCAATGTGGTTATAAACCTTGGTCTAAGTAAACACATCCCTCTCCTGTGGACTTCCCTTGGAGCCAGGAGAATTGTCTGATGGAAGAATGCTTGTCCTGAGATGTGCAACCACAGCTCAGCAAATCCCACTCCTCCAGCACCCCCCAGTAAAACATGGGCTTGTCTTTTGCACTGACAGAGAGGGGCCAGTTATGAAAAAACCAGGAATTAATTCACCTGTGTGCTACTGCTCCCAGCCTGCCTTGGTCAGTGGAGGAAACCCTGAGGGGCACAGGGACAGTGCTGGGATGGTCAGATGGGAAGGCCAGCTGTGCTCACAGTGTGTGCTCAGCAGTGCAGGGGACAAGCCAAGGCCACTCAGGTGGCATTGGAGCAGTGGAAGTTCAGTGATGAATGTTTGTGCTGTTGGCAGGAGGTGATGGCACTCCCTGTGTGCTCAGCCATGCTGGCTCCATGGTCACCATTCCTGCAGCTTCAAGTGCTGGCCACTCTTCAATGTTGGCATTTCCTCCAGCTTCAGGCCTTTGGTGGTCTTCTGCTGGTGAAGAATTTGTTTCCCCTGGTTCCTGACAGATGAAGTAGCCAGAGCTGGACTCTCTGTTTTCCTTCCCAAATCCACACAGTGGTCAGGCAAAGAATTCTTGATCTAACTGCTCATTCGAATAAAAATGTATAGATAAAATTACTTATTGTTAATTCTAATAAAAATGTATAGATAAAATTACTTGATTTGAAGCAAGCACATATTAAAACTCTAATTTAGAGAGGCACATGTGGTATTAAAGAGGAAGGGAGGGATGTTGTCAGGCAGCCTGTGGTGTGTGCATGTATCCAACATCTATAGCAAGGCAAGACTTTTTTGTGAGATGCTCTCTGACTTTTCAGCTCACAGTAAAGGGCTGGACCTCTGTCTTGGCAGTCCCAGATTTCCTTCTGATTCCACAGGAAGCCATGGATTCTCAGGGTGCCCTCTTTGAGACATCTGGGCTGGCTGAGCCCTGGCTGCATTAATTACCCCTGCACTGATGAGGAGACACAGACACTGCAGCCAGCTCAGCCACCTCTGCCCAGCTGGGGCACACACAGACCCCAGTGGGGGTAGGCAGCAATTCTGGCAGGACCTGGGACTTGAGGCTTCAGGAGCACAAAGGCTGGTCTTGCTCCACTGCTGTGCCCTCACCTGCAGCAGGAACAGGACTTGGTCTTGACAGCACTGCAGCCAAAAAGACCCCAAACCTGTTTATTTTCCCCTGGCAGTTTTTCTCCCTTGCTCAGGGCTGGCAAAACTCCCACCCCTCCCTCAGCCACCGTGTATTTGGGTTAGCAGTCAGCTCACAAGTGACTGTTCCCATCTGCCTCTGCAGTAAGTTATTAACATTTAATGGGCTCACTGGGTTGTGCTGAGATCCATTCCTTCATTCAGGCATTTCCTTCAGCAATAATTGGGCTGCATGATTTATGTGGATTCCTCAGTGACCTGTTCTCCCAGTCTAAAAAAAGCTGCACCCCTGATTAGGTTGTTGGAGGAGCTGAGGGTTACTAGGTGTTGACAGCTGTCCAAACCACATCTCTTTGTTAGAAGCAGCAACAGAAACATGGAATTCACTGGAGTGGATCCACCCTGACCTCCCACAGAATTAGCACCTCTCTATAGTGAAGAGTATTTTGGTTTCAATTTATTTCACCATGGCTACAAAAGAGACATTCCTGTTTGCAGACAGCCCATGGAAACTCATTGCCTGTTTCCTGACAACCTTTAGGACAGATGGATCTGACTGTACCAGTGTCACCATCCTGTCCCTTCCCTTAGAGACACCAGGATAAATATTTATGGCACTGGAGTTCTCATTCATGTCACTGAGTCCTTGGCATGACACGAGGCAAATGGGCTTAGCTCATACCCTGAGGATCCTGGCATGACTAAAAAGCAAGCTGAAGTTTCTCTTCAAACATGTGTCAGGAGAGCCAGGAGCTCTGCCCAGTCCCTCCTGGTGAAGCCCAGGACAATGTTCCCTGACCTGAGGGCACCCTGTAAAGTGATCTGTGGTGCTGGCAGCCCTCCCAAATGGATGCTGAGCTCTGTGCTTGGCATTTTCCTGAGAGCTCTTACAGGACTATGGCTGTGAGAAATCCCAGACAGCACAGGCTTTTCAAATGAAAAATGCCATCAGGCACAGTGTTCACACTGTGCTGCAGACTGGAGAGAAGGGAAACCAGAGACAGGGGGATGGGATCTGTTACCTGGCCAAAACCCACCTGACACTTGGTGATCCTGTTTATGGGGCTTTTCCCTGTGACTTTAATCCTGTGTTGCATAGAAATCAATCTGGTGCTCAGAAATGTTAAGAGATTTTATATTCTATTTATTGTATTTTAAGTAAAGCTGTTGACACTTTGGCACGGAACTGATTTTAAGTATTTTTAAAATGCTGTCTCACCTGCATCAGTGTGGTGTGTGGAAGGAATCTGTCTGTTCTGACCTGCTAAATGCACTGTCACTGCCCATGGCTGTTCCTCTGGAGCTCATCTCAAGAGCAGCACTGTTCCTTCCATTCCAGCTGAAATTGTCACCCAAGTTTCTGAGGACTCATCCTGTTGTTTCCCTTGTCTGGGCTCTATTGCCAGTGTACAGCAGACCCTTGATGTAACTCTAAGTGTTTAGACTTCAAACTGAACCCCCTTTTTGCCTCTGAATGAGCAGCATTTCCTTGTGGTTGTTTGTAAAGATCTCATAGCCAAAGTCCAAATAAAATATCCATGAATTATTAAACAGCAGCTCTGTTTTCATCAGACTGAAATATCCCTTGCTGTGGTTTTCATTTTGGTTTGTGATAGTTTATTCCCTTCTCTGCTTGAGGAGGGAGGTGCAGAGGAGGTGGGTACAGCACCTGGTGCTCAGTATTGTTTTCAGTCTCAAATCCAGCCTTGCTGGGGAGTGACATTTTATGCTGCTAAGTTCCATCTCCATGAAGAAACACAGTTCTTCAAGAGTCGTTTGTGACACAGACTTTCAACTGCCTAATGCAGTTCAGTCACATGCTGGCATTTTACTGCAGCAGCACTTTGATCATTCAGATCTAGTGCATTTTAGAGGCATCTCCTGCATCATTAATCACAGGAGTCACTGCAGCCTTTGGGCTGCAGGACCAAGGGCTCCATGTCAATAGAGTGGTTTCTGGGTTCAGGTGCTCTCACATTTAGAACATGGAAATAGTGTTAAAGATTTAGATGTATTTCTCTTAGTTGCATTTGTTCATTCCTTCCTTTTGTTCCCTCAGGGCTGAGCTTTGCAGGTAAGGAATACTGAGTTACAGGCTGCCTGCAGTCAGTGTTCTGGAAGCAATTTAAATAACACAACCTGGAAGCTTAGCTGAGAACTTGAATGTCAGATGGGGATGTTTTATCCAGCATACAGTTGCTCATGATGCAGGTTCAGCAAATCAAGCTGTGCCCCTCTTGATCCACAGAGTTCAACTCCAGTTCTGCACTCAGGAGCACTTTGTTGTTCCAAATCTCCCCTCAGAAATTCCCCTATGTAATTCTGTCTTCAAGAATGTCCCTAGACCCATTCACCTGATCCCTCATCCTGCATTTTGAGCCTGTGCTGTTGTGTTGGGGACAGAACAGGATAACCAAGCTCTGTAGCAGTCACTGTGGTGCTTTCCTTTTTCAAGCCAGGTTTGCAGAGAAAATACCTCCTGAGCAGATTCTCTACCAGGTAACTGCAGTAGGAGCTGTGCCTTGCTGCACTTACAATTCCCTTGTTAACTGTGTGCTGCTGTTTTCTTCTCTCAGAGCACAGATAAGTGAGGAGCTCAAGGATCTGATTCTGCGCATGCTGGATAAAAACCCAGAAACAAGGATAACAGTCCCTGAAATAAAGGTAAGCTGGACCTTGATATTGGAGTTTTTAGTCTCAGCTGATTTTATGTCCTTTGGTACCTTCTAATGAGGCAGAGCTGTTCCCAGTGTTTGTTTTGGGAGCTGTCTCTAGCACCCTCCCTTGGAAAACGAGAGCACTCATTTTGCAGCCACAGCTCCATCACTGCTGCTTGCTTGGGGAATATTGACAAAAGCTTTCTTGTTTACTTATTTAAATGAAAATTACTCAAAAGCTGGCTGATCTCAGTGAATCCCTGGGAGAATCAACATTGTCAGGGGAGCTGCTAGCAGTAAAGCCTGGGCTGGCAGTGTTGGATGTGCATTCCAGGGGCTGGATGTGTGTTCCTCCTCTGGTCCTTTTGTGGCCAGTGGCCTCAAGGCACCACATTTGTTTCTATCACCATAATTTGGGAGATGTTTAATAATAGAAAGAATGAACGGGCCTGGCAGAGCACAATGCTTCACAGGTTGTGATTTCATTCTGGGTTTGCGTGGGCTTGCTGTCCTCCTGTCACCCCTCACCAAGGCTTTAGACCTGCTGGAGGAGCTCAGAATTTCAGAGATCCATCAGCATGCTCTGCAGGGCAAGCTCTGCTTTGTCCCAGACCAACAGCAGTGTTACCACCAAAGCTGACAGTAGAAAGGCTGAGCTTCAGGAAAAAATCATGACATCCCTTCCCTCCATGCCCAGGAGGCCAAAGGCAGGTTTGGAGCTGTATTTATGGGATTTCAACTTGACAGCTCTTGCAGGCACTCTGTAAGACCCTGTGGGTAGAAGAGCAGAGCTGAGTGCTGGCCCTTGTCCCTGGCTGTGCACAGAGGATGCTGCTGTGTTTGGGGACTGCTCTTGGATGCTGACAGAGGATGTGTCAGGCTGGGCTCTGTGCTCAGCCCATGCCCTCAGACAGGGCTTTCTTCCTGCTCACAGCCAAGAAACCCTCCCATGAGAGGCAGCAAGAAAAGGGGGCTTTGCTCTGCTGCATGCAAGACCAAAAATGAAAATACTCCAGATAACTCACCTTGAGTATTGTGTCCAGTTCTGGCTCCTCAGTTTAGGGAGGACGTTGAGATGCTTGAACGTGTCCAGAGGAGGGTAACAAAGCTGGTGAAGGGCTTGGAAAACAAGCCATATGAAGATTGACTGAGGGAGCTGGGGTTGTTTAGCCTGGAGAAAAGGAGACTCAGAGGTGACCTTATCTCTCTACAACTTCCTGAAGGGTGGCTGTGCTCAGGTGGGAGTTGGTCTCTTTCTCCAGGCAGCAGCTGACAGAACGAGAGGACACAGTCTGAAGCTGCACCAAGGGAAATATAGGTTGGATATTAGGAAGAAGTTTTCCATGGAAAGAGTGATTAAATACTGGAATGGTTTTCCCTGGGAGGTGGTGGAGTCACCATCCCTGGATGTGTTTAGAAAGAGACTGGATGTGGCACTTGGTGCCATGATCTAGTTGAGGTGTTGGGGCTGGGTTGGACTCAGTGATCTTGAAGGTCTCTTCCAACCTACACATCCTGTGATATTGTGAACTCAGGTTTTCAAAGTGTTTCAAACTTGATTCAGAGAGTGCCATGGTGCAGGTTGGTGGCAGCAGCTGTGACAGCACTGAACCAGACTGCATTTCCAAGGAAGCTGGTTAAAAACCACCTCTGGCAGTGGGAGATGGAACAGTGCTGACAGCTGCCCCTGCAGTGAGCCCTGTGCCCCATTTCTGTCCCAGCCCTGAGCTGTGTGTTATAAATGTGTGTTATAAAAGTGTTATATAGTTGGCTTTTCGCAAATATTAAAATGAATGCTATATGTATAATGTAGAAAGTTTTACTGTATTTTCTTTTATTACTAGCAGTCTTAGCAATGTGATGGATGTATATTTTCTTTTTAAGTTGTAAAACTTTTGTAACATTTAAAACCAGTCAAACCAGTTGACAAAAACTGAATCAAACCCTCACCAGAAGATACAGAGAGAGAATCCTCCTACATTCTTGATTAGATCGAGACAGTGGTGGAACAAAAGCTACAAGAAAGAATTCATTGATCTCCCGGTATCAGAAAGACTACCAGGCTGCCAACAAGGACTTTATCTAATAAAATGTTAATTTGGTACAATGGGGCAAGTTTTGAAGGAAAGGGGGGGCCAAAAACCAAGGGAACATTTGGACTCAAAGGAATATTTGAAAAATACATAAAAGGTTAATCCTTAAAAACAAGGATTTTGAAGGAACGAGCGTGCTTTCTGGTGAGGCACCCTCGGCCGAGAAACGTTTGTTTTTCTGTCTCCTAATTGTCTATTTTTTTTATTATTTTTTATTAAACATAAATTTTTCCAAGAAAGTGACCCTCGTTGTTGACACCTGTGTCCCCCTGCAGGTGCACCCGTGGCTGAGCAGGGGCGGCGCGGAGCCGCTGCCGCTGGAGGAGGAGCACTGCTCCGTGGTGGAGGTCACCGAGGAGGAGGTCAAGAACTCTGTGAAGACCATCCCCAGCCTGCCGGCCGTGGTGAGTGTGAAATGCACCTCATCCTCGCAGCAGGGAGCTGTGCTGAATCAGTTTCTGGGCGAGGTTTGGAGAGAGGGGATGATACAGGTTAACACGTGGCCAGAATCTTATAAACCAGGTGTGAATGTATCAATTTCTGAGGGTCCAGCCTTTGCAGATTGGCTTAAAATAATTTGAGGAGACTGCATTTCAGAGGTGTTTTGTAAGTAAAAGGTTTAATAAGTGAAAAATATCAAAATAACAAATGTTACAGAAAACAAAAGAAAAGCCACGCACGGGTGTCTGAGAAAACCTCTGACACCCTGCTGCAAACACTCCAAAAGGCCCTTTACTTTCTGTGGGCTCCTTCCTAAATACTGCATGTTTTAGGAGGGACAACCTGGCCTTCTGCAAATAAGGAGAGATACAGGATTTGAAGAACAGCAAAAAGGTTCAATAGATGCTTCTCTCTTGGCACGGAGCCAATCACTGTCAGAAAAACACAGAACTTTCTAGTTAAACTTCCTAAAATATCTAAAGGTAAACTGAAACTCTTTCCCTATTTGGAAGCACCTGCTGGGGGTGTGGGGTGCATTACCACAGGGGGACACGTGTGTTCCTGGCATGAAATCTTGGCCTTTTGACCCAGTGTGAACTTCTTGTGTCTGAGCAGTGCAGCAGCCTGACTCTCTCAGGGAGCTCTTCTGTGGGTCCCTTTGCTTCGTGCTCTTGGCTGTAGTGCTGTAAAATCTCAGCTGAATTATTAAAGAGGCTGTTGTTCCTCCTTTGAACTCCCTTCCAGGAGTCAGTCCTGCTGTTCTCACTGGTCTGTTCTCTTCCTCAAAGATCCTGGTGAAGGCCATGCTGAGGAAACGCTCCTTTGGGAATCCCTTTGAGGTGCAGACGAGGAGGGAGGAGAGATCCATGTCTGCTCCAGGGAACCTGCTGATGTAGGTACCTACAGCCACGCCTGGCTCTGCAGCACGGGCAGGGCCAAGGTCTGTGGGGAGGGAGGGAGGGAGGGAGGATGGGGGAAGCAGTTTGCAAATCTTTTCTGTAGCATTTAAAGACAAAACTCCCTTCTGCATCAAACACTGGAGATAAAATCTACCTCAGGTCCTCTCAGATTGAAATACACTGTGCTACTGCAGCCTAAAAACTCTTTTATAGATGCAGTTCTCTCTGTAAGATGGGTTTGGCCTAAACACACGCAAGGTGCTAAACCTGAGTCTGTTTTTTCACCTGTTAGTTTATAATGCTGTGATCAAAGATGCATTAGAGATTGGTGAAGTAAAATAAGTTTAATTAGGGTCTAGTTTGGATATGTATTGGAGGGTTTAATTCTTCTTTCTATGGACAACAGAAATGGTACCAAATGAGCAGTTTATGTAGGTTTTTTAACTCAAAATGAGATGATGGGATTTGACCTGTGGTCTGGGGCCCAAGTCTGGGCAGAGACATCATGGTCAGACAAAAGAGAACACTTTCAAATTGCTTTTTCACTTGAGAACACATACAGTATTATTTCACAGTTTGTTTGCCAGTTCTTGAAATAGTGGAACTCATTGCAAGGGGATACTTTGGAGGTTGGGTATAAATTACTATATTGGGATTAAAAAGGGAATAGAGAGCTTGATGACTAATACATTCATCACCAGGTTTTAACCATGATGGTGTGTACAGGGATGGGGAGAGAATTCTTCTGCCCTTTACTTGGTTCTTATTCTTTCTCCCTCATTTTTGTCACTGATTCCTTTCAGAGCCAGGATTCTGCACCATCAGTCCAGTAAATAACAGCTGGACCAGTAGCCTGATCTGGGACAATTATTTTTATATAAATAAAGTTCTCACCCCACAGAATCTGTAAGGCTGTGGCTGACAACAAAGCTGTGTTGTCCCAAAATGATTCTTTTCCACCCAGAATCCCAATACCACTCCTTGCAGACTCCCACGAGGATGTGCTGAGTCTCACTGCACCACTGACAACACAATTAAAGGAGCCTCTCTCTGTCTCTCACAGGTGTGTGGGGATTTAAGGGCTCAGCTCAATTAAGGATGATAATGTCCTAAGTCCCCAGCTGTGTGTTGGAGAGTTTAGTGAAGACTTTGGTGTCCATGGCCAGGCACCAGTTTGGCATTTAAACACCCTGTTCATGAGTGCTGCTGTGGGACACATTTGGAGCATGGCACTCACATCTCCTTTGCCATGTTAGCACAAGGGGTTTGCCCTGATTTGTTTCTCTTCACTCAATGCCTTCCAAATTAGTTATTGCTAACTGGACACATGTCCATACCCAGATCTTCACTATCATTCCTGGTCACTGCATTGCATTGCTCTGAAATGGGGAAACATTTACTAAATTTGAAGAAAAATGTATTTTATTCTTCCCATTGTCCCAGACAGGTAACTTGGAGCAAGGCAGAATTTCTTTTCAAACCCTGCCTGAACTGATATTTCAGGGTGGTCACCCTGAGCCTGTTTCCAAAAGGGGTCTGTTCCCTTCTACCTTCATTTGAGATGCTTGAAACCTCACCCAGGTGGTGGGAAAACTCCTTGACCCTTGATGCTGGTTCCTGCCTGGAGCTGGGTGCTTTAGTATCTGCTCAGAAAAAACAAAGTTCATTTGGTGTCAGGTAGCTGTGAAACTTCTGATCAGCTACATTATCAATGTCTTGTCCTTCATAAAATATTCTTAGACCTTCAAGATGAGCTGTAAGCCTCCACTTTTGTCTCCTTTTTAAAGCTGCTAGTTGGATTTTTCTCACTTCATTGAAACCCAGCATCTTTCCCTGTCTCAGCTCATTCTGGTCCTGTGTGTTTTCAGGCTCCTTGTACAGACTAAAAGGTTTATTTTTTAAAGCAGTGTGTAATTTCCACTGTTGTGCTGCTGTGTCTGGTGCTTTTAGTTTACAAAACCATGCCAGACCAGGGATGGAGCTGCAGCTCTGCTGGGCTGGCCTCTGTCCAGCTGTGTGAGCACTTAGAAATACCCCAAATCCATGCGAATGTGCCAGTTCTCCATTGCACTAATCCCTGTGTTTAATTTCTCACTCTCGTGCCATCAGTGCCAATTTTTGGCAGTAACAATTGACTTAATCCTGAATTATTTCACGCACAACTGGAGCTTTGAGAACCCATCTCAAAACTGTTGTTTAAAAGAAAGATACTTGCCAAGTCTCTCCAAAAAATAGTGTTGTATGTTAAACACTACAGCAGGGATGCTCCTTTTAAGGCATATGGATTATTATTATTTCGAACTTGGGAAAATGCTTTACTGACTGAATCTAATGAAAATAACTTCAATTTTAAATAGATGTGTTGGATCTAATGATGTTAATTTCAAGTGAACCATGGCTAAGTGGGAAATATTCATTGTTCAGTGAGTTATCTCTTGATGACAGTGTTATTTCCTCAGGGGCAAACAGAGTAGACACCAAGCTCATCCACTTCTTAATTCAGATTGGTTCTTCCCTAGAAAAACCACCCTTGCTTCACATATAAAGTGCCAATGTTATGAATAGAGCTGTGTTAAAACAAGTTTCAAGTGAGTCTGGATTTCTGTACAGTTTTAGGATCTTGCAGGAGCAGATAATATTGCTGTAATAAGGCTCTGCAGAATTTCTGCATGTCCATCACCCTTGTAGCTGGACTGGGGACCCCAAAATTGGGACATGCCAAAAAAAAGCAGTGCCTGCAGCCATCCATGTGGCTGCCCAGGAGGAGCTGAGAGAAAAATGAGCCACACATTGCCAAGCTCTCCTCCACAGAGCTGCTTCTCCCCAGTGGCAGTGTCTTTAGAGGGACATAAGTCAGGTTTTGTAATATTGCATCTCCTTCTAGTTGTAGGTAGGAAATAATTTGTTGTGTTTCTACGGAAGGAAAAAGGAAAGCAATTAGAATACTCCAGTTCCACATTCAATTTATTTAATTAGGCTGCATGTGAAATTGCCAGAGCCCCACTCACTGCTGCTTCAAGCATCTTACATCTGTGCCTTTTCTGAGGATATACCCTGTAGGAAATCCTCTGGCAGCTGAGCTGAGCTCTGGTACCAGAGGCTTTCTGGCATTTGATGCCTAATTGATGACTCTTAAAATGGAGCTGTCCTTCAGGCTCACTCTTTGGGATTTGGAGAGGAGGAAACTAAATCATGTGGCTGAATCTTTTTTATTTATTTCTCCCTGCATTACCTACCCAGCTTGCTGGGCTCTGTTCCTGGAAATGCCTGTGCAGATGTCTGTGGCAGCAGCAGGGTTCTCCTGTTGTAGCCTTGATGCCTTTAGAGGACACCACTAAAACACCACTGATATAAAACAGTTCTTAAGTTAATAGTGGGAGGAGAGAAAGTTTTTTTTAGGACTCTTTAGACCTGGAAGAAGCCAGTCCTCTCCTGGCTGTTATTTATTGCTCTGTTTATCAGCACTGAGCAGTTTAAAAGGCAGATGTTCAGTGCAGACACACTCAGCAGGCAGAGGGGAAGTAAAATGAAGATGCCTCATTTAGCAGTGCTTGTTTTTGCACACCTAGAATGGTGTGAGAGCTGCCAGCTGTCACCTCACCCTGTCAGCTGGGCAGTGGCCAGGTGTCACTGGATCCTGTGTTTCATGCAGGATCTCCCAGGAGAGGCAGTGATTCAGGGAGTCTTACAGATCCTGCAGATTGTGGCCAGGTTCAAGCCCATCATTAATGGTGGCTGCAGAAGCAACTGATCTTTTCTAATTTTCCATCTCCAGAGTATATTTTAAGCCCACAGTATTAAGTATTTTTTTCAGCATTCACAGCTAAGTTCTGGATTTCTGGAGTGTTTGCTCCATTTCTTCTGCCTGCTCCACATTTCTCCTAATTGAGTCAGCCCTGGCTTCACCACATTTTATTGCTCTCATTTATTGCAACTACAACCTATCAAATTAATTGCTGTGTTTTGACAGACACAATTTACTTTCCCATTATGGCTGCTAATGCTATTGATGAAATGTGGTTGTCAGCTCCTCTATGGTGGATCAGTTGGTATTTTAAAAGCCTACCCTGTTTCCAGCCTTCCCAAAAAGAGACCAGAAGGGCTCTCACTGCCCTTAGGGGCATACTACCCATGTAGGTTTAGGCACAAGGAAGGCAAGGGGAAAAAGGAGGTAAAAAAAGTGGCTGGCTCAGGTCTCCAAGCAGAAACAGCTTCTCCCAAAGAGAGAACTGCATGTCTTGTGGGAAGAGCCATGGCCCACGTGCAGGTAGGTGTCCTCACAAGGTAGCACAGGATTTTCCTCTGGAATGATCCACCATCAGCAGGTCCCTCCAGTGAGGGGAGGGCTGCACAAGGTGCTGACAGGACACAGAAGCCCAGAGGTGCCAAAAGACATGGCCCAGGGAAGCACAGCTGGACATCAGCCATGTGTGAAAGCCTGGAGCTTTCAGCAGGGGTAGGGGCTGGAGTGAGTGTGTATGAGTGCTGCCAGTGCCTGTCCCCGTCTGTCCTTCAGGTAAATGTGGCTGATGTTCCATCCCCTTTCCACTCTGCACTCTAGAAATACAAGCTCCTTCACCTGCTGCCATGGTCTTCATGATCACTTTCTTCCTTTGTCTCATTGTTTTGTTCTCAGGGACAGATTCCTCTTAAACACATCTGTATATTTGCATCCATCTTTAAGGTAATTCCATGTCTGTGTTTCCCCAGGTGCTATAGAAAGCTGTGTCCTCTCCTCAGCCTGTGTGATTTGTGTGGTAGTGAGAGCATTTGGCTCCATCCTTCCTTCCTGTAGGAGCAGTTTTACTGCAGTCATTCTGTGTGTGTGACACTAATGTTTCTGTATTCTTTTTATTAGTATTTCTATTTGTGATTCTTTGGCGTTACAGCTGCTTTTAGGGAGGGAGGGGTGAAAAAAAACAGTTGGGTTTTAGCAGGAACTGGTGCTCAGCCCCACATTTGGGGGAAATAGCAACAGAATTTGTGAAAGGCTGAGCTTTGTAATTTGAGTTTAATGTTTAGTGGTTATGCAAAAGAAGGGGCTGGAGCCATCTCTGCTCCAGATGCTCCACCATCCTTGTGCTCCTGCCTCTGGTGCAGCACTGGAAGGGCTCTGGACAGATCAAAATTGGTTCCTCCAATGTGAGTGACCACCCCACCCCAGCCAGGACTTCATCAAAACGTGCTGACTACTCCAGCCATTCACACAGACCCTTCTAGGAAGTGTTGGCCCAGTTAATTCTGTTAAATAACAAAACAACATTAATGCAAACCATGATGAGCTGCCTACAGACACCTCTTCAGGAAGGCCTAGGATCCAGTGGTCAGGCAGGACACAGCCTCCAGCCAGGCTGGGAGGATCTGGGCTGAGAGACTGAGAAACAGCCACGCATCTCTAAATACCTTTGGGAACAGCTCCAGCACTTTGGAGACTGCCTAGCCTGGTTTATTGCTCTGAGACAAATGGATGGGCCAGAGCCAGGATGTTGCCTGCTCTGAGTGAGGAAGGACTTGCAGAGATTCTCCAGAAATAGGCAGGAGCAGGCGGGCAGGGACGGGTGGGGACTGAGGTGGCGCCGGCGGGGACGGCTGGTGTCACTCCTCCTGCTGCTGCATTTTCCATCGGGAAGGAGGAACCTCAGCAGCCTGAGGGCAGGTTATTGCATTGAATGGGGACCCAGTGCAGGAATTAAACACCTGCCAGGGGTGTGTGTTTGTGCTGTGGAGGTTGTCCCACACCATCCCTGTCCCGTGCTGCTGTGGTTGGGAGAGCAGTGTGGGGAGGCTCATTCCTTGCTGGACACAAAACTCGTGTGAATGAATCCCCAGTGGCTGTGATCCCCCCACAGCTGCTGTGGGTGTGCTCTCCTGGGTAATTGCACAAACCAGACTTTGCTCCCCTGTGGCTTAAAAAACGTAGGAGAAAGAGAGTCTTATTTGTTACCAGGAGTTATTCACTGGAGATTCCCATCCAGCCTCAGGCCTCACAGCACAAGCCTGGCTCCTGTGCAGACATGGAGCTCTGATGGTGGATCTCTGCTGCTTCACAGGCAGCCCCAGCTTTTTGGCTGGTGTATGCCACCAGGAGGGTCCCCTCACCCTGACACTGAGGGGTTTGGAGAGGGAGAGGCTGCTCAGAGTGGTGGGACAGCACTGAAGACACCTCTGACAGGAGCAGGATCAGCAGGATGTGCTGTGCAGGGAGCAGGGCTGTGCTGAGCTGCCACAGAACAGAGCCTCTGCTGCTAAATGAGGTGATCAATCATTTGAAGAGGGGGATGACAGGAACTGAAGACAGGGCTGTTCCTCAGCCTTCCCTTGCAGGGAAATGTTTCATAGGTTCAAGGTCAGGTTTATTGCAGGGCTTTGCTGAAGTAGAGGGAGAAGGGAACATGATTTTTGATCATTTCTGGTTTCTTCAAAAATCAGGTTTGCCCTTTGTGTGCTTTGTGTTGTTCCTAGCTAGGAAATACCCCTGGAACCCCCAACCCACTCCCCCAAACCCTGTGTGCTCCAGGCACATGGAACAGCACTGACACTCCACTGCCAAGCTGGCTTGTCCATGCAGGTTCTGCAGAATGCCCTGGGCACAGGTTGCCCAGAGAAACTGTGGCTGCCCCTGGATCCCTGGCAGTGTCCAAGGCCAGGTTGGACAGGGTTTGGAGCAGCCTGGGACGGTGGAAGATGTCCCTGCCCATGGCAGGGGCTGGAGCAAGAAGATCTTCAAGGTCTCATTTCAACCCAAACCATTCCATGATTCTGTGATACAGCCAGACTGGTGTGAGCAAGGCTGGACACCTGGGAGACACAACTGTTTGGAGATGATCACCTCCTTTGTGCTGTGGGTATCTTTATGATGGAGAAATGGGTGGTTTAGGTGAAGTCATCTGCCTCTGATGGGTTTCTGCTGTGGGTGGCACCAGGAGGTGTCCCCTTTTCTCCATCCAGTCACAGTGACAGTCACAGGCTGTCTGGGGGTGGCTGGCCTGGGTGGAGATGTTGCTCCTCGAGGATGCCCTGAAGTGCAGCACAGCTCAAGCCTTCTACATGAGAAAACATCAAAAATTAGGAGTAGGAGAAAAAGGCTGAAGTTATTGTGGTGTATGTGCAATGGAAGTAAGTAACCTTGGCTAAGATCCTGGGGCTGCTGCTCTCAGGTTTTGGGGACTGCTATTTTGGGGACCAGGCAAACTGAGAGAAACAGAAATCACACAGTTTTTGTGTAGGACAAACTGTGTTCTGGCAGAAACATTTATTTTTACATTTGGAGAAGCAGTTGTGGGATCAACCAATTACTCTGATCTTTATTAAAAAATCAGATTAAAGGAAAGCAAACCAGAATTCTCCAAATGCAAACTAGACAATTTGGACACCATGCTGCTGGGCTGCAAGACTTTCCCCTAGAACCAGATACCTCCTTGTGGAGAAGGGCATTCAGGGAAGTGGAGAGCTCCATTTTTGGGAGCAGAGGCTGATACAGGTTAGCATGTGGCCAGAGGGGAATAAACCACTTGTAAATGTATCAATCTCTGAGGGTCCAGGCCTTGCAGATTGGTTTAAAATAATTTGAGCGAGACTGCTCTTCAGAGGTGTTTTGTAAAGCAGAAGTTTAATAAAGAAAAATATCAAAATAACAAACGTTACAGAAAACAAAAGATAAGCTACACACAGGTGTCCCAGAAAACCTCTGACACCCTGCTCAAAGCACTCCAAAAAGCCTTTTCTTCTTCTTTTGTGCTTCTTTGAATACTGAATGTTTTAGGAGGGACAACCTGGCCTGCTGCCATTAGGGAGTGACTGAGGATTTGAGTTACACTCTCGGAGCCCAATCTATGCTCTTGTGCTGGTGCTGAGCCAATCACTGCCAGGAGGGTAAACTTCCTAAAACGCCTAGAAGTAAACTGAAACTCTTTCCCTATTTGGAAGCACCTGCTGGGGGTGTGGGGTGCATTACCACGAGGTGTCCAGGCACAAGCTGCACATCACTGCAGGGAATCGTGCTGGGATATTGCTGAGGTGTTTACGTGGTACCAGCACAACAGGCTGATTGATTGCTGTTCCCTGTTGCTATTGCTGACCTGGGTTGGAAGAAGCACCCCCTGCCTTGCTCTGTGCCTACACAATGTCTTTGTTTCCTTGCCACCCATGTAGAACACAAGGGAGCAGAGAAGCAGCCAGAGACCCAGAGCTGCCCGACGTGTGCGAAGACGAGGCGGCGTCCTGAGGCCGGCGGCTGCTGCAGGCTGGCCGTGCCCTTGGTGGTGTCACATCTGCCCTCATCACCCAGCCCGGGGCCTGCACAGCAACACCACAACCAGAGTAAACCCACCAGAAAGGGACCAAGCCAGGAAGGCAGGCTGGAGGATCAGAGCAGCGCCGAGGAGCAGAGCGAGCCCCGGGGCAGCGCGGCCGCGCTCCCTGGGCAAGGTGTCCGTGGCTCCTCCGTGTGTGCCTTGCTCTCCACTCGTGCTTCACCTCGGGGCTCTCAGCCAAGGAGTGGGGGTTTGTTTGTCTCAAGGGTCCTTTTCCCCCCAGAGAGTTTTTCCTTTGCGTTTTTGCATTCTCTACTTCAAGCATCAGGAAAAAAGAATGGCATTACAGACAGGTTTTGTATCGGAGGGCAACTGTTTTATTTAATGCACTTGTGTACATCAGGAGTCCTGCTCCTGGTGTGGAGTTGATGGCAAATGTCTTTGGATATCAGTTAAATGAGGATGAGATCGTGCTGTTGGAGTGAACACTGTCCCTCCCTATGCCTTTCTTTCTCTTTCTTCCCTTTTCCTTTTATCCCTCAGTTTTGCACAGTGTCAGTCCTGCCCCCAGCCATGGCTTTAGTCAGGGCAGTGCTGTAAAGCAGAGGAGATTCCCTGTGTGTGCAATGAGCCTTGGAATGTCACAGAGCTCTGGAGCATGGGGATATGCTGCTACTCAGAACATAGTGTTCCAGGGACATCTGCCAGGGCTGCTCTTCCCAAAGAGCTGGGAATGAATGGGAATTCCCAAAGACCCCATCAGCTGCAGCCAGTCCTGCACCCATGGACCATGTTCTCCAGCTGAAAAGAGTGGCAAGTTGGGGCTTTTTTTATTTCATTTCCTTCTCTTCACTCATCTCTTGTGTACCTGATGCTTTTAAACTTTAGTTTCCTGAAAATGACCCAGACTGGGACAGGTTCCTAAGATGGAAAATGTTGGTGGAGGATTTTTAGAAAGCTACAGAGCACAAGTTCACAACTTGATCTTTTCTTTTTTTTTTTTTAAGGCTTTAATTTTAATTTTGGTTTAAGACTGATTTTTATGCATTTGCTGATGCTGCTATTTTATCCACAGATTGCTTCTAAACTTGGGGTTAGAAGCTTCATCTCAACAGTTTGACAACTGGTAAGAGATTGCACTTAAAAAGGCAAATACAAAAAGGCAAATACAAAAAGGCAAACACAGCCATTTCTGTGGCTGTTGACTGTACAGAGTGTATGAATAATCAGGAATTTCACTCTTCCATTCAGAGAATAAAAACCAGTGACATCCATCTGTCAAAATATATGTCATTATTTTCCCTTAAGCCTTATGGGGTCTGAAGATGTCCCTGGGAAGCCAGTGGGATTGGAATCTTATTTTATAGTATTTAAAGAAAGGACATGATTAAATTTGGTTCCTACATAATCATCTTAGTGTCTGTTTTTAGGTTAATCCTGAGGACTTGGGACTTTGTTCCCTCATTTTTTGTGCAGGGGGACACATGTACGAGGGCTGTTGATAGTGACTGGTGTATCCTGGTGTTCCTGTTCTGTTTGCTGCAATCCAGTTTGATGGTTCCCAACATTTTACAGCTGGGCTTTGCTGATGGTAATATCCTGGTGTTCCTGTTCTGTTTGCTGCAATCCAGTTTGATGGTTCCCAACATTTTACAGCTGGGCTTTGCTGATGGTGCCTTTTGTCTGTCCCCAGGCTGTCACCTCCCCTCACTCATCCTCAGACACCTCAGTGGGATGCCCAGCAGTCACCAGCCTGGGCCCTTCCTTGCATCTCACCTGTAAATATTGGAGAAATGGGAAATAACATTGCAGCTTCTCTATTTAGTGGAGATCTTTAATGTGGAAAGCTGGCAATGGTGTTGGATCCTGTAAAGGTTACTGCTGTGGGCCTGAGCTCTGCACTGCTGCTTCCAGGTGCTAAATCCTGCCTGTTTGTGTCTGCACTGGCTGTGAGCTCAGCATCCTCTGAGGAGCCTGGTCCTTCCACCAGCCTGGGACACCAGAGCTTCTGCTTGGATCCTGGTGCCCTGTAATGAAGATTTAAGTACCCAGAGGGAGGGAGTGAAAAGTCTTGAGAGCACAGGGGATTCTGCAAATGGGAGAGATTGTATCCAAACATCTCTGGATACAAACTGATCTGTGCTATGGTGCCCCCAGCTCCTGCTGCACACCAGGGGCCAAGCTGGGCAAACTGTCCTCCAGTTTGTGGAAAAAACTTTCTCCAACTGGTGTCCCCAGGACAGGGCCAGGGAGTGACCTTGGAGCAAGGACACATCTCAGGAACATGCCCTACCCCAGGCAGAAAAGGGAGTTCTGGTAATCCTCATCCCTGTGGGGCTTCTGAAGTCCAAGCAATACCAAGGTTGTGCTCAAAGAGCTCCAAGAATGCAAACATGGGGTTAGTTATTGTATTTTTAATCTGTGGCAAGAATAATTTGCTAACCCATGCAGTTGGGATTGTTTTAGTGATGCCCAAGGGGTGGAAGCTGGTGGGGCAAAGCTGCAGGAAGGCTCTTCTCAGCCTCAATTAATGGAACTAAACAACTGGTAAGTTACAAATGAGCTCCATATCATGTTCCTTTAGTGGTACCTAAATCATCACTTCAGTGTTGGAGAGGAATGGATTTTTTTTGTGATTATCTGAAAATCTACTCTGAAATATTTGCCCTTTCAGCTAAAATAAATCCTTCTGGAGCTGTTCCCACAAGAACCAACCCCTCGAGTTGTACCTCTGAGCTTGTGTCACACCTTGCTTCCTCAGCAAATCTGCCAACAGTCTTTCCTTTATACCCCAGAAATCACCCCAATCATGTCACAAACAGCAGCCTGAAAACTTGCATGAAATGAGATGAAAAATGGGCCCTGGCAGCAGGAGAAACACTCAGACAGGCAAAAATAGGCTCTACTCACTAATCTGCAATGAAATTCTTGCTTGTTTATGTGCATGTTAGAGCAGCTCAGAGCAACACTGGTTCTGCTCTGAAGAAAGGAAGAGACTGAAGAGAGGGGTTTTATTTGAGAATAAACATCCCTGGGAAAGCAGCACTTTTAGCTCTTGAGTAAAATCATTCTCTTTAGCTGGATGGGTAAATATTTGTCTGCTCCTCTATGTGATGGAGAGGAGGTTCACTGTGGGCTCTGTGTGGCAGTGAGCAGAGCAGGTGTGGCACACTTTGGTGTGTGCTCTGTGTTTTTCCCTTCCAGGTCCTCACCTCTGCTGTTCCTGGAGCACTGGGATGCTCTGGCCTCTGTTAGCTGGGCTCAGAGTCACCAGGAGGGCTCCTCTTTCCCCCAGCACCATGGCATCTCAGCAGGTTTTCCAGACTCTTCCAGGTTGAGGATGATTTTCTTGAAAGAAATTTCTCATGTGGGGGAACAGCACATCTCTTTGATCTTCAGGAGGCAGATTTCTTTTTGTTGCTCAGTTAATGGCTTTTGGTTTTGGGGGGTACTGCTAAGCAAAAATCCTGATCAAGTCTCTTCTGTCCTGCACTGAGGAATGCATAGTCCATGTTTTTAACCCTTTGGGCAGGAACATGCTGCTGTCAATGTCACACTCACAAACAGATGAGGTTTTCAGCATCAGGGCTGCTGCTGGGAAAGCTGACTCTGTGTAGGGCTACAGCCAGAGGGAGCCTGACAAGGGACAGTGTAGCTGCTCCATGCAAAACAAGGCTCGATAAAATAACTTCCAGAGTGTGATTTCATTCCTTCTTTATTGCCAGACTTGCAAGGAGGAGCTGCTGGGAGGAATTTCATGTTCCTTTAGCACAGCTCTGTCCTGCAGCCCTTGGCAGCACTGCCATGGGGGAATTTCTCCATTTGTAGTGTGTGACTGGGAGCTTGTTTGCTCTCCCCAGCTCAAGTGTTTTCCCTCCCCTCTTGCCCAAAAACCCCATGAGTTTTGTCCCACCAGCCCAGGGCCTTTGTCCCAGCCCCTGAGAAGCCCAGGCTCTCCCAGGGACAGGGATCTCAGTGAATTCCCCAAGGCAGCAGGGCTGTGCTGGGAGGTGCCACTGGGAGCCCGAGCACCTCTGGTGTGCAGCAGGGAGACTGGAAAGCAGAGAGTGGAGGGTTTGTGTGGAAATGGAACTTGGATGAGGTGCCAAACTTCTCTGCTTTAGCAGGGCACATTTGTAGTGGAGTTTGCTGAGCAAAGCAGTGCAAGTCATTCCTTTCTGGCCCAGATCCTCCTACACAACTCCATGCTCGGCTCGAGTCCCTCCCAGGCTGAATTAACTTGGATTATGCCATGACCTTGTTGCTGTGAATGCAGCCTTCCATGGGATGAGGGAAGGAAAGCAGCTGATCAGTTCCTGCCTTGCTCCTTCCCTTCCTGAAGAAAAGCCATGTATGCTCAGAGCTGCTGCTGGCAGAGCCCAGATCCTCCGTCAGTATCCACAAGCCATCAATCAAAGTGCTCCAAAAAATGGTGTAAATTCAAGAAAACATGAATTGCAACTTTTGAGGGTACGATGCAGATCCTCTGTGCTGTAATTTTGCTGCTCTTTCTAATTTCTAGGCCTGTTCTGTTGGTATTTCAGTCTCTTGTTGCACTTGAAGTTGAACCCCTGCCCCTGTATGTGCTCTGCTATGATTCAAGCATGATGTAAATGCACTCAGTACTGTGACAGCACGTGGCTGTTGCATTGTAAATATGTACCATGAAGAGAGAGGCTATTTTTTGCATGCTTTTGTACTGTAGAACTGATGAGAAAATGACAATAAATTCCACAGAGATGAGCCTGGGTGTAAGTGCAGTTCCTAAGGCAGCACTGGCTGCTGGCTCTTGGGTGTTCTCTCCACCCCTCTCTGTGCTTGTAGCTGCAGCAGAGGGGCTTGGAGGGATTCCTTTCATTGCCCCTTCTGTGCTGGGCTTTTCCTGGATGAAGAAGCTCAGGGGTCTGTCATGCTCAGGTGACACATCCCCAGCTATTCCAGCCTCTTGCTGTAATGGGGCTGGTGAAATTGTCTTGCTTTCATTCCATTTGCTTCCAAAGAAAAGTGCAATTTCCTTCCAGCAGAGGGGCTGTCCTGGGTTAGAGCTCACTCAGCACAGTTGTGGAAACCCCAGCACATCCTGGGCTCAGCTGGGGCAGGACTGGCTGAGCCTGCCCTACTCCAGGCATCTTCCTCCAGGAGAGGAAGCCAGAGGCACCAAGCTTCTCTCATTTTTATATTGCAGAAAAAAAGAAAAAAAATTAAAAAGGTGAAGACGTCTGCCTCAGCCCTGACAATGATGTTGCAAGGCTGAGAAAGTTGGGGGTGTTCAGCCTGGAGAAGAGAATATTCTTTGAGGGACATCCTGCAGTGACCTCTGCCCCGTGCTACTGGGCGTGCACTCGGTCCCAAACCTCACCCTGATGCTGATCTCCATCTCACTCCACGCTGAGATGCACTCACTGTCCCAAATTTAACCTCATCCCAGTCCCAGACTGGTGCAGCCCCAGACCTAATCTCAAGGCCAGGCCTAAACCAAATGCCACATTTAGTCTTAAACCCAATCCGAGCTCTAATCTAAAAGCCAGCCCTAACTCCAAGCCCAGCCCCAATTCCAGGCCCTTCCCAAATGCTCAACCCTAAACCAAATGGCATGTTTAGCCCTAAACCTAAAACCAGCCCCAACTGCAACTCTAAGCCCAAGCCCAAGGGCAATCTCAAAAGATAAGGAGGATGGAGTGTGGCCGGGAGCTGTGAGGATAGTGACAGTGCCAGCCCCCTGCCAAATCAGAGGGGGATGGAGAGCTGACACTGGCCCTCCAAAAGCAGAAAAGAGGAGTGAATAACCCCTGTCCCCCTAAATTGGAGGAGCACAGACAACGCCTGCACCCCCTTGGTGCAGGGGGATGGACACAGAGGGCCCCCTCAAAAGTGCTGGGGAACCAAGAGCACTGCAGGCCCAGCAAAGGTAAGGAGGACAGAGAACTGCCCAGGGTGTGAGGACAGCAACAGCACTGTCCCCCCTCCACTTTGGGGGTCAGAAACCACTGCCAGCCTACAAAGGTAAGGAGGATGGAGAAATTTCAGATCAGCCTGTGGGGTGAGAGGGACAGGAACACTTCCCTCACCCTTAGAGTCCCTCCCAAGCATACCCCAGGGTGAGACAGAACCCCTCGAGCACCACCCAGGAACCAGACAAACTAAAATGGGCAGAAATCAAACTTAACAACACATCAAATGCTTTGACTGGTATTTGCTGCATGTGAAGAAAATGCAGTGGAGACAACCCCGGCCATGCCCCATGGAAGAGGACAGAGGTGTCCTGGTCCCTCATCCAGGAAAGGAGCATGGAGCCCCTCCCGTAGGTGAGAGGAGGATGAGACCTCCCTGAAGCCACAAAGGCCAGATGACCCCCAGGTCCCTCCAAAAGAGAGGAGAATCTCCTGGCCCCCTGACCAAAGTTACAGACAGACTCCCTCCCCCAAAAGGGCAGGACAGAGACCACCAACCACCCAAAAGGGGGAGTGGACGAAGGATCCCCAGTCCCTCATAGGGCAAAAAAAGACAGACATCCCCCAGTGCCACCAAAAGGGAGGAGCATGGAAAATCCCTGGCAACCCCAAAGGGTAGAGAATGACAGAGAGACCCCAAGTAGCAGCATAAGTTTGAAAGCTGTTATTTCACTGCTGCATTTCTTGGCTTGCTAAAGCCCCTCCTACCCATACTACAGCATGTGCTTGAAGACACAAAACTATCTATCCGCAGGAAAGGCACCAAAAGCGTGACAGAGGCTGAAGGGAACACTGTGATTATCCCTCTTTCCAAGAGGTTTCTTTAGCTGAAATTGCTAACAAGGACCAGACTTGACAGCCCGGAATGGGTTGTAGTTGTTTTATTTTTGGGACCCTCAGTCCTGCATGGGACTCGGTTACCGGGCGCTGCAGAGGCTCCGGCAAGGCATCAAAGATGCCCGCCCCACACCCAAGGGTGCCACAGGATCTCCTCCAGCTCTGGCCGGTCCACGTAGGGCTTGGACAGACACCAGCGGATCAGATGTTGGCACTGTGGGGAGAGAAGGCACAAAGCGCCGGTCACTTGCACAAGGCTCCTGCCCAGCTGCTGCCGGCGCCTGCAGAAGCCGGGCCACGCTGCGTGTGCTCAGAGCTGCCCTTGGAGCGACAGCGGCACGGCAGGACAAGCGCCACCTCCTTCAGCCAGCGGGTCACACCCGGCCCGGCACGGGCCACCTCCTGCAGCCGGTTCTTGAGGGCACATTGACCTCCCGCCGAGCTGCCCGAGGGCCGTGCTGGGCCGCGCCGGGCCAGCTGCCAAAGCCTGTCTTCTTGAGGCCGGACACCCACCTGGAGAGACCTGCTGCCTGAAGGAGAGCTGCCCCGACACGATGTCACGGTCCTCCCGGAAGGGCAGGCACCCGCAGACCATGACATACAGCAGCACACCCAGGGACCAGATGGTCGCCGAATGGCCGTGGTAGAAGCCAAGGCTGATCCACTCGGGTGGGCTGTACGTGTGTGTTCCTAGGGGACAGAGGCAGCGCTGTCCAGGTGCAGGCTGCTGGCTTCCAGAGCCTGGTGCCAGCCTCCTGGCAGAGGCACGGGCTGCACCGGGGGCAACTTCCCCCCAGGCCACCCTGCATCCCCCAGATCGCTGGCCAAAGCCAAGAACCCATTCTGCAAGGCAGAGAAGACCAGCAGAGCAGCCCCAGCCCTTGCGGGCCTGCCAAGCCCCAGGGCCGGGGCCCGGCTTTTGCAGCCGCCCTCTGTGGGCAGGGCCGGCAGCTGGCTCCTGGGGCACAGCATCTGTCCCGGGCACAGGGCAGCCGGCAGCCGGCTGAGTGCCGCAGCCCCAGCCCAGGAGGGAATGGGGCCCTGCAGTGCCTGGCCCTGGGGGCAGGGCCCGGGCTGGGGCTCACCCGCAAATGTCCTGAAGACCCGCTCCTGGAGGAAGGTGCAGCAACCGAAGTCCATGAGCTTCAGGTCGCCAGTGTCCGGGTTCACCAGGAGGTTGTCTGGCTTGATGTCTCGGTGCAGGACGCCGCAGGCGGTGCAGTGCCGCACGGCCTCCAGCACCTGGCAGAAAAGCCAGCGCGCCGCCTCCTCGGACAGGAACTCCTGCTCCAGCAGGATGTCCAAGAGATCCTGGCACTGCTCCGGACGCTCCAGCAAGAGCAGGAAGCTGTCAGGCTGCTCAAACCAGTCGAGGAGCTGGATGATGTTGTGGCAGCCAGAGCCCACCTTCTCCATGAGCACGATCTCCAGGGGAACACGGGTGCCGTCGGGCTGTCAGGACAAGACAATGCCTCCAGCAGGCCTGATGCTGCCCTGTGGCTGCGCCGCCCCCTGCCTGCCATGCCCCAGTGCCCCTTTGGGCAGCCTCCCTGGTGCTTGGCATTCCTCCTGAACCAGGGAATGCTTGGGAGGTGCCGCCCTGCCTGGACCCAGCACCGCTGTCGGGCATCCCCGGACCCGCCATGCTCGGCCTCGCACGCTGAGCTCACGCCCGCGGCACCCCCCAACCCCGCCCTCGGGCCCGGCTCATCCCTGCCCGCCACGGCCGCTCTGTCCCGCTGGCCCCGCTCACTCACCAGCTCGTCCCACTGCAGGACGCTCTCCCGGGCCACGCGCTTGATGGCCACCTGCAAGAAGCCATCGAGAGAGCGGGGCTGAGCTCCAGCCCTGCCCCGTCCCGCCCCTGTCCCTTGTCCCGTGCCCGGCCCTCCCGGCCACTTACCGGGCTCCCGTCTGACAGGCGGGTTCCCGCAAAAACGGTGCCGAAGCCACCTCTCCCCATCTGCGGGCCCAGCTCGTACAGCTCCTGCCGCTGCTTCTTCTTTTGCCCTGCGGCCAAGAGCGAGCCATCAGCCCTGCGCCCACGAGCCCCCC
>JANPWX010000529.1:778775-801042 GCA_024734555.1 Trochalopteron elliotii
TGTTGCTCAAGTCCAGGAGTCCATGGGAGCTGGGAGACCTATCCACGGGCACTTCCCAGAGGCAAGTGTTGCTGCAGTGAGTGTCCTGGAGCTGCCACTTCCCAGTCCATGGCTCCCACGATGCTGTGGCCAAAGTTAGGACAAACACAGACCCACTCTGTCCCTCTCCTAAAAGGGGAGGAGGTTGGAGACCCCCGAGCTGCTCAAAAAGGGGAGAGTGAATAAAGTTTCCCTCGTCCTCCATAGGGCAGATGAGGACAGAGACCACCTGGACCCCCATAGGGAAGATGAGACTGGAAATGCCCCCTGACCCTCTTTAGAAGGGAGCAGTACAGAGACCCTATTTTTTCCTTTTTAGGTTTTCTTTTCTTTTTTCTTTTTAAAATTTCTTTTATTGATTTTATTTTTCTGTAGCAGTAAATTAGGATGTTGGTGGAGGTGTCTGGCTCTGTTCTCAAGAGGGCAGCCTTTGGGCGCAGCCCATGAACACGTCATTGGAGTCCGTGTGTCACCAAAACTGCAGAAAAAAATTAAACTCTCCAACAACACCTTTTCAGTGTCAGAGAAGCAGGCATCCCTTTATTCTGGCCAGGATATGCAATAGAATTATTTCATCCATACATGCCTGGCATGTGCAGTGCAAATCACTCTGACCCCCATGATTCTTCACCAGGCTTTTCTCATATTTCTCCATAAAAACCCCAAATAAATTCTCCTTCATTGCTTCTGTATTATACAATGCTTAGGATCTGATTTCTTCCTTGTGAGGGTGGGGAGGCCTTGGCAGCAGTGTCCCAGGGAAGCTGTGGCTGCCCCATCCCTGGCAGTGTCCTGGGCCAGGTTGGATGGGGCTTGGAGCATCCTGGCATTGTGGAAGGTGTCCCTGCCCATGGCAGGGGGTGGGACTGGATGAGTTTAAAATCCCTCCCAACCCAAACCATTCTGGGACTCTGTGTTCTCTGAAACACACAATGGGCCCCAATAGCTGCCTATGCCAAACCTATCTGTTAATTGATGGATAAATAAATTCCTGGCAACCACCACCAGAGAAGGAAGGAAAACATCTCCATGAGAGGCATGGCAGAGGCTGAGGTTGGAAATGGGGATATCAAATGTTCCTTACTGCACAAACACTCTTCCTGGATTAATGCTGTTGCCCACACCAGATGGATTCATACCCCAGAATTTTGTCAGGGAGTAAATAAAATACTGAGAGCAGATAATTGCTGGTTCCCTGGGAATGCAGTGTTCTGGTGAGGTCATGTCACTGCCACCATGGCACATCCAGCCCCAACATGGTCAGTGACATGTCCCAGGCCAGTAAATGCCCCTGGGAGCTCATGGTCATTCAGGATCTTGCTGGGGACTCAATTTGGGGTTGGATCCATCCAGGTAAATGGTTTAAAAGTTGTTCCCCCTAATTTTCTTGTAAGTGAGCTATGTATCAAAATGGATTTCTAGAGCAGTAAATTATAATTTAGTGCTTATTATAATATTCATTAAGAGCTGCTGTCTGCTGCAGTGTTACACCAAATACTAATTATTAGAAATTAAGGTGACAGGAGGGAATAATATTCTGAATTGTGTAAGTGGGAGTAATAAGAGCCTAGGAGGGATAAGCAGACAAAGCAGCAGGAGAATTTCCTTTCCACAGGGAAATCAGCATTAATGGAATCCCCAGTAGCACAGCACTGGGAGGCATGACTGCCCAGGAGGGGGCTGTGGGCAGGGGACAAAACTAATCAGAGCTACAAAGACACCAAGCAGAGGGGTCATAGCTGTGGGACCACTGGATTCAAGGGTTCAGTTTTGGGGCATCACCTGGCAGGGTCCATCCAGTGGACCTCCAAAGGCTCCATCTTGCCTCGATGTTATTTTTCTAGTTTGTTTTCTTGTCTTCTTATTTATTTTTTTTTTAATTCCTCTTCAAGCTGAAATTAAATTCCTACAATGATTTTGTCTCAACCTAGTACAGTAAAAGGTGTCTCTGCTCATGGCAGGGAATAGATGATCTTTAAGGTCCCTTCCATCCCAAACCCAACTGCAGCAGGGGTGGGATGGATGCAGGGCAGGGTGAACAGCCAGGGAAGCAGCCAAAGCCATGCAGAGCTGTGTGAGGGACATAGTCTTTCCAATCCCCAGCAAAGGAGAATCACAAACTTCACCCTTTATTGTTGTCCGTGCTGCTCCACAGCAAGCACAGCTGTCTCCAAGGCCTCTCTCCAGCAGAACCTTTTTAGTCACATTCCCTCTCTCCTATGGTTTAATTAGGGGGAAAAAAATAATCTCATATGTGAAAGTGATTCCTTTGTTGCCAGACATTTACAGGTTTTCCATTTTCTCCTCCTCGAGTAGGAAAAAGTCATTTACCATGTTCTTTTCCAAAGCAATTTCCAGGGACGTCCAGCAAACACAGCCAGGAGCCATCAGCAACCAAGCCCTGAGTTTCTTTGCTTGAGTAAATCAATGTTTTGCCACTAATGGGAGCTGAATGCCCATTTTCTGTGCCCTATTTATTTTATTGTCAGGGCTGGGGTGCAGGGGAGGCAGCACCGGGGCAGTTCTCCGGAAATCCCAGTGAGGACTTGGAATGTTCACTCCCATCCCATTTTATGGAGTGTGATGTGCAAACACATTAGGGAAGAGCTGCTGTACTCACCACCTGCAATAACTCACAGTGCCTGGCTCTCTCTCTGTCCATCTCTATTATTTTTTATTTGGAGTTTCCACAGGGTTGTTTTAATGGTGGGGGATGCTCTTGCTCAGTTTGTGCCAGCAAAAATCCTTGTGGAAGAATTTTTTTTTTTGCCATGACGGGGCTTTTTTTAATTATTAGAATGAAAAAGTGTCTTTTTCCCTGCCCTGTTGGTCTCTTCAGCTTTGCTGTGGGATGTGGACAGGGATAGGAGCTGAGCCACCATGGGACAGCAAAGACAGGAGCTGACCCAGCACCAGCTTGAGGTGAAGCAATTAAAGCTTGTGGCTGCCACCAGCATTTCCTGCCTGTAATTAATTCTTTTAATGAGGAGAGATATGGCAACCCCTTCCTCCCCTCCCCGGCATTTTGCCAGGTGTGGGTTTATTAACGGCTGCTAATTACACCATTATTCAGTGTCTAAGTCAAGGAGGGCTGAACTGTGTTCTCTAACTGCCTGTGAATGCTGCCAAAAATTTCTTAGTTTAAATTTTCTGTTTTCTCCTTATACAGGGGACTGAACCCCTAGGGGTTTGCAGGGCAAACCAGCATCCCTGGGACACAGAGCCAGCACCCTCCCTGCTTTACCTGACCCCTCTGCATGCACAGGGCCTGCAAATGCAGCTGCATGTCCTCCTCTTCACAGCCAGAGCATGCTTTTATTCCCAGGGGTAAGTTCTGCAGGGAGCCTGCTAGTCCCAGGAACTGTGTAGGGGCTTGAAGCCATTCTCTGTCTGATGGAGTATCCAGCTGCCAGGACATCCTCAGCCCCATGGATCCCCAGGGCTCCTGGGTGTCCCAAGTGAGGAGGGCATTATCCTGGTAGGAAAACTGGTGGCTTTGTTCTCCTCACACCTCAGCTCTGCTGCTGGAGTGTTCATTGCACCAGGTGTTTGACATCAAGGCTCTTTCTCCTGAAAAAGGCTCTTGGAAATGTTTTACCAACAGGTGGTTACAGTTTTTACATTGGGTATTATGAAGTACCTCACTCCCAGCCTGGGGCTCTGAATATTCCAGCTCCGTGCAAGTATTGGTAGAAAATGAGCATTAAAATCATCCATCTGGAAGTTCTCCCTTTTCCAAGACCTGTCCACGCCTGCCTTGTCACCAATGGGACCCGTGCCATGGCCATGGACACTCTGGATCTGCCTCTGAGAGCAATGGGAGGCTGGGGAGAGTGGGACAAGGACTGATGGAGAGGCCACTGGGGATGGAGTCAGGCTATGTCAAACTGCTCATGAGGGTCTGAATCTCCCTCAAACCCACAAACACATGGACATGATTTGGAGTTGGGAATTCCTCACCAATACCTTGGATCCAGCTGCTGTGGATGTGGCACTGGAGGATACAGTGAGTGCTGGCCTTGGCAGCACGGGGGGAGCTGCTGGGCTTGATGCTCAGAGGGCTTTTCCAGTCCAAAGAATTCCATGATTCTGTGAGCTGCCACAGCTCCCTGCCCGAGGGCACTGCTCTCTGGAGCATCAGGATACAATTTATTGTACAATATTTAATTATGGTGACTGCAGTGCTGGGAGTGTATGTGGGAGGATGGCATTGCTGGTGGGAAGGGAGAAGGGGAGATCACAGGAGGGGCTGACACTGGCATAGGTTAAATCCACACCAGGAGGGTGGCATGGTCAATCCCAGATTTGGCTGTGGGCACATTTCCCTGGCTGGTGACACAGCAGGACATCAAAATGCCTGGGGTCAGGGAGTGGGTCAACACAGCCCAGTACAACCATTCCCCTCACCCACCACTCCAGCTGGGATGTGCTGGGGGAGAACCCTGGCCTGGCACTGAAATTGTCTCTCTCTGGCTGGAAGAGGAGAAACATGTGAAAATGGGAACAATTCCTTTTTGAAGGAAAATACAGTGTTGGGGTGTATAAACTGGCTGGGGTCCAGCTTTCTGCCAACCTGTGTGTGGTCACTCCAGGCACGGAACACCCAGGAAAAGTGTCTCCTATTTACTGAGGATGAAACAACTGGTTCACTTGAGGAAACACGATAATTCTTGGTGTCCAGGAAAGTTACACCGAGTTGGAAAAACAGAGCAGTCTCCTGTGGAGCCGAGCCCTGGGCCGGGCTGCTGGTGCCCCCTGCTGCAAGTGACACTTTGCACATCTTACTCTTCTCAATTCAGGGGAGAAAGAATTCCAGACCGTGTTTTATGTTTTCAATGCACTTTTTTATTGCAGTCACCTCTAAATGATTCCCAGGGTTAATGACTTTTAAACCTCTGTGCTAGTAAAGTGGAAATTAATACTGATATTTAGTGATAGGACTAAACAGGAGATTAAAAAACTGCCATGGAAAGATGCACAGACTGTCAGGGATTTTGAGTTAAATACAAAGAGAATAAGTTTAATTAAGAGCTTATCAGTATTCATAACATTTTCACAAGAAAATCTGATTAAACATTAATAAAGGAGCTTTGTTATTTAGTAGAAAAGATACATTGAGCAACAAAATGCCCCCCAACAAATATATATATGAAGCAACATAAGGTGAAGCAGGAAAAAGTGATGGAATTACTCATTTCCTCCAGTGGCTTCTGCTCTGCGGAGCAGCAGCTCTGTGCTGAGAGAAACACAAGCACAGCTGGAGGGGTGAGGAACCCTGAGATTCCAGAAACTGGGCTGGAATTTGGTTTGATGCCAACAGATCTCATCAGAACCTTGTCAACAGCATCCTTCTCCCTGCACTTCCTCATTGCTGGCTTTCCCAACACAGTGAAAGGCACCGCAGCCACGGCCAGGCAGCCCCAAGTCCTCACGGAGCCCTGCACCGGCCTCACGCTGGAAATCACTTACACGAGTACAAGTCTTAACGAGGCTTTGTTTTTGTAACCCTTAAAATAGGCAACTGCTACACTGTGTTCAAAGGTAACATTCAGTGTTTTCAAACCCCAAAACTTAGGCAACTTATGCAACCCAATACTTATGAAGTTAACAACATGAGTTACATTTTACAGGCTTTTCACCCCTTCTACCCTTAGGGAGGTGCAAACTGGCACAGTTCAACAGCTTTTAGACCAAATCCTGGCAGGATGAGTGGAGTAAGGGCAAGATAAGCCCCTGTAATTGTAAGCAAGCTCTCTCTGTATGACATCTGTTGCCTTTTCAGAATTTCCATTACATTAACTGATCATACTGCTTCATTTTTTTGCTCTTCTCCTCAACATCTTTCAGCACATCCTGCAATTTCTTTGAGTTCTGTGTCAGGAGGGCGAAGCTTTCCTTGAAGTTGCCGGCCCCGTGCTCCCTGCAGATGCTCTCGACCCCCTCGAAGCACTGCAAAATCTTCTCCAGCTCGGCCGTGACAACCTTCTGCTCCTCCAGCTCTGCCCGCAGCGCCTGCTCCAGGGCCGCCTCTGCCCTGCACTGCTGCTGCAGCTGCCGCAGCTCGTCCTGCAGCGCCTGGAATTCCTCCTCGCTGCAGGGATACTGCTCCTGCACCCTGTCCTCGGGCAGCAGCACGTTCTTAGGGATGTTCAGCACCAGCTGCAGCAGCATTTCTTCCATTTTAGCGAAGAGTTTATCGAAGTGCTCCTTCATGAAGAGCAGGAATTTCTCGGTGCATTTCCGGACCTCGGAAGGGCTGACTTTGCAGCCGGGAATGGCGTCCAGCTTCTTCAGCATCACGCCCTCCACCACCAGCATCATTTCGAAGAGGTAGTCCTGGAAGGCGATGTAGACGCGCAGCATGCACGTCTGGGGCGTGAACCCGAAGAACTGCGTCTCGTAGGCCATGGGATCCACCGACATGGCGGCGGCGGCGGCCGTGCCGTGAGGGGAAGGCGGGTCTCACAGGGCTCCCCGGCGTTACCCGAGGCAGCGGGGCCGCTCCTCCCGCTGGCGTTCGGGGGCTGAGCCCGGAGTCGGTGCCCGGGGACGGTTCCGAGAGCCGGCGGTGCCGCCGCCGCCTTCCCGCCTCGCTGGAGCGCCGCCTCAGGGCGCTCCCTCCCGCAGCCAATCAGCGCCCGCCAGAGCGCGCTCACCGCCCAATCACCGAACGCTCCGCCCCTCGGCGGGCGGGCCAAGCGCGGGGAGAATGCGGGCCCGCGCCGACCACTCGGCCAATGACAGCGCGGGGTGGTGGGCGGGCACTGCAGCGCCACCAATGGGAGCGCGGAGCGGCGGCCGCGAGCTGGGAAGTCGGCCAATGAGAGCGCAGAGAAGAGATAGGGCGCTGCGGCTCAGCCAATGGCAGCGCGGAGCGTCGTGCCGGCGCGGAGGAGGGCGGGGCGGAGCGGGCCGGGACCGCCAAGATGGCGTACCAGACGTTCCGGCAGGAGTACCTGCAGGTGCCGCCCGTGACCCGGGCCTACACCACCGCCTGCGTCCTCACCACCGCCGCCGTGGTCAGTGCGCGGCCGCGGGAGGGAATTGGGAGCGGGGTGGGCGCGGGGTGGCTGTGGAAGGGGAGCCCTCAGGCACTGCCCCCCCCCTCAGAGCCCTCAGGGCCCCCTGAGCGAGGGGATTCCCGGAACAGACCCCGTGCAAAGCACGAATAAATAACAACAGCGCCAAAGGGTTGTTGTATTGGGGCTCTCGCTTGCCAGAAAAGTCATACAGTGCTGTTCCAGGACTTGCTGGGCTCTTTTTGGCACACCGGGACGGGTTGCTGTTTGGGGTGTGTATTTTTTTCTTCTTTTTTTGTTTTTGTTACTTGTATTGATCCTTTCAAAACGTTCTCTTCTTTTTTTCAGCAATTAGAACTTATCACGCCCTTCCAGCTGTATTTCAACCCTGAGTTAATATTTAAGCACTTTCAAGTAAGTGTGTTCTGAAGCACGGGAGATTTTAAACTGTGCTGTAGAGTTTTTTAAGTGCTTGTCTTCTCGAAACAGTGTACTTTCTGTATTAGAAATACACTTTTTAAAAGCTATTGTAGCCAGAGTGCAGACCACTGTACCTTAAAATAGGTCTTAGTTTCATTTTCTGTAAAAGAGATTCCGGTTTCATTGTTACTTGCTTATCTGTTTAGACAATAAAAATAAGCTGTCATGTTTAAAGTCCTTGCATTTGTCTTATTTCCAGATATGGAGGTTAATCACAAACTACTTGTTCTTTGGACCAGTTGGCTTTAATTTTTTATTTAACATGATCTTTTTGTATCCTTCACCAAAGTTGTGTTGGTTCCCTTGGCAAGCAAGAGCTCCAGAGTGCAGGAGTGTTGCTGTACCTGCACCCAGGAAAGGTTGAGCTCCTGGGAATTCAGCAATGCCAACTTCACTGGTGTCATCAGTGGCCTTCAAGGAGGTCTCCTTCTTAAGTGGTGAAGAATTTTGCCAATTGCTTTTTTGTTGATAAGAATTTGTACCAGCCTGGTGCTGATGTGGTGCAGGGGAAAATTCCAGGGAACTTTGTTGTCTCCTGGGTCACCCTCTCTGCTGAAGTATCCAGAAGGAGCCAAGTGATGCAGTAGATTGATAAAACACTTTTAAGCTGATGTGGAATGATTAAGAATTGAATGGTTGTTCTGCCTGGATCTGTCTCTAAAGCCCTTTGCAATGGCATTTTCCTGACCTGTGGCCGCAGATACCGGTACTGCCGCATGCTCGAGGAAGGCTCTTTCCGGGGTCGGACAGCAGATTTTGTATTTATGTTCCTTTTTGGAGGACTTTTAATGACTGTATCCTTTCTGTTTTCATTCCAAGCTCCTTTAGTAAGGCTAAAGATGTGTGAGTGAGAGCTCAAACCGTGTTGTTACTGTTACCTTAATACAGTTTGTTGCACAAGGAGTACCAATATTTGTTGGGGTGGTTTGGAATACTTTGGGGTTGTTGCTGGTTTTTCAGGGTTCTTTTTTTCTGCTTCATCATGGAAGTGAGGTTATCAGGGGAGTGTTCAGGTGTGGGATCATGCTCAGGTTGTCTGTAAAGCATTAAATTATGCTTTAATGAGATTATTCATGCTGCAGGTACCCCGAGTGCTGCTGCAGCTGATGGATTTGATGGATGGTAGTTTGATGTACTTGCACCTGGGAAAGTGGAGTTACCTTCTGTGTGAAAAACATGGGATTACAAATTAAGCTGTGAAATCCCTGACCTCACAAATGCTTCCTTAACCACCCCTGGCAGCTTTTTGGGCTGTTTGTGAACTTGGTGTTCCTGGGGCAGGCGTTCACTATCATGCTGGTGTACGTGTGGAGCCGCAGGAATCCCTACGTCCGCATGAACTTCTTTGGGCTCCTCATCTTCCAAGCCCCGTTCCTGCCCTGGGTGTTGATGGGCTTTTCACTGCTTCTGGGCAACTCCATCATCGTGGATCTCCTGGGTGAGCAATGGCAACAAGCACAGGGGTCTGTTTCTTCCTCGTGTTTTACATGAAACAGAAAATGGGGACAAATGCAAGGGCTGAAGGCCCTAATGTTTGGTGTTAGATCTTCTGATGTATTTATACCAGGCTTTTCTGATTTCTAACCATTGTAGAGTGTTTTGTGCTGTGATAAGGATGGAAAGAGCTTCTGATGTTTTGGCTTTTTATTGCTTGGAATCAGTCCTGAGGCATCTGATCATAGCATCAGTCTACTGAACTAAAATAGTTTATGTTACTATTTAATCAACTCTAATAGAGCCAAAACATCAGTATTTTTAATAATGACAAGATGTTTTCCCAATATTAATGTCTTGTAGTGTAAGTTAAGTTTTTTATCTGCTGTTATCTTCCTTAGGTTTTGTATTTCTGTATCATCATATTTTCTGTGAAAGAACCAATGTGTGTTGTTTTTCTGAAAACTCTAGTGTAAAGCATTTGAGAGTTGTAAAGGAAAACTATTGAAAAATCACCTTTTGGCTTTTGTTTCTATACCAGGCATTGCTGTTGGGCATATATACTTTTTCTTAGAGGATGTCTTTCCCAATCAGCCTGGTGGTGGGAGACTCCTGAGAACACCCTCTGTCCTGTGAGTATTGGTGTCTGTTTTGGAAGAGACATGGAAAAAGTGCTTGTTAGGAAAACTGTTTGCAACTTAGTCACATCAGCTTCTGGTGAATGGGGCAGAGATAAAATTGGGGGGTATCTGTTCTTGCTTTTTATTGACCTCGTGTTGCCAGACAAGGAGCTGGCATTTGTTTAAGTGGAAACCAACATGACTGGGAGGAGAGCTAAATGATTTTACCTTTGGTTTCTCTGATAACACTTGTCAGGCTTTGCTGACAGCTTTTTTTGGTGGCACCAAAACTGTGTCCCCTGCAACAGTGGCTGAGGTATTACATATGAGACATGTAATGGGTTTTTCTTTCTGTAAGTCATCCTCACATCACAATTTTGGGGAAAAAATCCTTCAGTGTTTATAGTGTTGAGTAGTGATGCTCCCACTCAATTCCCCCTTGTGTGGATGCTCTAATCCCCTGTGGTGCTTTCCCAGAACACCTCTGATGGTTGTTTTTCACACTATCACAGAGTATCCTGAAGATGCCTGGCATAGAATATTTATATCATAAATAGCAGAAGATGAACCTCTTCAGTCTTGATTGGGGATCTCCTTCCTGGTGGCTCCAAACTGGAGATCTGAAATCCCACTGCCTGGCCAAGCTGTTCTTGAGGGAGGACACTGCACGTGCAGCATGTGAGCTGTTTTGATCTTACTATGTTTTAAAGGCTGCCCATCCTTTGTGTTTTGCAGGAAAGCAATATTTGACACACCAGAGGACGACCCCAACTACAACCCCCTGCCCGAGGAGCGGCCGGGGGGCTTTGCCTGGGGAGAGGGGCAGCGCCTCGGGGGGTAACCAGGGCCTGTCCCAAAACCCAGCCAAGCCCTGGGAGAGACTGGCCTGGCTCCAGCCCCAGGTGGGGACTCTCCTTCCCCAGAGCAGAGGGGATCTCTGACAGCTCTATGGTTTGGAATACAAGCACTTTATGAAATGACAAGTCTCACCCGAGGCACTCCCGGCGCCTTTCCCAGTCAGGGAGGGAATTCCTTGTGCTGGACATCATCTAAATCCAGTGGAGCCAAAAATTTAAAACTGGAAACAGTTTCCTGGTAACTGCAGTTAACGAGGCCACACCAGTACTTGTTTAAAGTGATTTCTAAAGCATTTTTTTTCAAGTTATTTGATACGTGAAACTCTACGGGAAACTTTACAGGGGACAAACCCAACTTTTTGGGTTTTAACTCATGTTTTTTATTCTTGGATAAAACAACTACAAGATGATTGAAAGGCTCAGTCACTATTTCAATGGCAGAAGGTTTTTTAATCTGAGGTGCTGCTGTCTCCAGTCATCTTTGAATTGCAGGGAACACAAGATGCAGCATAATGCAGCTTTTCACTCTGCCAGTGGGGTTTTTGGAATGTTCTGCAGGCCGAGGCTACATTTTGGTGTTTTTTTTCCCCCACGTCTGTGTGCCCAGTTTTCAGACTGGTGGTTAAATAGATGTGCCTGCAAAATCCACCCTCATGTGCCCTCTGCTGTAACTGAATCACCTGCAGCACTAGAGAAGGAAACTTGTCTGGAGTCAGGACTCGAACGATGATGAGTTGAATAAAATGTCTTGTGGATTCTCTTTGGTTAATCCTCTGTATAATCCTGTAGTCTTGAGGCAGCAGGTGGAAAAACAGGGGCTGGAAAAAGCAAGTCCTTGAAGAGAAAGAGATAACTGAAGCTTTTCCCACAAGTGTCTCAGAACTGCAGGAACACAGCATTGTCTGCTCAGGATGTGAAATCTGTTGTGTCCAACACAGGCCAGTGAGACTGAGTGGGATTTAGCTGAAGCTACATTGATAATAAATATCTCTGAGGAGCCACAGAGGAATTTGGAGTTCAATTCAGCTCATCATGGTCAGTTGTTCTTAAATTGCCATAGAAAGTATTTGGTATGGTTTTATTGATTATATCATAGTAGATAAAAGGAGTTAAAGCTGCATCTTCATTCTGCATTTTAGAGAATGGCCTTACCCATGACATGTGATTATCTCATTTAGTCTCAGATTTTGTTTTTAAAAATTTGCTACAGACTTTAATATTTTAATTTATAGTACAGGAGAGAAATCTGTGGGGCTCTCAGGGGAAATGCTTTGTCCACGAGCAGAGTGTTAGATTCTGATAAAATGTGTGAGTTAGTTTGTATCTACGTTTTTATCTGTTAAAGGTTATAAAAACTTAGGGGAGCTTTGGGAGGTTTTACAGGTTTTTTTGTCGGTTTTTTTTGAGGCAGTTTTGATTGTTTCTAGAACAGAGTTTTAGTGCTCCTAGAGAGCAAGAATGAAAGTGTTTTGGCCAATGTTGCTTCAGCATAGGTTATGAGGCAGGAATTAGATCAAAACCTTAATTTTGTGGGGTTTTTTTTAGTTCAGGGTTTGAGAACCCCTCCGTAGCTTGTTACTGGGACAAGTCCTGAATGGGAACATGTCTCGATCCTGCCTGCAGCCGGCTCTCTGCCTTCCTTGGCAGCATTTGGCTGCCGTTTGGGGTCCGTGATATTTCCGAGGGTCCCGGGTCCCGAGCGCTGCAAATGGCGGCGGCGTCGGGACTACAACTCCCAGGATCCTCCGCGCAGCGTCGCGCCATGACGTCATCGCTGCGCCAGGGAGCCTGAGGAGCGCGGGCCCGCCGGGCCGGGAGCGGACGGAGTCCCGGGACAGCTCCGGCGGGACGGGACGGGACAGGACGGGACAGGACGGTGAGGAGCGATGGCTCGGGACGGCGAGGGGCCTCCAGCCAAGCGGTTTAAGGCGGCGCTTCCCGGCACGCAGCCCCAGAGCGCCGCACCGCCCGCACACGTGCAGCGCCGCTCCCTGCCCATCTCCGGAGCCCGCGGCCCGCTGCTGGCCCGGCTCCGCCGCCTCGACACCGCCATCCTCATCGGTGAGTGCCGGGCCGTGTCCCACGGAGTGGCCTGGGCTGGGAAAAGCTGCCCAGAAACGGTTTGGGTGTAAATCTGAAGTGTGGTGAACAAGGAATATAATGACTTTTGTGCTTTGGCAGCCGGGTTAAGGCAGCTGGGGGGACTTCGTTTTTATGGAGAAGGCAAAAGTATTTCCCTCTCCTTTCGGTGTCTGTCTGGAGTTCAGTCAAAGCCAGATGGCAAAACTCTCCTCTTCTGAAGACTCTTCTCACTTACATTTTCAGGGGTTTTTACTGATTCTGCTATGCTTTCTGTGAGTGCAAACTACACAGACTCTCAGGAGCTGAAGGATACACACCTTCCCACGTGGTAGTCTGAAGACTCAGCATTTATTGTAATTAAATGAAAAATGCTTTGCATGTCACTCGTATTAGTGTCACAGCACAGACACTTCACCTCCAGAGAGGCTGGAGTATGTTTCTAAGCGGGAGTGTGGCTGGACAGCACCTGGGTGGAGGGAGCTCTGCAGAGGAGTGGCCCAGCAGCAAGAGCAGGGCGTTGGGGTGTGTCTCTGACCTGCCACCGCTTTGTAGTGGTATTTCCTCTCCCTGTCTTCAGCTTCTCCATCCTCAAACAGGGCTAAAAGTTAACTTAAAAAAACGAGTTTGACAATACTTGTAACAGCACAGGGGGGAAACCTTATCACCCTATTCCCTTGATATTCCTTAGGAGAAACAGGCTCAGGGAAGACCACTCAGCTGCCTCAGTACCTGTACGAAGTGGGGATTGGGCACCCTGGTGTCATTGCTGTCACCCAGCCCCGCAGGGTGGCCGCTGTCACCCTGGCTGCCAGAGTTGCTGAGGAGAAGAGGACAGAGCTGGGGAAGCTGGTAGGTTGATCCACTGATTTAACTTTGTTTCAGTGCTGCACTGGGGATGGGGCCTTGTCAGGCTATGGTGGATAGGATAATAACCAGCCACAGGGGTGATAATCTTAATTTCATGGTTAGTTTTGGGGGGCCACAATGTAACAAGGATGTAAGAGAGTGCTCAAAGGTGTGACACAAAGATGGTGAAGGGTCAGGAGGGATCACATAGTAGGAATGGCTTGAGATCACTTGGTCTGTTGAGCTGGAGAAATGGAGAATTTGCCAAATCTCACCAAGGTCTGCAGCTTCCTCCTGAGGGGCAGCTCCAGTTTCTGTTCTGTGACCAGGGACAGGAACTGAGGGAACAGCTGGAGCTGTATCAGGGGAGGTTTAGGTTGCATATCAGGGAAAGGTTCTTCCCCCAGAGGGTGCTGGGCACTGCCCAGGCTCCCCAGGGAATGGGCACTGCCCAGAGCTCCAGGAGAGTTTGGACACTGCTCCCAGGGATGCTCAGGCTGGGATTGTTGGGGTGTCTGTGCAGGGCCAGGGGCTGGACTGGATGATCCCTGTGGGTTCCTTCCAGCTCAGGGTGTTCTGTGATTCTATAATTAAATGAATGGAGAAAAATGGCTCTTTACCTGCCCCATGACAGGGTGGGCATGGTCTGTCTCTGTGGTATTGTACTTCTTGATTATTATCTGGGTTGTTCTATTTGAAAAAATACTCATTCATGAATAAAACAAAAAACATTGTGCTCTCTTCCATTGCTACCTGTATCAGAAGCCACTGCCAAGCAGAGCAGAGTGCTGGATTTGTGCAGGTCAGGGGGAGATCTCTCCTCCAATTTTCTGAATTGGAGGAGAAGGACTTCCCCTGCATAAAATCCTTGGAGAGCGTGGAATCATTTCCAGCAGGGAGAGGAAGGGAGAGAGGGGAAACTTGGAGGTATTTGTAATGAATTTCTAGTTAGGAAGAAGCCAACTAGAGACGTTGGGAGTATCATTTGGGTGGCTTCCTAGATTGGGAAGACGAACCGCTCACAGACAGCCGATAACCCGCTCTGCTTTCCAGTGCAGCCATGCACTTCTGGTTGGCTCTGCCCAATGCAGTGACCAGGGGCTTTGCAGTCCTTCCCTGTGGCACGATGGCAGTGGGAAATGCCAGTCTTTGTGCCCATGCTCCCTGTGATCCCTCTGTGCTCCCTTGCCCAGGTGGGCTACACGGTGCGCTTCGATGACTGCTCGTGTGCTGAGACCAGGCTGCGGTTCCTGACGGACGGGATGCTGCTGAGGGAGGCCATGGGGGACCCTCTGCTGCACAAGTACAGTGTGGTCATCCTGGACGAGGCCCACGAGAGGACCATCCACACTGATGTGCTCTTTGGAGTGGTCAAAGCTGCACAGAAGAAGCGGAAGGAGCGGGGCCTGCGGCTGCTCAAAGTGTGTTCTGGGATCTCGGGGCTGACGGGGCACCTTGAGGGAAATGGAAGTGTGGAGGCTAAACAGATGTGCAGAATAAACAGAAAAACTGGGAAACGTTTGCTCAGGGTGGACAGTTGGGCACTGAGGCTGTTCCTGTGCTCAGATGTTTGAGATTATCCTAAGCAATGTTCGCTCGAGTTCCTGGGCTGCCAGGGAGCAGAAAGATCTGCCCCACTGAAGAAGTAAAGGGTGGGGTGGGGCTGGGCTCTGAGTGCTCTGAGCATCTCCTGATGCCTTCCAAAGTGTTTGGAATTTCAGCCTTGACTGTTTTTCTGTTCCTAAAAAGTCACCTTAAATCTGAATAGTTAAGGGTGTCTGACTTAGGATGTGTAGGCCTGATATGACACCTCTGAACAAGATATCTGGTCACCACCATGGTACTTTTCCACAAAAGCCCCTTGTGTGTGAGCTGTAGACTAGACTGAGGGTTGGGGAGGTTTTGGCACTGCTGCTGAGATCACTCCGGGTGCAGGAGCTCTGGCTGCTGGGACAGCTGTGGGATGTGCTCATTCCCAGCTAGGGCACTGCACATGGGATGGGTGGACATGTCAGGAATTAGTGTGAAAGCACATTGGCTTTGCTGGGGGGGCCTGGCAGGGGCCTTGCATGGTCTCATTCCTCACACCAGCTCATTCTGTCACACCAGTGTTTTCTGCTTGTGTTAAAAAGCTGATGGCCTTAACAAGGGGAAATCACTCTTCTGTCCCAAAACCTGTGAGCTGTTCTGAGCATGGTTCTCAGGATCCAGAAGCTGACTGACTTTTGGCTGGCCCTGACTCGTTGGTGTCCAGCTGGATGGAAGCTGCAGTGCTGACCCATCCTGTGCTCCCCCTGAAGGTGATTGTCATGTCAGCCACGATGGATGTTGACCTGTTCTCCCAGTACTTCAATGGAGCTCCTGTCATCTACCTGGAGGGCCGGCAGCATCCCATTGACATCTTTTACACCAAGGAGCAGCAGAGTGACTACCTGCAGGCAGCACTGGTGTCCATCTTCCAGATCCACCAGGTATGAGGGTCTCTCCAGGTTTGTGTCCCTCTGGGGCCAGGGGTTGGTGTTCTGTGCCAGGATGTTTGACTGCCAAACACCTGGATTGTTGTGTTGTTTCATTAAACTGCATTTAATGCTTTGAAGCTGCTGCTGCTGTTGTGATTTGGGACCTGTATGTCCAGGCTGGAGCTGAAGGGAGACTGCTTAGCAAAGCTCTGTAATGTCAACTCATGCCTAAAACCCAAATGTTCCCCTCACCTGAGTTCTATGTACCTGGGTGCTTGCTGGTTCTCTCTGCCTGACCTGGGCAGTTATTTGAGGACACAGCAATTCCTTCATCCTTTTAACACTCCATCCCTCAAAATGTGATTTACTCTTTGCCTCTGGTGAATCCATTGGGAATTCTGGCTGGTGCATACCTTGCACCACACGTGTGTCTTTTCTTTCTTCTTAGCCTGCTTCAGTGACTTGCTGCCAGAGCCACATCTCATTATCATCTTTTCTATCCAAACCCTCCTAACTTTCTTTTTCCTCTGGCTCCAGGAAGCCCCTGCATGCCAGGACATCCTGGTGTTCCTGACAGGTCAGGAAGAAATTGAAGCAATGACCAAAACCTGTCGAGACGTTGCCCAGCATCTCCCCGAGGGCTGCCCACGGATGACAGTGCTGCCCCTTTATGCTTCTCTGCCCCACTCCCAACAACTCCGTGCCTTTAAACCCACCCCTGAGGTGAGGGAACAGCACCTATGACTTGTTTGCTTCCATGAGTCTTTGGAAGAAACAGGTGGACTTCAAAGGGCTCAAGCAGTCTGTGCTGATAGTGAGCAATAGTCTCCATTGGCTTTAGGCTGAGTGGTTCCAGTGTGATACAAGACACTGCAACTGTCTTTTAACAGATGCATCCAGTAAGTCATATGGCATCATTAAAAGAAGGAAGGATTAGAGGGAGTAAAAAGGGCACAGGAATTTAAATTTCCCCCATTTCATAGGAATTCTTTGTTCATATCACAAAAAAGCTACAGCTGCTAATGGGGGAATTACTGAGAAAGCTGAAAACCTGAGAATGTTTGTCATTGCCATAAGAAAAGGAATTTGTGCTGCCTCAGGTTCTTTGTACCTACTCAGCAGATAAATAAGAACACAAAGGCTGTGCCAGAAATGAAACCAAAACTGTTAAAAGATGTACTGAGAACAGCTGTTCTGGTGGTGTATTTTATTGCAAATGCTGGCACATGTTTTAGAAGCTGATTAGAAACTGGAGACTGCCTTAGTTTCTGAGAGCTGGCACAGCAAGCTGAGTTTGTGATCACAATGTGGGGCAGGGCTTGGCCCACAGTGGCCAAAAGCAGCAGAATTTCTGTGTTGCAGCTGCTCTAAGGTGTCCTTGGGCTGGGTTTGATTTCCCCAGGGCTGTCGCAAGGTGATCCTCTCCACCAACATTGCAGAAACCTCCATCACCATTGCGGGGATAAAATTCGTTGTGGACACAGGCATGGTCAAAGCCAAGAAGTACAGCCCTGGTGAGGAATTCTGAGGAGGAACAGGGCCAAGACTGGGTTTGGGTTTATTGAAGTTACTGGAGGCCATAAGCCCCACTGAAAGAGGATTTTAAACACCCTCCGTGCTGTTTAAATGAATGTCCCGGGTTTGGGGTGTGGGGTTTGGTGGTTTTTTTGTGGGTTTTTTTGAGTATCAGCCACGAGGGGGTAAAAATCTGTCAAATGTGAATCTTCTCTTCATGGACACAGCGTGGGGTAGTTCACTGTGCTCCACAGTGCTGAACCAAGTGAGCTCTGAGCTGTATTTGAATGGCAAACCCTGGGGTATTCTTACTGTGGATGCTCTGTGTTTTCCAAAGCTGTGCCTTGCCCAGGCACTGACTGTGGTGATGCTTTTCCATGCCCAGAAACTGGCCTGGAAGTGCTGGCAGTGCAGCAGGTGTCCAAGGCCCAGGCTTGGCAGCGCACAGGGAGAGCAGGGAGACAGGACAGCGGCGTCTGCTACCGGCTCTACACGGAGGAGGACTTTGAAAAGTTTGATGAAATGACAACACCTGAGATACAGAGGTGAGGGCAGAGCCATCACACTCCTTGCCACACCTCTTTTATAGCTGGAGCAGGGGGAAGAACAGAGCAGCAAAACTAGGGGTGATGGGGTGACTTGAGAAAGATGAAAGTATGGGGACTAAACAGAACAACTGGGAAATGTTTGCTCAGGGTGGACAGTTGGGCACTGAGTCTCCAAACACGAGGCAATAGTTCTCCTGACTGTCCTCCAGATCTGGGACTTGCTTCTTCATGCTTTAGGCAGTAAGGCTTCACCAGCAGCATCAGACTAGTCTCTGTCAAGCTGCAGCACAGGCCTGAGACTCTCATCTCAGTCTCTATGGAAAAAAAGAATAAAATAAAAGAACTATCTTTTTTCTGCCTATGCAGGTGTAACCTGGCCAGTGTGGTGCTTCAACTCCTGGCTCTGAAAATTCCCAACGTGCTCACCTTTGACTTCATGTCCAAACCATCTCCTGGTAAGTGGCTACAAAGGCAGCCTTGGGGAGAAAGAGCAGGGAGCAGTCTTGAGTCATAAGGTCTAATAACAACACAACATGAAGGTGTGCCCTGACTGTCAAGGGAAGCCAGAGGAAATGGGGAAAGGTGCTTGTTCTGCGGGATAGAGGAGGATAAACCACATTTTGGGACCCTGATTTCTCTAAATGGAAAGTACTTGTCCCTCAGGCCAGGGAGGGAGGCAGTGGTGGAACCAGGTTCACATCCCTCAGTGGGAGGCGGGAGGCCTCACAGCCCAATGTCCTTGTTTTGGCAGATGCTATTCAAGCAGCAATTGATCAGCTGGACCTGCTTGGAGCTGTGACCCAAAAGGAAGGTCAAGTTGTCCTGACCCCCCTGGGAAAGAAAATGGCAGCCTTTCCACTGGATCCAAAGTTCTCCAAGGTAAAAACTGCAAAAGAATTAACTTTTTTAATCTCACATACTCATCTCTCTACCACTGATGTTAGTCTTTCAAACTCCTTAAACAAGGTGTGAAATTTGGGGTGTTTGCAGCCATACTGGTATGTTTGCCGTACATTAATGTACATAATTTACAGCCCTTTTGCTGGACTGCTTGTCATTTGTTGTTAAATTCAGGGAAGTTTTTTAAAAGAGCATTTCTTTCCTCTGGCAACTCTGAAGGTGAACAAGGCAAATTTGCTTGCAATTTTTGGGATTGTTTAGCAGGTCCATGAAATGTGTGTTGCTGTAGTTGGTTTCAGTCACTGTGTTTGCACTGGTTATGCACTGGTCAGTCTCAGGAAGGAGCCTGGCAGTTGCTGTTTAAGGTGCTTGGTGAGCCCATCAGAGGATTTACAGCTGTTCCTAGGCCCAGATGTTTGTGAGATTGTCCTAAGCAATATTTGCCCAAGTTCCTGGGCTCGAGTTTCTGCCAGGGAGCAGAAAGATCTGCCCAGCTGAAGTGGATTTGGTTGACCAAAGATGAGTTTTGTTGTGTCTGTGCAGGCCATCCTCCTGTCCCCCAAGTTCCACTGTGCAGAGGAGATCCTGACCATCGTGTCACTGTTGTCAGTGGACAGTGTCCTCCACAACCCCCCTGCCCAGAGGGATGAGGTGCAGGCTGTCAGGAAGAAATTCATCTCCAGTGAGGGGGATCATCTGACCCTGCTCAACGTGTACAGGGCCTACAAGAACGTCAATGGACACCAGGTGGGATGATCTGAGGCTGCCAGGGCTCTCTGAGCTCATGGGGTGAGGAGTTTTTAGCAGGGAGCAGAGTGACACCTGCATCTTCCACGGGTGGTGCCACAGGCATCCTCCAAAGCAGAGAGAAAAGAGGACTCATCCTTTACAGCTGGAGGAAATTCAGTAACAAAGATTCTTACAGAAAGCTCTGGCAAAGCTTTGTGGGGCCAGTTCTGTTATCACAGCCAGGGCTCTTCCCTCCCTGGTTCCAGCTGGAAACAGAAGGGAGTGGAAGAGTGTTGAGACTTGGTGATAAATATCTGAACATGCTCTGTGACAGGATTCATTGGAAAAACACTGAGCATATTTAAGAGCAGATTTGGATTTATCCTACCCTGCCAACCCCTCATATTGATTTGTGGATCTGTGGAGCCTCAGTGCACCCCGTTCCTTGCAGTACCTGTCATTCTTACCTGATTTCTTTTCACCACCTGTGGGATAGCAGGTGCTGTTCTGCAGCTCTTAGCCTTGCAGAGCAGCTCTGAGTGGGGAAAGAACCACCACATGCTCTTTCTGAGCACTGTGGGAGGGAATCCAGACACAGGGGAGTAAAGGGGGATAGAAATATGACCAGGAAAGGGGTCAGCACCTTTTGTCTGAGGCAGATTGTAGGGGGAATTCTGCTTTTCATAGTATCCAAAGGCTATCATACTCCTGGAGTGAAGAAATATCCCCTTCTAACTCCCAGTGTCTCTGCTGCAGGGATGGTGCAGAGAGAACTTTATCAACGGCAGGAACATGAAGCTGATGGGAGAAGTCAGAGCTCAGCTCAGGGACATTTGTGTAAAGGTAACTTGCTTCCATATTCTATTTCTCTGTTTCGTCTGTTGGTATTTTCTTGTTTGTCCCAAAATTGATGTTACTGTGCACCAGGTCCCAGGAGTGAGAAAATGTGGGGTTGTTTTCAGTCTCCTGTTAATAGCTGGCTAAAATTCCTGACTGTACAGTTGCATCCCAAAATTGTAAAGCTGAAGGGTTTAATGGGTCAAGGAGAAATGGGAACCTCTGAAGAAGACCTCTCAGGGAAAGGACAGGTTTTCCTAAGGGTTTTTCCTGCTCTAAAGCAGGTGGGACTGTGCTGTGTGTGCCACGGAGTGCTGGCAGCCTTGGCAGCCTGTGCTGGCTGGCTTCTTCATGGAGTCAGGCATTCAGTGTGGCAGCAGCTTCCCCTCAGCCCTGTTCCTGCTGGGCACAGGGTGGGAGCTGCCACTGAACCCCTGGCAGTCCGTAGTGACATGGAAGCCACCCTCTGGGCTATCACTTGTGAATGCTGGTTGGCCCTTCCAGAAGGAGAGTGACGATCCATTTCGCTGTCTCAGTCTGGGTTATCCTAACACCCCCTCGAGCTGAATTCCCACTTCTGACACAGGAAAATCCCCCAGCATTTCTGAAGAGAAACGTGGGGCTGTGTCCCTAGTGAGAGTGCAGGCTGTTCTTACTCACTATTGTGCCTCCCAGCTGTCGCTGCCCCTCGAGTCCTGCCGCGGGGACACCGCCAGCGTCCGGCGCTGCCTGGCCCACAGCCTGTTCATGAACGCGGCCGAGCTGCGGCCGGACGGCACCTACAGCACTGTGGACTCTCACCAGGTGGTGGCCATCCACCCCTCCTCAGTGCTGTTCCAGGGCAGGCCTGCCTGCCTGGTGTACAACGGGCTGCTGCGCACCAACAAGTGCTACATGCGCGACCTGTGCGTGGTGGACGCCGAGTGGCTGCACGAGGCCGCGCCCGAATATTTCCGCAGGAAGATCAGGACAGCCAAGGACTGAGCCATGGGTGTGGGAGCAGCTGGCTCAGCTTCGCCTTGAAAGGCTTGTTTTTTAAAAATAATTTAATGAGTATATGTGTAACCATGGTTTTTTTTTATAGGCAGGATAGTTGGAGCGTGCTTAAGGAAGGGGATGGGTATTTATTTGGATTGGGTTTTGTATGTTTTTATACAGAATAAAGAAGCGATGGTGAAAGTCCGAATCCTGCGTGGTGTTTTGTGAGGCACAGAACGAATGATTGTGGGACAGTTCACGACCAGTCCTGGTATTTATGGTTCTCATGGGAGTGTGTTCATTGTCAGCAGTCTGGGCTTAAAGATGTGAAGGTAGTGCAGTGAATCTGTGCTTCTTGTGCAGCATGGACTCTGCCATTTCCAGATGCCCGTGGGGAATTGGGAGTTTAAATTTTGGTCCTTTGATAGGGTGGTATAAATATGATGGGGTGGTACAGATGCTCTCCTGCTCCTGCCTTGCAGTGAGCAGCAAATGGGCCTTCTGTGCTTCTCCTCAATAGTGGGCATTAGTGCCAGCTTTTGGACAAAGGGAAGGCTTGGTGCCAGGAACCACTGCCCTTGTCAGCCCTTCCTCTAAAATACACGTTGGTCAGGAAGCAAAAAAACCCTCCAAACACTAATTTTTGCTTTTTCTGAGGAGACCACCATGCTCTGACCTGAACACTGGCAGTCCTAATTAGGAATGGGCTGATGTCTGGGATAAAACCTATAGCATGTCCCTCACATTCCTAAAGCTCTCTTCGTCCCTTCAACCCGTGGCTCTGTCCGTGCCATCCCTGCCCATCCCATTGTCAGGGAGGGCACGAGTTGGTACGGGGACTCGAACCGGGGACTCAGAGGTGCCGGGACTCGTAACCGGGATCACAGCGGGGCCGGGACTTCAGCGGGGTTGGGACTCGAACCC
>JANPWX010000529.1:814381-870944 GCA_024734555.1 Trochalopteron elliotii
TCATCATCTCTCAGCCCGCCCTGGGGTGCCTTTCCCCAAGGAATCCACTGCTCTGTGCCGTGGAGCCGGGTTGTGCCTCATTCCGTGCCGTGTAAATCACCATCCCGAATAAAGATGAGCTTTACTTCCGCAAGTGCTTTGAATGGTTTGTGCTTCCCTGTAACGTTTCTGTTTTCAGACCCTTCTGTGCATAAACCCGCCCCTTTTCGAGGTGCACCAGACGCTGCTGAGCCCAGCCCAGCACCATGTGGCGCTCATCGGTACCAAGGGGCTCATGGTGCTGGAGCTGCCCAAACGCTGGGGCAAGAATTCTGAGTTTGAAGGTGGGAAATCCACGGTGAACTGTAGGTAGGTGAGACCTCAGGGGGTTAATGACACTGTTGTCCTGTCACTCGTCCTCCAGAGCCTCCCTTTCCTGGGGCTAGGCAGATACAGGAGACACTGGTTGAAGGTATAGGTTGTATTTGGGTTGTGGGGCACTCACGAATGAAATTATTTTGGCTCCAATACTTGCTGTTTGTCAAGGGACCCAAATAAATGACCTTCTAAACTTGTTGTAATTGCTGAGGAGCAAGATGCTCCTCTAGTGTTCTGTGGCCTTTCACAGAATCATGAGATGGTTTGGAAAAGACTTTAAAGGCCAGCAAGTTCTGACTCCTGCCATGGACAGGGACACCTTCTACTAGACCAGGTTGCTCTGAGCTTGGCCCAGCCTGGTCTTGGACACTCCCAGAGATGGGGCAGCTTCTCTGGGCTCTTTCAGCTGTGGCAGCTAAAAGCAGATGTTTGGGGGAAAATAACAGAGGACTTCAACTTAAAGCTGCCTCTCCCAACTTTCAGAGTAGTACAGATAAAGACTTTAAAACCTTTTCATTGTGTCTCTGTATCTTCTTGCCCCTACTTCCCTTTAGAAGTAACTTGTTTGTTCCTGGTCACAGCTCAAGTTTCTGCTCTTGTATTCCAGCACCATTCCTATTGCAGAAAGGTTCTTCACCAGCTCCACATCCCTGACCTTAAAGCATGCAGCCTGGTACCCCTGTGACACCTTGGAGCCCCACATTGTGCTCCTGACATCAGACAACACCATCAGGTAAACCCCATTTGTGGCTGATTATCTGAAGCGTGGTGGTTTTGTCACGTCCAGTCTTAGTTTGTCACTTGATATTTGCATCCTGCCATTTTTACCAGTAGAAAAAATGGGATGGGAGGAATTTCAGACTGAAAGTCAGCAGGGAATGTGCAGCACTGCCAGCAGAATGAACACAGCTGCTGTTTCTTTTCCCCCAGGTTTTACAGCCTGAAGGTGCCTCAGACACCCATCAAAGTGATTGTGCTGTCGGACACTGAGGAGGAGACTCTTACAATCAAAACAGGGTTGGTGTGGCTTCTTGTCTTTTGAAATGCCTTTGCAGAATAAGCTCAGTGTTCTCAGTTGTGTTTTTAATGAAAAAGTGATAAACGTGCCTGAAAATCTGATATTAATTCTATAGTACTACAGAATGTGCTATATAGTGTTACTCTTCATAGCAGGGTACCTATGCTTTCCCTTTCCTTTCCCTTTCCTTTCCCTTTCCTTTCCCTTTCCTTTCCCTTTCCTTTCCCTTTTTTTCTTTCCTTTCTCCTTTCCTCTCTCCCACCCTTCTAAGACAAAGTGGTGACAAACTGTACAGTCAAGTTTTTGTCAGAGTAGCAGTTTGCAAAACACGCATTGACTTTAAGATGGGGTTCAGAAGAGGTTTTTGAGTGAGGGCTGTAGAAAACAGATTGTCTTTATTTCCCTCTTGGCCTGGTTGGAAACAGAAATCTTTGCACAGAGGGATGTGGCTCACGGGCAGTACCAGAACACCTGTGGTGTGCTCTGTGGGGGCACTGCAGGACTGTGCCATGGGAAGGGTGTCACTCACACCCTCTGGTTGCTGGCAGTGGCACTCCTGGGTGGGGGTGTGGCAGGAATTGGGCAGCACACCCCTCAGTCAGGAGCAGGTTAACCCTTGTGCTGTCAGTCCTGCTGAGGCCAGCCCTTGGTGCCTGTCCCAGGAGAGCCTACACAGCGTCCCTGGGGGAGACAGCCGTGGCCTTCGACTTCGGGCCGCAGGTGCCGGTGCCCAGACACGTCCTGGGCCAGCGCGGCAGCGACGAGGTGCTGGGATACCCCCTGTACATCCTCTACGAGAATGGAGAGACCTTCCTCACCTACATCAGCCTGCTCCAGAGGTAGGTCTGGCCCTCGGGGCTCATGGGGTGCTTGGGTGTTTGTTCAGGGTGAGACAGGCACCTCTCAGCTTGGTTGGGACTCTGAGGGATGCTGGGCTAGTTATGTTGTATTGCAGCCTGTTCTGTCTCTAGACTGGAATCCAAAAACAGGATGCCATCCTTTCTCATCCAAACGTTATGAGTGCAGCTTCCACTGCTCAGAATGCACTGTGCATTATTTGCCATCAGCAATCTGATATGAAAACACAGGGCTGTAAAAAGATCAGTGGGGTCTAAGGCTGTTCAGTGTATATTTTGGCCTTCAGTTCACAGCATAGACATCCTTAGCTTTGGAGGAAGCTCATTGAGCCAGGGGTGTCCTAGGAAAAGAAATATTTGAAGACCATAGAGGGTTCCCAGGCATGTTCTGCAGTGGAAAGTCAGGATGATTAATCAAGAATATAAACATGATACAAGAAGGAATTACTTTAGAAAACTGGGAAGATGGTGCAAGACTTACAAGTTAGATCTTGTGTAACTGAATATTAAATAGTGTGGTACTTGGGTTAGAAACAGCATTGTGTGCCTCTGCACTGAGCAGATCTGTCTGCAGGCAGTGAGATAGCCCTAGTCTGTCTAAACTTCTGCCCAAAGAAATGCCACAAGACAAAATGCTCCTTGTGAAGTGCAAGAAACCAGCTGAGTTATTACTAACTTGAGCTTTCCATGAGTACTTTGTGTTCTTGTATGAAAATGTTTCCTTGTGAGTTTTTGCAGTGTAGCTTTGGGTGCTTTCAAAGCATAAAATACAATAAAATGAGCTCCGATTTCCCCTCTGAGATCTCCACCAAGGAGCTGCAGGTCAGACCTGTAATCTGATGGGGCTTAAAACTCCAAGCCATCGTTTGACAGCCTTGAGAAGTCCCCTTGTAGAGCTGGTGCTGAGAACAAACCCATCTTCCCTGCAGCACTGGCAGCCTGGGGAAGCTGCTGGGGCCCCTGCCCATGCACCCGGCTGCCGAGGACAACTACGGCTACGACGCCTGCGCTGTGCTGTGCCTGCCCTGTGTTCCCAACATCCTGGTCATTGCCACCGAGTCGGGGATGCTCTACCACTGCGTGGTGCTGGACGGAGAGGAGGACGATGAGCAGGTGCCTGGCCTTGCTTTGGTTTGTTTCTGTAGGCATTTTGGGTTCTTTAAGCCAAGCTCCTGGCTGTAAGGTGGCAGGATGCCTGGAAGTGTGTGTGCCAAGTAACAGAGCTACATTCTTTTGGAATAAGGTAGTGAGTCTTTCTCCTGTTTCAGCCAGTCCCTGTGGCTCCCTGTGACACTTTTATTGTAAATCTCAGTCCTGTGTACCCTGACAGTAGATTAGTTTTTGACCAAATTTATTCTGATCTAATTTAAAGAGGATTTTCTTAAGAAACCCCGGGTTTGGGTTAATTTTTTTAAATAAACTTGAACTACATTCCTTGACAATTAAAACTTGTAACTCTTTCTTGATGCTCTTTATGTTGGAATTCCTATTTAAATGATGTCTCACAGAAGAATTCAATGCTCTTTACAGTCAGAAAAGTCCTGGGACCCAAGATCTGATCTTATTCCTTCCCTGTATGTGTTTGAATGTGTTGAGCTGGAACTTGCACTGAAACTGGCGACAGGAGATGAAGAAGATCCTTTGGAGTCTGACTTCTCTTGCCCAATCAAGCTGCACCGAGGTGGGGTTGTTGTTCAGCTTCTGGCTCTTTATTCCATCCATTTAGCGTCCAGTTACTTGCAGATTCTCATCCATGTCAGACAAACAGGGGGATTAGAGTAAGGATTTGCCTGATGCCCTCAAAGCTGTGGAAGGAGCAAACCTGGGAGGGGCTCCTGTTTTGGCTCAAGGGCAGATTACAGATGGTCAGTACTAAATCCTGTCATCTCAGGGTTATAAAGTAGAAGTTTCTGCATCTGTGCTGACCTGTGAGTGTGAGGGAGTGCTGGGGGAGGGGGATCTTGGGGGAAGGACCTGCTTATCCCATGGAATTGGGGGCAGGATGAAGTGTTTGGGTCTTTGGGAACAAGCAGCTTGTCAGAATGCTGGTCTGCTAGTTTTAATAATCTGCCATTGAAAACCTGTCTGATTGATGCAGATGTGGTGTGATTAGAAGGGTTGGAAATAACTCATCAGTATTTTAGACTCTAACACACTGTACTCTGTTTCTGGTACTTGCACAATGTTAAAGCTGACTGGACACTAAATTGATGAGCAGGATCAGCAGTGCAGGTGTGAAGGGTGAGTTTTTCTCAATTCAGTGCCATCTCTTACATTTTCTGCCTCAATTTCAGATCCCAAATGTCCCTCTAGATACCACTGCACACACGACGCTGGTGTCCACAGTGTGGGCTTGACGTGGATCAATAAACTGCACAAATTCCTTGGCTCAGGTGAGTGGGGGAAGTGAGGAACAGATGAAGATCTGCCAGTAACAGCCTGGTGGATGCAGGTACTACTGAATCCTTCACCCTGCAGAGTGGATCTGATGCATCCTGACATGTCTCCTTGTAGATGAGGAAGACAAGGACAGCTTACAAGAGCTGGGAGCAGAACAGAAGTGCTTTGTTGAACATATTCTTTGTACAAAACCACTGCCATGCAGGTAAAAATCCAAACCCTTTCTCAATTGCTTTCAAACTGAGGACTTGCTATGGAAAATATTTATGATTTGTCATCTTTTGCTCCGTTCTTGCCATTAAAGTAATAAAGTAAGCTCAAACGATTTCAAACAATACAACTGAGCAATTTGTGTATCAGGATTCTTACTGCACAGTTAGGGTAGTAGCTTAAATTCTTGTGTTACTGTCTGAAAATCACCTGTCACACCAGCAGAAATTTTCACTTCCACTTACCTGACCTTGGAGCATTTCCAAAAGAGTGAACATGCACAACTTCAGGAACAAAGGACTTTCCTGACTGGGTAATTTTTGTGTTCTTCCCTTCAGGCAGCCTGCTCCAATTAGAGGATTTTGGATCGTTTCTGATGTCCTGGGGCCCACAATGATTTGCATCACCAACACCTACGAGTGCATTACAAGGCCTCTCTTGTACGTGGCTCTTAGTTAAAAGTCCATGACTGCATAGAAAGGACCAAAAAGGATATTCCTATTTTTCACTTACTCTTTGATTGTTTCACCCCAGGCTTCTGCACCTCTTAGGACACACAGTGAAGTTTTGCTTTCTGAACATTCCCTGGCTGAGCACTGAGGTGTTGCTGTAGTAGTTACCCACTGCTGATGAGATGTTTGTAGGGGATGTAATTAATCAGATCACTTTTACTGAGTATTAGGACAAAAAATTGTTCTTGATAGCTTTGTTGAGGTTCTGCAGTGGTGTGGATATTCTTAATGGGCTACTGAGGTTATGTGTGCATGAAAGGAGAAAAAAGAAGTAGGATTTTCATTTGTGCTTTCAGTTACTTTCTTTGGAGGTGATGGAAAGATACAGCGTGGTGTAAATGTGCATTTGCACAGTGAAATGAACACTTTAAAGGGGTTACAGTATTTTCAGCTTATTTCTTGCAGAACATTGTTTAAGGTAGGACAGGTACCATCAGAGCCAGTGTTAACATCAGGTTCTCCTACAGACCTTTTATTTATTTCACTGTTTCCACACAGCTGGGCAGTGACTGGGCAGGGTGCTTGTGAAGGTCATACTGCTGTTCCAGTGCCTCCTGCCTTGTTCTGGAACTTTCTTCTCCTTAAGCCAAAGGATATTTATGATTCTTGCTGGTTTGGGCCATGACCAAACAGGTGTGACGTGAGCTTTACCTGCCCTGCTGGGGCTGGATTTACCACAGGACTGAAACAGCTGCCTTTAGAACCCCCTGCAGTAACACAGTGGAGGAGTTCATCACTTGCAATGCCAGTTTAGCTCTGAGCTGTTTGCAATTTGAGTGTCCTGACTGTTGTCCCTGTTGTGTGGCAGGAGCACTGTCCATCCTGCCTCCCCTCCCCTGCTGTGCACCAGGGAGGACAAGGACCTGGCCGTGTCCCCGCTGCGCATCGTGGCCGAGTCGGAGCATTCCTTTGAGAAGCACATCCAGGGCATCCTGCAGCGCAGCTCTGCCAACCCCCTGCACCTCAAGTGAGCAAAGTGGGCTTTCCTGGGGATCCTGAAATGGGAACACTTGGGAGCAGTGGGTGTTGGCCAGCTCCTGACTGAACAGCACATTGCCTTGGGCGTGGCAGCTCCTGCCACTGGCTGGTGCCTGTGTCCCTGTGGGGATGGCAGCCAGCCCAGTGATGGTGCAGGCTGGGGGGGATCTCCAGCCTCCAACCTCCTGTTCAAAGCAGGGCTGCCTTTGGCTGATGAGGTTCTCATTGCTTGGCTCATTGGGTTTGGAGTATCTTAAGATACCTTGGGGTTTCCTCATGTAAGAAAAATGATTTCTAGCAAAGGGATTTCATTGTAATCCCTCACTTTCATAACAGACCCCCTAAGCCTTTACCATAAACACTGGAAGTGTTTCCTTTCAAAGGAACATGTTAGTAAGATTGCAAATATCTCAATCTTAAGATCTGCAGATAAAGATGCTGCTCCTCCGCCTGAAGAATGTCTTCAGCTCCTCAGCAGAGCCACCCAGGTGTTCAGAGAGGAATATATACTTAAACAGGACCTGGCAAAAGAGGAAATTCAGCAAAGGTAATGCAAAACTCTCATAAAAATGTGCTGGCCAATGTCTCTGTGACACAGCAGCACTAACTACTGAGCATTTACCCTCTTCTGTGGGTCTAATCCTGGTGAATGAGTAAATGTACTAAATGTAAAACTAATAATACTAGAACCTAAAACTGAGTTATCAGGAAAAGCAGGGGTGAATTTAATAGCTGATCTCTAGTGGCTCATGAGGGAAGAAGAAAATGGTCAACACACACACATAAAATACTTTTCTTGTGGTGTTATCTGCCTGCCTGGGCCTGTGGGTAGCAGGAAATCTGACCTCAGCACTAATCCTGACAAAGGAAAACTGCCTGAAGTCTCTGCTGCTTCAAATCAGTCAGTTTTTTACACTATACAGTTAGGACAAAATGGGAGTTTTTTCTCACCACTGCCCCTTTTTCCGTGTCTTTAGTTCTTCCCACTCTCAGCATTTTCTGTGTGGTGTAGATCCTGATTCACCTGGTTGCAAGTGGTTTGATTTTTTATTTTTTTTTGTATGTGCTTCAGAGTGAAGCTGCTGTGGGGACAGAAAAAGAAACAACTGGAGGATCTGAATTACTGTCGAGAGGAGAGGTGAGTGGAACCTGTCTCCTTTGTCAAGCCAGACCTCAGGAATGATGCACCTGTGGTGGGTTTGTGAAGCAGGTGACGGCTGAAGGCATTCCCAGCCCCAGTGAAGCTTGTAGGTTTGCTCCCTCCTCCAGCTCCTTCTTCAGCTTCCCTGTCCCATTTCACACCCTGGCCTGTCCTGTGTGTGGATCTGAGGTCAGGAACTGCTTCTCCCTTGCCTTAAGGAAAAGCCTGCGGGAAATGGCCGAGCGCTTGGCTGACAAGTATGAGGAAGCCAAAGAGAAGCAGGAGGACATCATGAACAGGTGAGTGCACACGGGGCTCTGTTCCACCTCACAACACCTGATGGTGAAGCTTGCAGGTGTGGTAGGACAGAGTGGGCAGGAGCTGCTGCACTGGTTTGGTACAAGATGGGGCTTCTGAAATTCCCTGTGCTGGGAATTGGTGTGGTTTGTCTGCAGCCCCAGGCTCAGAAATGCCACCTGAGACCAGCTGGAAGGGGAAGCCCCTGAGACTTGGGAAGGGTGGCCAAAGCACCAGGGTGCAGGTGTTTGAGCAGAGCTGGGTACCAGGGAAGTTAGTTCAGAGACATTTCTTGTTTTCAAAGGATGAAGAAAGTCCTTCGGAGTTTCCACTCCCAGCTTCCTGTTCTGTCTGACACTGAAAAAGACATGAAGAAGGAACTGCAGACAATCCATGACCAGCTGCAGCACCTGAGCAATGCCATCAGACAGGTGAGAGGAGGAATGACTGGGCTGGGAGGTCACTGGCAGCTCCTCCCTCAGTGCTGACAGAGGAGTCCTGCCAACTAAATGATGCTGTAACTTCTGTTAATTAGCAACAGTTACTAAAGGGTCTTTGGGCCCTTGTTGGTAATACAGACAGAACCTTTGCACACACTCAGAGAGCTTCCCCTTCCTCAACCTGGCAGGGACATTTCTTCTCTTTGTGGGAAGTGCACAAGCAGGCAGATTTTGAACCCAAAATGAACCAATTAATTGCAGTACACCACAGCAGTCTGTAATTAACAAGTTTTCACTGTGGCAGGCAGGACCAGCACTGACTAGGCCTTCTCTTTTCTCCTCATCTCCCAGGTGAAAATGAAGAAGGAATACCAACAGAAACAGATGGAGAAGGGGCGAAGCCCCCGCAAACCCAGCATCAGCCTCAGTGCCTACCAGAGCAAGTGCATCCAGGCTGTCCTGAGAGAGGAGTAAGTGCAGGCTGGGCCCTGCCACTCAGTTCAGTTCAGGGGTCTCTGCTGCCATTTAAGCTGTGCTGCAGGAGGGGCTGAAGCACAGGGTGTGCAGCCCCTGAGGGCAGCATTTTAGCAGATGTATGGAAGTGCTTTTTGCCCCAGGATCCCAGGGCAGTCTGTAATCCAGCCAGGGATAACAGGCACTGCTCCCATTCCCTGCTTCTACCATCTGAAGTGTTTCCCTTTCTGCTTACTTCTGTGCAGATGGGCCCTGCAGCCTTTTGACTTGGGTTATTTTTTCTTGAAGGGGAGAACACATCCGGGAGATGGTGAAACAGATCAATGACATCAGGAGCCACGTGAACTTCTGACATGGCCCTGGAGAGGACCTGCAGCGAGAGGCTGGATGAGCTTTACCTGTCCCTGGTATTCCCCCTTGTACATTTACCATTTGTATGTTGAACAATACACCTTTTGCTTATTATTTTGTAAAGAATTATGAAATAAAATACTTTTGATATGACTCCTCACTTGCTGTGGCCTTTGTTTTTCTCATGGGAAGGGGATGTGCTGCAGGTGTTTTATATTCAGGGTGTTAGAGGGTAATATTTGCAGCCACCTCAGGAGTAGGGGATTGCTGCTCCCTGGGGTTATCCTGGGATAGTCTCCCACCCTTGCTCCATCAGGGGTTCCCTGGGGAGGGAGGCTGTGGCAGGAGGCAGAGGAGAAAGAGCAGAGCCATGCACACACACACTTCAGCAGCTTTTTTTAATTTGGAACACTTTCTCCATAAAGGACACACCTTCAGTACAGTTAACAAATGGTTACACTGGAATCCTGGAGACAGCAGAATTCTACACCCACGATTGCACAGGACACCAATGGCTTGGCTCACTGGAATGCAGTATTGACTTCCACACACTGTTTGCCTTTTGCAAAAGGTGGCTCTGGAGTCCTTGTTGCCATGACAAGGCCAATTCAGTCTCTGCTGTAGACAGACTCGAGGGGACAGTAAGTAACTCTTGTCCCTCCCCCCTGCCCTTGGTAAAGGTGCCATGGAGAAGCTCAGGGGGGACAGGAGTTCCTGCTCTGCTGAAAGGTGGCACAGCAGGGTGGGCACTGCTGGGGAGGGACCGGGGACCAGACATGCTGCAAGAACACTTTGTACAGGGTAAGACTATACAGGTACAGGAATGCAGACAGAACTCCATGTGGGCCCTGTGACAGCCTCCAGCAACAGCTCACCCCGTGTCACAGCTGGGCAGGTGACACTGCCTGAGACAGGAGAACCTGCCCCGGGCCCAGCCACGCTCCACAACAGCCAGAACTGGAAGGAAGAGCATTTGTTTTCTCATGTTCATGAGCAGTAACACCAGAATCCATCATCCAGTGAGTATCTACACCAAGACCTTTTCCTACATTTACAGTCTCTTAAATTTGCTCTGCAAATTTGGCACACACTTGTCTTGTTTTGCTTTTAAAGGCCCCTTTGAGTTTGAGTTCAGCAGAAGCTCAGCTGCTGCTGCTGAAGCTTTGCTGTCCTTCCCCAGGAGGGACAGCAGTTTGCAGGGAGCACATCTCCCACCACTTCTGTGAAGAGCCAGGGTTCCAATTTCAAACTGAACTGTTTAAAAGCCTGACATTACAGCAGCTGGTGACAAAAGGTGACTTGTGTTCCAACACCAGAATGGTCCCAGCTGGTACTGAGACAGGAGCACAGGTGTTTGGGTGTGTGATGGAACAGGTGCTGAAAAGGAAAACAACCATGCAAGAACTGCCTGCCTGTCCTCTCCACACCTAAGGAGTCCCTTCAGGAACTTGTGCAGTGCCTGCTTCCCAAAGAAGGAAAAGCACACAGTGCACACCCCCCAGGCCTGCAGATCTGCCTTTGCAAACAGCTCCACTGGCCCTGGGGCTACCAAGGAGCCCGAAGCACTTGCCCCACTCACCTCCCTCCTGCCAGACTGCAGCCATGACCTCACCCTGACACCAGCACAGCTGGGGATTCTGTGCCCATGAGCCACAAAAATACACCAAGGAAAAGGCACCCAGCCCTGGGGCAGCTGAAAGGCTGAGCCAGCACAGCCAGGGGTGTTCAGAGCACACAGGGCTGCTGAGGACAGGCCAATGGGGACCAGTCAGGCCAGGAACAGCCCCTTCCCCTGCTTTCTCACTCTGGGACTATCCAGAAACACAACCAAAAAATATTTCACTGTGAAAGACTCCAAGGTGCAGCTCCTCAATGCTCAGCTTGCTGAAGAGGGTACAGGACGTGGTGTAGTTCTGCCATACAAGAGGCTTCCCTACACCTCCTGCACAGGTGAAGCAGTCACCAGTTACAGCAATTAACCCCATAACCAGTTACATGTTAGTTTTTGTCAAGGAAAGGTGGGAACAGAGAAAAAAGCTTTCCTTTCTGTTCTGCAGCTCCTACTAAAGGCCTGGAGTTTTGTCTCCAAAGTCTACCCAGCCACTGGAAAACTGAATGAAAACATCTGGTCCTGAATTTATGCACCAGGACCTGGCTGCTGTCACCCACAGTTCAGCAGATAGTGAGAAAGGGTAAAAATCCTTAATCTGGTAATAGCCAAATAAGACTCAAGCCACACTTCAACGTCACCTTTATGTGAAATTCAGTGTCATCTCTAGACATGACAGCTCTGCCATCTGTTAGTCATTACTAAGGTGGGAAAAGTTACTTCTGGGTGTAAGGATTATGAAGGGAATTAATTGCTAGGGTGAATAAAATGCTTTAATTCTTGTAATGAGTGGCAAGGAGTTGAGCTTGTATGATGCTTTTTTGGCTGTTTTTAAGGCATTCCTCTTCAAAACCACTGGTTCTGACTTTATGTCAGTAGCAGGATATACACTGCTAAAAATAGGATCTAAGCACTTAAAATATATAGTCATGTGCATTGCAGTTTGGAGCATTTTCTGTCACTTTTGAAAGTGATGAAGAAAAGCAGATCTCTGGCCAAGTATGTGAACAAAAACCAGCAAGGAATGGAGGAAAAATGAAGAAGTTCTGGACAGTGGGATCTGCTCCTTCAGCCTCCTTTTAACTGAGTTGTAAAGTTCAAGAATTGGGTTTGTACCATCAGGATCATCAACACCTGCAACAGTTCAGGGATCCATCCAGCTGCATGCATGGAACTCCAGCAGTGCAGGAGGAGGAGGAGGAGGAGGAGGAGGAGGAGGAGGAGGAGGAGGAATGCTCATGTTACCTCTGGACATTTATAGAACAAGAAACCCAAACCTGGCAAATGAGTGATCACAAGGATGTCCTGCCTCTGCTGCCACATTACTCAGTGTAGTTTAACTGTCTGGGAGCAGAACCAGGGGACAGCACAGGAGCCACCTGTGAGCAGTGCCAGGACACCAAAGAGCTGCACTGCCCCCTCCAAGCTGCAGCAGCACAATCCTGCAGCTCCTGCAGCTCTGTGCCCTGACCAGGAGTGTCTGGGAGGGGTTCCCTGTGTGCTGACACGAGGCTGACCCAGCAGAGGGGGCAGGAACAGCTTCATTCAGCACCTGCCCTGGACACTCCCCCAGAGAGCTCCTGCCCTCACACCTGGTGCTGCCCCCAGAGCAGAGCACACCTGCACCAGCTCAGGCCAATGCTCACACATGCACAAGACTTTTACCAGAATTTTTCTGTTTGGGTTTTTTTGTTTGTTTGCTTGATTTTTTGGTTTTGGTTTTTTCTTCCACAGAGAAGGGATTCCAGGCACTGCTCAGCTTTAGGAGATGAGAAACAACTGGTTATAGCTCCATATTCTAAATTACATCTGTGAAAAGAGATTACAAAACAGTGCATTTCTTGTGCTTTTCTTTCAGTATCTGAATTCAACAGAAAAATGGCAAGGAGTTAAATTCTCAGTACAGTGGTTTTTTTGTTTTTTTTTTTTTTTTTTTTTGGATTAGCATTTACCTGTTCAGGAGATACACAGCTCACTCATATCCACATTTCAGCAGCATTCAGATTCTTCACAGAGCCAATGGTTTTAAAAAAAAAAGTACTGAGTTATGAAATAAGATCAATATCCAGTGTCCTGCTAATAAAGTCATATTTTAATATAAAATATTCATACAGCATACTCTACACCTCATTCTCTCTGCTAGCTGAATACTGTTACTGACTATTCAAACAGAAAAACTTCAACCACTTTGCTCTTCAACGTTTTGGAGGGACAATACAGTTTCCAGCAGCTACTCTGATCACAGTAGTGGGGGAAAGGACAGAGGGAAAGACAGGGGTATATGTTCCAAAACTCTATATTAGGTTACGAAGTCGGCTGAAAGAGGGAAGTTTTTCAGAATGTAAGGACTGATCCCACTCAGTGGAACACGAAACACTGCACTCATTAGTGTTTCCATGAGAAAGTTCTCCTTCCTACACTACAAGTCACCCTTGTGCTCTCTTCCTGCCCAGTACAAAACCTTTCTCCCCCTCTAGAAACAAAACTTAAGCCATCGCTCCCCTCTGTTGTCTTCTGCTCTCTCGGTTAGAGTTAAATAATAATTAATGTTGCTATAAAGATGAGTTAAAAACCCCAGCCGCGGCCTCGGAGCCCATCAGGGTGTCATGTTTCAGGGAGCTGGTTAATGTCCGTCAGTTTTGTGTCGTTGAGGATTGCACGGATTCTCTCCAGGGAATCTGCCTGCCGGATCCTCTCCAGCTGCACCTGCGGGGAACCAACACAGGCAGCGCTGTCAGCCAGGGGGAAAGGAGCCCCCGAGGCATCCAACACCACCAGGGGCTGAACAAATGCAGAGTGTGAAGGAGCACAGGCTTAATCTGGGCCCAGGGATGGGGGGGAAGGAAGATGGGAGGCAGTTGTGATTTTACAACACACCCCCTTTACAATAAACCCCCTTTCTGGGGGGCTCCAGCCATCACCAGCTCTCCATGTTTTGTCTCATCTCCAGTCACTGACACTACACTGAAAAACTGGGGATGTGCAAAGTAAACCTTCCCAGCAAGAATGTAAAGGAGCAGCCCAACATGTGCCTTGGAGCCTCTTAAGATCACAGCCAAAATGCTCTTGGAGCAAACATCACGTTTCCTAGCTCGTTCCTTGCTTTGCTGATATCCAGTTTAAGCTGTTTCTTGTCTGCTGAAAAAGGGCCCAGCAGAACTGTGGTGAAATCACAATTTGATTTCTTTCTCACACTCAAACTTTCATATTCTTTGCAATAGGATCTGGGCTTTCAGTTATAAATCCCCAACCAGCATTTAATTGCTTTTTAGCCCTTCCTCTGAACTGCTGACAACTAATTTGGCCAGTGGACCCCCACACAAGGGGTACCTGCCCAGGCTCTCACTGACAAGGCCAGGGAAGGGAATAACCCTGCCAAGAAACCACAATCCTCCTCTGATGGTCATCTCTGTGTACAGTGCACATGGCACAAACCATTGCTTAAACTGGAGCACAAACTGAGGTGCAGTAACTGCTCAGGGCAGAAAGAAAACACAAAACACAGAGCAACAGTTCTTACTGAACTCATACTGCAGGTTTACTAAACTCCCTGCAAGCTGTGGAAGAGTCCACCACACATCTTCCAAGTGGTGGCTGTTTGCTCTAAGAACAGCATAAACCAGTGCCTGCAGGACCTTAAAAAACAAACAGTGAGGATGAGGACAAACAAGAAGCAACTTCCCTAGGCAGGATAACTCAGTAGTCTCCTCTGTCCTACCAACTCCTCCAGACACAGAGCCAGAGAGCACAGATCTCTATTGTCCATCCAGCTAAGCTGCATCCAGTAAACAAACCTCCCACATCCTGGTGCTGATTTTCCAAGTAAACCTGAATGTCTGACTCAGAAAATGTGTAGCTTGAATTCTGCTGGATGTCACTGAGGGCCTGGCCAAGGACTCCAAGGAGATGGGGCTGGAATTCAGCACCTCTTCTGTGAGCAAAGTTGGAACATAAAAGGGGCACAAACTCTGCAAACACACACCCTGAAGGTGAACCCAGTCCAGCCTGGCTTCCCCAGGACACTGCCAGTCCCTCTGCACACAAACTGCAGCTTCCTCTGTGCTCTCCACAGCAGCAGAGAACAGCCTGGCAAAGCAGGACCAGCCTCAGGGACACTCCTGACAAAACTCCTCCTCCTCAGCCACCTCCTGGCATCTCAACAGCGACCACAGGCTCCACTTGGTGGAGGAAATACAAGGATAACAACAGAGACAACAGCAAGGACAAGACTTTTAGAGTGTCTAGACAGAAAGCAGTAACTGTAACACAAAGAACCACTGCATATATTCAGATCAAGCAGTACCAGTTGCTTACTTTGTCCTTAAATATTTGCATCTGAATGATTTGCTACGAAAATACCACACTGGAAGGATCAGGAGATGGACAAGGAAAAACACTGGTCTGGAAGAGCCATCATCTTTGGCTCTGTGCAGTTTCTTCAAGTACAATAACTAAAAATTGGCTGGAACCAAGTAACCAGAATAGAATCCCAATAGCTTTAATAATAATATCACAGTAGAATACCTGATCAGTTTATTACACTAACAAATTCTAAAATAAATACCAACATAAGAACATCTACCACTGCTATTTCTTATTTTACACAGCTCTGGAGAAATAATGAAACTGAAGTAGCCCTTACACATTGATTGGACTCTCTTACCTGAAGTGTCTGAGAAAGCTTTACAAAGTCTCTCTGCACTTGCTCACTGACATCTAATTCAGTCTGCAACCGCTGAGCTTTGTTCTTCTCTTCAAACACCAGCTGCTCCAGGTTGGCCTGAGGAGGAAAAGGTTCTTTATGCTTGAACTGAATAAAAATCAGCAGCTTGTATAAACTGATTAAAAAAAAAAATACCAGAGGAAAGCAGCACAGTATTCACAGGGCCTTGGCAACAAACTAAACCAGTCTTTCCACACTTCAGTTTTCCAATGTGCAAAAGCAGGGGCTAATACACATTAACAGGTGCCAAAAGACTGGTTGAAGCATGAAAAAGCCCTTTAACAGCACCATGAGTGGGGATCTCAAAATACAAAGGCAGAGTTCTGAGTTTTAGTGAAGTAAGTTCATGGTAAGGGCAGTAATTTGCTGCTGGCAGTATAATTGTCTTGCTGTCCTGAGCTTTAGTCAGAGAAGTGCTGGGGGAAAGGGCACAAAAACCCAAAACCACAACAAGAGAGGGCAGAGAGTGAGTGCTCAGATCACAATTAATTCACCTGAGTGCTGAAGTAGAGCCCCTTCCTACAGCAACCACAAAAAAGCATTTCTTCAAAAGCACCAAAGCATTCAGGCCAGGGTTTGGCTCCCAGGACACTCCACAGGCAGGAATGTTACTGAGCCTTCCCTTGGGAGGGAGCCCAAGGGATGTTCAGGTCAGCAGCAATTCAGACTTTACACATCCCAGTGAAAACAGGGGTGAGGATTGAAACCACATCCAAAAGGACATTACTGCCCTGCCAGTTTCTTACCAACATTCAAAAGCTGCTTTTTTTCATTCTTAGGTAGTGCCACATTCTCTGACACAGCTGCTCATCACAAAAGATGCAGATACATTCACATCCAGACATCATAGCTACCTTTGCTGCAGTCTCCTTCTTCAGCTGTTCTTCTAGAGCATTCTTTGCCTCCTGCAGACTCTCCAGCTGCTGCAGGTTTTCCTGTGAAGAACTCTCCAACTGTAGAATAAGAATAATATTTTAAAAATTAATTAAACTTCCTAACATTTCCATCTCCCACAGTCCCTCCATAAAAAAGTCTAAGTATCTTTCAGATACTTAGGGGACTCAGGGACTCAGAAACACACTTAAATAATCTTTTCTAGGGGCAAAGAAAACATCTGAATAACATCACTTTTCTCTCCAGCTCCAGAAGTAAATAAATGGAGACAATGTCCAAACCTGACATTTAGGTCAGTGTTAGGTAGTCTAGTATTAGGAATTAGTTAATCCATTATTTAGGTTACAGATTAATAAAACAGATCAAGCACCTTTTAAGGAACAGAACTATGAATGTGTTCTACTCCTACACTGGCATCAATACAGGAAAAAAAAAAACCCTTTATTAAAAAACCCACACCACCAAACCCAAAAATCCCACAGTGAAAGGGTTTCTTACCTGCTCCTTTTCCACTTTTATTCTTTCCAGTTCAGCTTTTAAACTGGAAATGGAAGCTGAAAAACAAGAATATTAAAACTTAAATGCAGGAAACACAGGAAACTTTTCATACCCTGTTTACTTCTGTTAATACTTAAAGGAGAATTAAGCTTGTGTTACATCAAAGGTACCTCAAAAGCAAACAAATAATTGTACTTTTGTTTTCAGCTGCACAGCTTTGGTGTCTCTGCTTTCACAAGTGGACAGTATTTAGAATTCAGATAAATCTGCTACAAAATCAATTCTTTGTGCATCTTATTAACTTCTTACATTCCTATTTTGAGACCGTTTCACCCCTGCTCACCTATTTCCTCTTTGCAATTCTCGATTTCCAGCTGCAGAGTTTCTTCTATATTTTCTTTCAAATATTGTTCAGCTTGGATCTGCTCTTTCAAGAAGAGGATCTCTGCCTTCAGCTTCTCCTCGAGGTGATCAGCTGCTGTCCTCACACTGATGATGTCTTCCCTGTACTTGAGGATCAGCTCCCGGAGCTCCTGGATCAGGGATTAGCAGAGATGTGGATTTTGCTGTGCCACACCCCAGCACTGGGGAATGGGCACAAGGACAAAGCTGTGCTGCCTGTGGCACTTTGGGAACTCCAAACTACTCCCTGTCCTGACATCCCAGAGCCTGCTTCCAGCAAGGAATTACTGTCACAGCCTGCTTGGCCACAGGAAATGAGAACATGGCAAGATTCACCTGCCCAGGGGGTTGTGACACCCTTCAGCCACACCAAATCTTTTAGGCTTAAAGGAAGGGAGTGGCCATGAAAGGGATGATAAGGCTTATGATTATTCAAGGCTTTGGATTATAACTGGACAGAAGTGACTGACTTCACTTGACTTGCTGAATCAATACAGTGGGCCCCTGCTGACATTTGTGTGCCCAGTTGGAAAATGCAGCTTAAACTGGATTAACTGGCCCAAAGCCACTCTCCACTGACCAGCTGTGAGGCCACAGTTAACTGGTGTTACAATCCATCCACACCCTGAAGCAGCCAGGGCACAGGGGGATCACACTGCTGGCTTTGTCCATCACAGATTCACAAGGTTAAAAATCCCAATGACTGCTCTTTGTGCTATTTGAGACAGCTTTCTGATAAAGAATAACATTCCAGTGAGATCAAGTCACAAGCACTCTTGGTGCTAATGATTTAAAAACGTTTTACCTCTGCTGCTTCTGGTAGAATGAAATCTTCAGCCTGCTGTAAGGACACATGCAAGCTGTGTTTTCCTTGAAGACTTTCATTATCTTTTTGCAGTCTCACCAACTCTTCTGAAACCTGCTCCCTTGACTGTGTCAGGACAGCCTGCAATGCAAAGGAAAGTATAAATTCACACTTAGGGTCATGCTCAGATCTCTTCTGCCCCATTTACTACCACTGTTTTCAGAAGTCTGGTAAACTGATATTCTTTGTAAAGAAGAGAAACAAAATGATGCTGTGGATCAACACAACCAGCTCCCTCTTGCCTGGTCTTTGCATCAGAAATAAAGGCAAGGTCAACTTTAAATGCCCAGGCAGAGGGGAGGGAGTAAGTGATAAACAGAGCTTTGTTCAGTCTCCCACTTTCCTCCTGTCTTTATCCATCAGCTGGCTGTGCTCATGGAGGGGAATCACAGGAGCTGCAGGGATGTTTAACACCACCTCAGCACTCAGCTGTAAGAGCAGGTTACCCAAAAACCTGAAACATTCACCATGAAACTTCCCCTGGTGGGTGTCTGCCTCCCACTGTCCTCCCAGGAGAGTATCAGAACAGCTGATCCCATGGAAAGGAAAAGCATGAAGAGGACATGGCTTTGCTTGCATTACAAAAGAAAAAAATCCAGTGGAGTTTTCCAAGAGGAATGGAAATAGAGAAGCAGGGACTTGAGCACTGGCAGGAGCTGTGTGTGTTACAGGGGGGCAGCAGGAGAAGGAGACTCAGATCAACACATTTTCTGAATGTCCTGCATGTCCACCCGACGTGTTTTCATGCAGAGCATCTCTGCCAGCAATGTCCTGATGTGCTACACACAATCCCAGACCCCAGAATGCAATACTGGGGTTCATGAGGATGAATTCTCTTGGTCCCCCACAAATGCTGTGCCAGGGAGGAAAAGAGAAGAAACTTGATTCTGATATATAAAGGAATGAACTGCTCTAAGGAAGTCCAACTTAGTTTTAGAACATGAGGTCCTCTTCCTATTCTCTGGCTTAATTCCAACAAGATGCTCAAAAATAGTTTTAAAAAATTAAGTTCCCATACATAATCTCTCTCTGGGTGTTAGGGCTGCTATTTGAAGTCTGACTTGCAACAACACTGAGCATTCATCTTTAAAACCTGAGAAAATATTCACCAGTGATGGTACTTGTGATGAATCCTAAAAAACAGTCTTGAGAAAATCTATTGTCTTCAGATTTGAGGTGAAGTCAAGATACCAGAGACAAGGAATGAGATCATGAATAAGGGGAAGAGAAGCAGGTCAGTGATCTCCACGTTCCTGGATGTGCATGAGCACAGACAGCAGCACACAATGACACAAACTGCTCCAGCTCCAGCACTTGCCATCAGGGCTCACTGGACCAGGCCCTCTGCAAGTGAAGATGCTCAGCCCTCCCCAGCCAACCCTGGCTGGCAGACAAAGCCTTTTACAGACACACTGAGCTCCCAGGTCAGACAAACAGGGCTGGCCATGGATCTCTGGAATTAACCTGTCTTACCATTTGCTCCTGGACACTTCTCTTGGCTTGCAGAAAGGCCTGCTGCAGCTCACTGAGGAAATTCTCTGACTTCTGACACTTGGCCATGAGCAAGGAGATCTGAAAGAAAGAAAACACAGACAGACATGTAAGAAATAAAGCATGGAACAGATTCTGAAAAAGAAATGAGTTCTCTTGCCTGTTATCATTACTAACAGGTACTTAGAAATTTCAAACTAAACCACTGAAGTTTATGTTAATTCTTCACTCAGTGAAGCAAGAAAGCAGCTCCAGGCAGGAAGAACAGATGCTGTGTTTCTGCACCAACAATATTTTTATATTTTATTTACCAAACTCTGAATCAACAGTTAATTGTAATAAAATTTACATGTAAGTCACTTCAGAGACACTGAAGGGAAAATGAAGGTCTTTTATCTAAGATTTCAGCATTTTTTAAATTTTTGTACCTTTTTCTGAAAGCACTCACCTTCAAAAACTTTACAAGTCATTCCACAACAAAACATGTAAGATTAATCATTACTTAATTAACAGCACCCTGGTACAGGTACAGCCAGAAGAACATATAAACATATTCCTGTTGTCTAAGCTGGACTTTGTCTAATGACTGTTTCTTTAATAAGAAAAAATACTGGGTGGGATGGAAGTGAGAAAGTTCCAGTCCCAGTGAAGTAAATTCAGTGTCTTGTACACAGCATGTACATATTATTGTAAGCTTTAATAGGCCAAAGATGATGACTTTTTTCTTTCTTTTTATTTTTAACTATGACTACCACCCATTATATTTGGCTTCCTTGTTCCAGAAGAACTAGGTACACATCTCAGACTGAAAAATCTTTCAGTGGGGTATTATTTTAAAGGAGTTCAGTGACTATTTTGGCCTGCTCAGCTCCTCATTACTGCATTTCTCACCACAAGTCCATTAACTGGGTGCCAGGTGTTGATAAGAGCAGGTGGTGGAACAGAACCACTCCTCAAGCAGCAAGGCTGTGCCCAGAGCACAGGGTTTGCATGTCTGGGTCATTTCAGACACAGGTCACTCCAAAACTCAAACATTACCCAAACTCCTACTGCCACTCTGTAATGGATTTCATGAATAGAGATGATATTTTAAGGCCAAATTTGGGTAACACATTATTAGAGACACAACAGATTTATCTAGGAACTGTGGCAGACCCAGGTGGAGCATGACTAGCCCTAGAAATTCTCATTTGTGTTGCCTCTACAGCCAGTAGCCCACCATATTTAACAGAACACAGGTTCTTGTTATATACTTTTGCAGAACATTTCATCATTCCTGGATCTCAATTACCAAATTCTTGTACCTGATTAGAGGAGTCTTCAGCACTTTGTTTCATGTAATCCTCCAATTCCTGTTTATCTTTCATTGTCTTTTCCAGCTGGTCATTAGCTTGCCTCAGCATCACCTGCAGCTTTTTCACCTGTGTTGTCACAAAAAAATTAATTCATTTTCCATTCTCTTGGGGAGCATTTATTTCCTGAACCCTTACACTACTCAAACCACAACATAAAATCCCTCAAAAATCCTGTGCAACCCAGAAGTTCCTCTGCTGCTGAAACAGCTTCCAGCAGAGATCATCCCTCTAAGGAAACATGGGACATCAAACTGCACTGGACCATGGCCATGTAATGACTTCAATCACTTATTTCAAAGCAGAATGTGACTCATGCCTTCCACACCCATCTGAAAATTGTTCTTTGGTATATATGGCAGGAAACAAATATCCTCCAAGACTTGAAAGTCATTTTATGCTGCTAGGACGAGGTCCATTTCTGTTAACAGTTCTTACAGTAGCAAAGATAATAGAATTTAATGCATGACAAGCATTTTAAAATATAAATTATTAAAGATACTGACTTCAGCATGGGCATAATACTTTTTATAGAACAATGCCTTTACTGCATGGCCTTACAGCATCAAATAAATGGGTTCTTCAAGGTGAATGCCTAAGAAATAGATACATGTTGGTGCCCATGACCACACATGAATAACAAATCAAGTTATGTCAATAACATGTCAAGTATTCCAGTACATATTGTTCAGTTAAAATTGATGAATAAAACAGCAGATGATTCTTTGCTGCACCCTCAGTAGGTCAAAAAGCTGCCAAAGCCTGGCTAAAGCAATGAGAGAAATCCCACCTGGTCTCTGGTCTCAGCCTCCTGGATCTGGATACCTTGCAACTGCTTCTCATAGTTGGAGCACATGTCACAGCGCCTGCCCAGCTTGTTCCCTGCATTCTGCACCTGCACAACACAGAGGCAGCACCTGCCATCAGCCCAGGGAAGTCTCCAGGGAATGCAGGAATGCTACACACACACACTCAGGTGTGTGGTGTGGCCACAAAACATTGCAGACAAAAGACAGTGGCAGAATCATGTAATGGCAGGATTGAGTTGCTCTAAAAGTGAAGGATAACTCAGATCAGCTGTGGGGTATCAGCTTTTCCTGCCTTGGGCCCCACCATTAGCACAAAAAAACATGACACAAAGGGTTCATCAAGCCACCATTGTGTCCTTTTGACCAACAGAAACCAAACAGGAGAGAAGAAAATAGCGTTGGGGTGGGCAGCAGGGAAATATAGAGTAAACCTGCTGCCATCCTGGAACTGCAATGGTTTTGGCCAAGGGGACAAAAGGAAGTTTTATCAAAGTTCCAGCTGCAGGTCAAGTTTGAGCTGAATCTGTGTTTGTATTTGCTGCTCCATGTCCAACCCACAGCAAGAGGCATTCACACCCCAGTGTGTGCTCCTGCCTCCAGAACACGTGGGAAGCTGCATTTCTGTTCTGGATGCTGAGACAGGGCTGAAGTAAAGTGTCATCAAAATGTCAACAGGGCAAGGAAACACTCAAGAGTAGGGATTTAGCTCAGCTCTGAGCTTAGGATGCTGTAATTTCTCCAGATATAGAAAATCAGTAAGAAAACAACAACAACTACAATGCAACTTTACAACAGGTTTGGAGAAACCTCCTAAGCAATGATTTGCACTAAGTTAAATTTCAACAAATTGAGAGGGAAAAAAACCCCAGTAGCTCTTCATCTTTCATCTAGCCTTTTCTCCTTCACTACAGTCTTATATTTTTTTTACTCCAATCTTGTCTCCCTTTTCACCCAGTATGATTATTTCTCCCCACCTTTTCTTCCCCCTAAAGTGCTGCTCTTTGGCCTCTCTTACTCTGAAAGAGAAACCACAGGAAACCCCAAATACTCCCCTTTTCAGCAAGAAACCAAATGCAAGCTTTGAACTGGCATCACGTAAAGCTGCTGAAAAACTGACAGGCAGAACACCCAGAAGCAACAATTTCCTTGGTCATCCACAGTGCAACTGGCCCAGGGCTTTATCTAATCTGCTGCTTGTTGCTCTCAGAAATGGGTTTCTGATGATGCAAGGCCCCAACAATTTCCTGGAGCCCCTCTGTGGTACTTTGTGCATTGGGCATAGTTTGGCTGCTCATTTCCAAAGTGCCCCCTGTGCACAGCCCTCAGCAAACACCCCTGGCACACAGAGCAGCACCCCCAGCTCTGCTGCTTCTGCTCCTCTCTGCCCTCTCCTACTCTTCCCCAGCTCCCCTAATGCCCTTTCCTCAGCTTCTCATTTTCTCCTATTAAGTTCTCCCACCTTTTTTCACCCTCTCAGACAACACTGAGTTCAACAGCCACCTCTGCCAGACCCTCCTCAAGATCCAAAGCATCCTGCATTTAGTGAAGCTGCCTGTCCCACGAGCAGGGCCAGCTCATACACCTGACACTGGATATGTTTTACCTACACAAGCACTCCAAGAGGGGGAAAGTAAAGAGCTGTGCTGGATGTGACCTCCTCCTTTCACACCTGGCTCTGGGCAAAGCAGGCAGAGCTGTGGGGACTCACCTCCTTCTGCAGCAGGTTCCACTCGGTCTCGCTGACCAGGCGGTACCCGCTGGGGGACACATAAGCACTTTCCATGCCCTGGGTGACACTGGAGAGCAGGGAAGCAGTCTCTTCTTGCTCTGGTGTCATTGCTTTGATTGCTTTTTCCTGATCTTTGGTCAACATGAACCCGCTGGGCATTTGCAGGGATCCGAGGGAAGCCGTATCAAAGTTCTCAGACACTGAATCTGCTCCAACAAGTGGTCCAAAATCCGACTCATCCAGGTTCCCAGCAGATTTGGCTTTGTTGTTGTACCCTAAAGCTTTGGACTGTAAGGATCCAGACGTGCCCAGACTGTCTGTTGACTGTGCTCTCCGTAGTCCATCTTTAAACACATCAGTGTCTGGTTTGTTGAAGGATTCACCAGAGGAAAGAAGCAAGTCTGCATCCAGGGAATGGACTGAGCCATGGGTGCTATTCACATGCACCTGGAATTGAAAATCAAGGAATAAAAAAAATTATTTCCTCCATTTTAGTGGTACAGGAAGAATGCTGGTCACTAATTATCAGGCATGGCAAACTCAAGTTTTAATTTCTTTGGCAAGAAGATCTGCTCTCTAAGTTTAGGGTCACAGAGGAAGGAACAGAGAACTGAAATGAACCAGCTGGAATTTAAAAACAAATAAAACAAGTAAAAAAAGTCTTCTGTTAACAGAGTGCTTCTGTAAGACTACCTTCCTGCCAGACAAGCAAGGACACAGTCACCTTCCAGCTTCCAATATTTGAGGCAAGATGCTTGAAGAGATGTACTTACAACATCCCCTCTACAACCATAATCTACACAACAGAAGGCAGATACTCCACTTGCAAAAGGAAATTCAGAAATCTCTCATAAAACAAAATAGTTTGCATTAACACAAAAATAAACAGAGAAAAATATACTTAAATCTACTCTATACCAACAAGTATATGCTGTTCTTCTATTTTTCCCTTCTGCTCTGAGTGTCTGAAGAAAAAAACCAAAATATTTTCTTCCCAAGATTATTTGTACATAAAATACAAAGGGAAAAAGCTCAGCTTAGACACAAAGGTATCCTGGGGAATGCCAGCACCAAAAGCCACACAAATTGTCCTGTGATGTGTATCAGGCACATGGAGCCTCTCGATCTATTTTTGTTTTTTGTAGCACTGAAAAGAGAGCAGTAATGCTTTATTTAAAAAGCACATGACTGCTTTCAAAATACCTTCCAAAATATTATGCACTTCTGCTTTGCCATTAGACACATAAGGAAGTAACACTGGAACCAGCCTCTTGAGAAAAATGATCATTTCTGAAATAGGTCCAGAGACAAGCAGGCTGCTGGCACTGCATAGTAGAGCTTTTAACCTATAATAGATATACAGATATATTATGTACTACTGTTTTATGACTGTTGTAAATGCCTTGTTTTAATCATTTTTAGGTGTAATATTTATATGTATATATATAAGTTCATAATAAAAAAGTCAAGAGAATACAGACTTACATAAAACTGCATTTTCAAGCTACAGTTGTTCTGTGATAACCGAAACAATATTAACCAATCATCTGTTTGTGTTGCAAACTGCCCAAGAGATAAGATCTTAGAAGTTATAACAAATTATATCAAGTTGTAAGAACTGATGAATAATATGACTGACTACAACATATAAAACATATTGTGAACAGCTAAAAAGGTCATAAATAACAAAACCAAACACATACACAAACCCAAACCACTCTGAAAATTATGTTCCTTCTCAAAATATAAATTTTCCATTATAGATAAATCTTAGAATCAAATAAATGTTGTGAACGATGGACTAAAGAATATGCTATGAACTGAGATTAAAGAAAACATCAGAAAATGTTTGTTCCTCATCAATGTGCCTCATTTGCATATCTGGACATGGAAGATACAAACAGTATTTGAAACAGAAAGAGACTGTAGGCTAAAGAGTAGAACTAGATCTCAGCTGCATTTAGATCTCATGATTCTGAACATTTCTGCATCCTGAACTGTTATAAATCCTTGATAAAAGTAAATTAATTACTTCAGAACACATATATTAAAGCATATACTTTTTTCCCCTCAAAAATCATAAAAAAACAGGCAAAACACTGCCTCACTCTGAAATTTCTCAAGTCTTTTGAAGGTTAAATAAGCTCTTATAGCACAAAAAACTTGGTGGGTTTTTATTAATTTTCCTTCATTTGACTCACAAACCCAAAACGGACCCTGAGAAATGATAAGTACAGAATTCAATAATTTGGTTAGCAAAGTAGCTACAACACTTGCTGAATGTTCAGATATAATTGGCTTAATCCTGAACATTTAGGGGTGTTAAACAGTGCTTAGAAATCCCAGGAGAATCTACCAGCAGTTAACCTCCAGAATGCAAAATGTAAATTACCATTTTTAATGGCACCTCTCAGGATGGTGCAGTATTGTTCTTCTAATCTTAATTAGGATTTATAGATTCAACTGCAACTCTGAGGATTTTTTTATTGCCTAATAAGATGAGGAGTTACAGAGAACAGAGGGCTGTAACTTTGCATTTGTATTTGCAATGAACACCCTGAGGAATGCCCCAAGTGCAAGTGAAAGATTCTATTGTTTTACCTCTTCATTAGAGAGCTGGGTAAGGGTTTCTTCAGGGGCCAGAGAACATGAAGCTTTTGTTTCATCATCTGAATCTTTTTGCTTCTCCTCCTTTCTCTTGCTAAGCCTTTGCTGATCATCTTCTTCCTAAAAATCAGTGGTGAATAGAACATACACAGAAGAAAGGATTCAGTTTTGCCATAGTAGTCATGACATCAGCTTTCATGATAAACTCACCCACAAAAAAGACACTGAAAAGGATTATTTTGGTTAAAACCCAGTGGTTATCACATAAATATTCTTTTAGTTAATAAATACAGTGCTCATTTCACCCAAACTGACTTAAGTGAGAACTTACTTTGCAAGTTCAGTGGCTGATTCATGTTCTAGAATGACTTTATTCAAAAAGTGTATTACCTAGTTTAAAATTCTAATTATAAAGATTAGCAAGTAACAAAACTAGCTGGTACATTGGCTGTTGTATAGAATATAAATATATAACATATCTACCCCCTTTTTATAATGTTCATTCCATTACACAAGCATGAACATTAAAAAAAAAGTGAAACAGGAAGTGCCTTGACCACTAAATGTTGGAATATAAGGAATCAAGAAAAAAACATATTAGATCACTAAGTCATAAGTATGTACAATCACTTGCATAAGCTAATTTAAAATAAAATTCTTAATTTATGCCTAGGATCTGCACTGGAAGACAGAAAGAACCTAGAAAGAAGTGAAACTTGCTGACATCCTTAACCCAGACAACAGAAGACTATTTCTTCCTCCAAGATTGATTTCTGGATATTCTTACCTTTTCATTTAACTACTGGCAACATCAGAGCTCCTGCACATACCAATATTAAAATACTTGTCCAAATGGGGTCTGTTACAACTGCCAGCTGTCAAAGGGGAGATTTCAGTTAAAACTGTCACTTCTCATTTTTTGAGCTATTACCACACTTGCCAACATGTGATTTCCACACCTGTTACACCACAGTAAACCTACAGCATTACAAAAAAAAAAAAATAAAAACAAAAAGAGGAAAGCAGCAGGTAACCTGATCCTTTTTTTTCAGCTCTTCCACCTGCCGGAGCTGCTCTGAGGTGAGCACAATTTCCATCCTCTGCATGTCCCTCATCAGCAGCCTCTGGGACTCCAGGAACTGGTCATTGGCTTTCTGCCACGTGTGTTTCAGCTGGTTGTGCTGCTGCCTCTCTTGCTCTAGGAGATGGCAAACTATGCAAACAGAGAAAAAATTCTTCTGAACCACAAGTGTTTCAATACCTTTTCCAAAGAGAAGCATTTTCAGCAATAAATGTCATTACTGGTCTAATCAAGAACAGTCAGGCTTTGTTCAACAACTATTTAGGTTAATAATGTCTTATTTCAAATACCATTTTCTTAATTTCCAAACTTGGCTCGTGATTAGGGATGTATTACTGACAGTTCAAGACTTCCCAGTGAGGAAGATTAATGCCTCAACTTCAGTCATGAATTTTAACAATTTTGGGGTTTTTTTAGTGCTGGGTTCAGAAGAGTGTCCTCTACATCCCTATTTACTCCAGCAGTAGGTTCTGGTTTTCACTCCTCAGCAGTGACCCTCAGCTGCAGTGCCCTACAGGGATATTTCCACACTCACTCCAGCACTCAGCACTGCCACCCCTCAGGGAGACAGGTTTATACATTGTGGAAATAATGCTCAGAATTATGCACAAATACAATACACACCTAAAATCACTTCAGCAAGAATGAAGCTTCCAGTGCTGTAAGAACTTAGCAGATATTCAACAACAAGCCTTCAGGGAATGAATGGCTCTGTTGTTTTTCTGTCATAATGGAACTCCACATTCAATTCTTCTGCAAACATTTTATGGCCTTTCACATTTAAAAGTGCTGCTTCCCTCTCTCAATTTCCTTTAATGAAGTTCAAGTAAGAAATGATAAAAGAATTCACAGCTCTACTGGGTTTTGCATCCTCAGTGGAAGAGAGTCAAAGAACTATTGGTAGGTAGGTACCTTCATGCAGCTCCTTCCTCAACTTCTCTGCATCTTCTTGCAGGACTGATTTTTGTGTGTTGAGAACAGCCACGTACATCTCCAAGTCTGTCCTACACGACTTCTCAGCTTCTAAATAATGGTTCAGCTCTTTAACCTGAATAAAATGAGGGAAATAACCAGCTCAGTGGGGGAACACTCTCAGACATTTCCTTTCTGTTAGAAGTTAAAGTGTTCAGGTAATGTGCAGGTGCTGAAGGACCAGCTTATTTGCAGAAATCACAAATATTCAACTACCAGTGTGTAAGTAGTGCTTGTATTTACTTCTGAATAAGTTACTCATTAAAATTCTGCTAAGTCAAACCTATCAGTGTATCACAGTCACAACAGCTGGATCACAGCAGCAGCAGCACTGAGCACAGAGATGGTAAAAAGGGAAATATCTCAGGAAAGCAGGCAGTGATGTGATCACTTCACTGTGAAGTAATCAGTGCTGATAGCCAGGATCTAAATAGTTCATAAGTGCTGATAAGCCAAGAACTCCTTAAAAAAAAAATAGAGTAATCATAGTAGTCAGAAAAAATGACCATGAGGCAAGCTTGAAGTAAGCCTAAGAGAGAGAACTTGGGAACAGACAAGAAAAGAAACTTTCCAACTCATGAAAGATTGTTGCAAAAAGGAAGGAAAATTTATCAACAAAGAGCAATTATATCAAGAAATACTGAAGAAATGTATTTGGATTTTTTTTTTAAATAGCAAAGCTAACAAAGAACTGAAATGAGTGTCCTGCAGAATCTCCAGTGAGAACCTTTTAAGACAGGGTTACATAAAAATCTGTCAGACATGATGCTTGGAGAAATGGATTCCATCTTGGATGGAACAAGGAACAAATTGGAAGATTTCTTTATGGCACTATTCAGTTTTATGGTTTGCTGAGTCAGAAATCACAGGAGGTTTTATCTTAGAGAAAGCCAAAGCCTTCAGGCAATTCCTGACTGGCTGCACAGAGCTGCTGTTCATCTTCTCAGCACAGCACGGGACACGCCGACGCCAAGCCAGGGCTCAGGACAGCCTTGGGCTGTGCCTGCCACTGATGGTGGGGACAGCTTTCCTGCCCCAGGACACCAAATCTTCCATCTGCTACCCCTTAAGCCTTTCAAACTGGAAAGTCTGACTTCATGGCTCCCAGTGTGACAAATAACCCAGAGGCCAGGTGGTTGGGAGAGGTGCAAAGCAGATATTCTTCTAGAGCTTTTTCTATTACTAGCAGACCTGGAGCTGTGTAATTTATTCTAAACCCAGATCCCACACACACGCTCCAACTCTCAGAACAGAAAGATGCAAAAATGTATTTAGGCCAAACATGACATTTGAGCCACAGGAGACAAGAAGGGCATAAAGAGTTTCCCAATACTTCTTTTTCTCCCTTGTAAAATTTGACTTGTCAGCATCAAACTAGCATACTGCAAGATATAAATCAGGATCCAGTTAGAGCTCCACCTCACCTCTGATGCTGCTTTTATTTTTTCTTCAGCTTCTGCCAGTTTCTCCTTCAGGGCTGCAATCTCTTTCTCCATGGGCATCACAACCGAGCGCAGCTTCTCGGCATCTTCCTGAGCCTGAAGTTAAGACAGTAAATTGTAATTCATCACCAGAATTTCCACAACAGTTCCCATTACTGGAGACATTTGGAGAAAATCTCTACATCAACAAAAAGAAGCTGATTAAACTTCTACTTTCAATGCTCATCTTACTGCTATTTATTTAGTACAGCAGCCATCTCTGTGACAATGGGTTGATATTACTCCATCTACAGAAGGCAACTAAATATAAAAATCTCTGTATGGGTTAAGCCACAAATATCTGTTTTAAAAAAGAATATTAGCAAATCTATCACTCTTGTTGCCTGGGAGAAAATGTATGGGTCAAGCATTTTAAAAAATGTGCTTATTTAAAAAAAACTTTTCCATTATTAAAGGCCTAACTGTCCCACAACCTGCTGCCACTTAGCACATATGAAAAAACCCAAAAGAAGTGCATAATGAGGTACTCCATGCAGTTACTTACACAAACAATTAAAAGCAAATGGAGCTGCACAGTAATGCCTAGTGTAGCTCAGTTCTCTTTTAGAAGATGATTTTTCAACTTTACATTACTACTGATGCAGCATCAGGTTTTGGTGTTACTGTACTGAATATTTCAAACTATATATAGACAATTTATCCCAGGATTTCTTTCAAAAAGCAGTTCTGAGAAGATCAAAGAGCAGCAGAATTAGAGGACTGTTTCAAGGAAAGGGAAAAAAAAAGGGAAAGACAGGTAAAAATAGCAAGAATTAAAATGAGATATAGCACTCAGGGTTCAAAACCAGAACTGCATGTTGACGCGTGGCCCTGACATCCCCATTTCTTAAATGCTCTGCCTTTCCTTCAGGGATGCACTACACACTTTCCAAGTGAAAGACTCCCCAAGAGCCAGCAGAACACTCAAACACTCGCTGCAGTAAAACTCCTCAAGCACAGAGAACTCCAGCATTCTAATTTGGGCTGGCTTTGTGCAGGAGGCTCAGAAAGCTCAGCTGTTCTCTGTCTTCTGCTGGAAGAACTCAGCAGGGGAGGGAGGGCAGGGAATTGAGCCTCAAAACTGGAGTTTCAAAAGATGACACCTTTCATAACCTCATCAGCAAAGACAGTAAATGATAACAGTCAGGTCTGGTTTTAAAGCTAGGTGGTTTTAGAGGTTACTCATTTGCCTTTCAGTTTCTGGTGAGCTTATTGACAACTGTATTCTGAGCAAGACTTTCAGGAAGAGAAATAGAAAATATTTTTAACCACTGAAGTTTTCTAACTTAAAATGAATAGACAAATGGAAATGTTATTGCAATACCTGTCAATTATATAAACACTACAATTTTAAAGCTTTACAGAAAATTCTGAACACAACACAAGATTACATTTCTTTACAATTCATTTATTTCTGCTACATTTTGTCACTGCTGCAGTACCAATAAAAACCATGAGGAAAGCAAGGGATGTCACCTGGCAGTGAATTCAATACCAGGGACATGTGACTGTCACACACACCCAGACCCTGGCACTTGCAGCCAGCAGCTCAACAGTCACATTTTTCAAACAGACGGGAGCAGGAGTTCCACTTTCGACATCGCTTTATATTCCATTTATCATATCAGTTCTTTTCCTTTAATGTTATCTACAGCTGGTTTATATGGACTAAATACAGCCCCACATTCTTTTCTAATTATTCAGGATAACTGCAGCAATATTTCCCTGCCAGCCTGGTTCCACATGGCTCACCACAGAATACAGAGCAACAAATGTGCCTGTGCTGGAACCAGCTGAGAAACAGTCAGAAAGTTCTCAAAGCAAAACCAGACTGTGAATGGCAACCAACTGGAAAGACAAAACTGTATCATGTTCCACATACAGAAAAATTACTCCAGCTTTTACTGCTTGGTAAATAGAGCTGAAGTTTGACACTATGGTTGCAACATATTGTAAGGATCTCTATTAAAGGTCAGTGTGATCTTGAGTTAAACCCTCAGAACAGCCTCTCTCTGCTAACAAAAGGAGTGCTGGGCCCTGGGTTTGCTCTTGGACATAAAGCAGAACTACTGAGACTCCAAAAATCGAGGTAAAAGTTCCACTCAACCTTTTAATGAAATGAAATGAAATGAAATCTGTTGTGTTGGAAAATGTTACTTACAGATACTGTCACATGTGGCAAGAGGTGCCACAGCACCAAATTTCCTGTGCTAGGAGGTGTTATTCAGACTCTTACAGAGGTGTGATCCTTGAAATGTTTATTTCCTTCTAACTTTATATTAAACTTAACTTGGCTGTCAACGGCCATGGTTTTACACATGATCAGCACATCTTTACTCATTCCTTAACCAAAAACCAAGCACCCAAACCACTTCTGCCCCAGCCAAACCTGCTTCCCCCAGCACAGGGGCTGCAGAACACACTGAGGGACCTGCAGGCCACAGCAGGAAAATGACTCCATGGAGAGATAATGCTAAAAATGAGTCCAAGTCATTTTCAGAGGAACAAACACCTGACTGGAAAAATCCCAAGTAACATTATACCTTGAGCTTGTTCCTCAAAAATGAAACAAGCAAAAGACACACAGACACAATCTGAAGATTTCTCTTTAAAGAAGGAGTAAACCATTTAAAAGTCCTCTAAATTTACCCCACTGCTCTTCACCATTACCAACAAAAATAGCTTACTGTATATCAGATTTTATGGCCAACTCTGTCACAGAAATCTGATTACTCTCCCCTTCCAATTTCCCCTCTCCTGACTAATAAGCACAATTCCTAACAGGAGCCTTGTACTTCCCTGCTCTCTCTGTACACAAAATACCTGCTCTGCAGACTTCTGCTACTCAGAGTTTGACACAACTGTGCTAAGAAGAGTATGCATATTCATCACAGCTTCAACAGCAAGAGAGATCCTTTCCTGAACAGAAAATGAGGTCTGACTAAAAAAAAAAAACAAAAAGCCAAGTCAAATTTTGCCAGTGGCCAAATTTTGGGCACAACTCATCCCCATGGAGTTGTTGCCCAGAGCCAGCCCAGTCATTCCCCAGAAGATTGTGCAGGGAAGTTCATGCTGCTGTGGTAGATTGCTTTTAGCTGCTGTGAAAACAAAAAAACCCAGACCTATCTGGTACTACAACCCAACAGGAAAACTGATTTTTATAAATCACTGGCAAGTTTTCTGAGACATTCATCACTATGTGAGCATGTTGATCATTAGGTCAAGGTATCCACCTTTTTTGAGCTGGGAAGGGACATTAAGAAGAAAAGGTTACAAGGTTTTCTTAGAAAATGATTTCTTAGAAATCATTGCTTTATGATACAAAATCACAGAACAGACAAATTCTCTACATAAATTAGCAATTTGCAACCTGAGATATATTTACATGGAAAAGCAAAACAGCTGTTTTCAGACTAGAGCATGTGTTCCACCAGACATGCTCTTTCTGACTAAAGAACATATAAAGATGGAGTTTAAGCATTGCTGGCTGCAAATGCCATTTTGCATGAGGAATTGATCACAAGTCTTCAAATAACACATCCCAAGTGATCAAGAAAGTTCCTCATTTCACACTGACTGCTGACACATGAATATTCATTATTTTGCTGCCCAAGCAAACCTTTCTATGGGCTTGGGATTTGCTTGTTTGTTTTTAGGTAAAATTGAATGTCCTTTTCCTAATTTTGATCTAATTCTTAGTCTCCTTGAGGAAAAACTTCACAGGTTTAATAATAACAAAGAAGATTAAAACCTCATGCAAAGCAGTTTAAGCAATTATTTCAAGCTGCACTCTGAAAACCAGATTTTCCCCTCCCCCTCCTATTACATAAGGTACATGTTCCTCTGCTTTGCAGGCCTAGAGAGCTTTCCAAACTCCTATTACCAGAGATTAATAAACTGATCACCTTTTCCTTTAGGATCACCAGGGATATTTAGATCCCTTTTAAAGGACTATAGCTGAAAATGCTATTTATCTGCTATGCTAAACTTCTCTACTAAAGCCACTGAGTTTAGGTGAGCTGTGCTGCCAAGCCAGCAGCTTGCAATTTCAACGTACACAATCACTAAATTCAGATTACAAACCTGAATCATTTGAGAGAGATTGTTCTCTGGAAGTGCTTATTGGCAATTAGATGGGAGTGCAATGCCAGGACTTTTACACTGTGAACTCTGCATCTTCTGGGTTGTTTCTACAACACTCACTACACTGATCCAGTTTTGAACCTCCATTAAGCTTCAACCAAAGACTTTTTGTCCTTAATAAGACTAAAACTTTTTCTTAAAAACAGTAAATGTCTTACAATTGCAGTGGGATTAGAACAGGCTTTACCCTGACTCTTACCTTTGAAATCAGGGCTCCATGAAGAACAGTCCCACAGCAATAATGCAACTACGACTAGCAATAGTCAGGAATCTCTTCCTAAGTCTCAGAAAAAAAATTCCATTTTGCAACACTAACAGGGACTGCTTGCTACAACACAGTAAATATAGCTAAAATGTTTCTCATGTAGAATGTTTGTGATATTCCATACTGCATTTCTTCTGCTGACAGCAAGAAGGGACAGGGACACGCAGTGACATGGCAGATTATCAGATGTTAGCCTTCTTCTTTATTGAATATAGGTTCAGTCACTACTTTAAAATTGTGTTAGAACACCTTGAAAACTAAGGTAAGCCTGCTGAGATGAAAAATTCATGAAAATCCAAGTTATTATAAGAAGACAAGCAAAGAGTTTTATAAAGCACAGATCTATTATGACAGGTTCACTCCTGTGAAACCCATCAAATCTTCAACCTTAACAACAAAAAACCAGAAAATCCAAACTCAAGACAAGGCACCTCAATCTACTTCTATGAACTTTTCTTAGTCACAGATCTTTGAACAACTACAACCATATCTGTCCATACTCCAGAGCAATTATTTTTCATCATCTAGAGCCTGTTGTTTTGTGACAGCAAGGTTCTGTACTTCCTAGGGAGGTAGCAGCACTGTGATGCACAAACAAGGCCTACTTTAGAGAAAGAGGAAAGACATCTTAGCTATTCTGAAGTTTTTAATGAGCACTTTAAGTTATTAAGGCCTGGAAAAAGAAGTAAAAGTACAGAAGTGCAAAGGAAACTTTATAAAACTGCAGTCAATCCAGAAATATCTGAAGGTGGTTTTACTCGAGCTCATTTGACACCATGACAAGTGACTTTACAAGGCTGCCTGTTTTTACAAGCTGAAGGGAAAAGCTTTACCATCTTCTCAGGTGCAGTTCTCTCACTGAATACATGTAATTAGTTACACAGCCTTTAAGGCTTCAAATGGATCAGGTCATGATGACTCCCATGAACAAAGGCTGGCAGCTGGCAGGACCAGGCTGTGTGAACTGCTGAGGAATTATAGCAGGCATAGCAATGAACCCATGTGTGACCCCACGGGCCTGTCCTCAAACAGAAACTGAGGAGCTCCATTCCAATGTACCTTCTTCATCTCATTTTCTAGGTTTTCCTCCTCCTGGCCTTCAGAGAGTCGCCTCCTTAACTCTGCAATTTCCCTCTCCATGTTTTCCCGGTACTGGCTCCACTGGGCTCGCTCCTGCTCCATCCTGTGGTGATACTGCAGCTCATAGTCACGAACAGTCTCTAGAAAACAGCATTTGCAAAGCTTATTTTCAATGCAAGTTCAAGAACAGAGCTTTAGGAACTCCATCTCCAACCACTCAATGATTTACTGTAATTAATCAAAACTAAGACAACAGTGAACTCTCCCTTCCCTTGGACTCCTACCCCAAAACCCAAATACATAAGTAAAAAATCCAAAGGATTTTTAAAAAATATTGAAATTCAATTAGTACCATCAACAGAACAGAGAGAAAAAAAATCCCCAAAAGCTGTGCAACTCCTAATTTCAAGGTAACATACATGATTAATATTTAGCAGCAAGTACCTCCAGGTGCATCATCCAAATAATGCATAAACCAATAATGACCAAAACCTTAAAAAGGTACTCCAAAATGCAAAGAAATTCAACCTTTTCACATAACTTCCATTTCCCCAGGATTCACGCTACCCCTCTCAGGTCAGGAGCTGAATGTTTACACAGGGACAGCAGCTGGCACAGCTGAGCCTTAATCTAGGTTCATGTATCTGTGTAGATCAAAAATAAACAGACATTTGTGTACTCAATATACATGAAGGTTTGTCTGTTCTGGGTGAAAAGCACAATGATGTGATGGAAAAACTGCCCACAGCCCACAGGCTCTAGGCTCAGGATAATGTGATCCTGTCTGTGAACCTTTAAGAAAACAGACATTTGTGGCAATAGTCTGTTCCCAGTTCATATCCTTTTGTTCATTCACTTTGTCTCAGAAATGTCAACAGCTGTGCTATGTGCAAATGTAACAAGGAACAGATCAGAACTAACAAGAAAAAAAACCACCCAGGACTGAGAGAGCAGCATGTGCAGCCACTGCCCTGGGGGAAGGCCCATGTGAGTACTGGAGGGAGACTTGACTCTGTGAGAGCAGAACTGTGCTCACACAGAAGGAAAAAAGAGAATCATGCTGGCAGCTTAAAGCTGTTTTCAGCCTTGTCAGATTACAGACATCATACTTATCTTCATGGAAGGATGAAGTATCACATTCATAGTCCCTCAAAAATGTTTTGCATATACATGAGGCTCTCATAGCCATAAATTCTAAACTCTGTCCTCAAGCTGACAATAAAAAAAACCCCATCAAGCTCCTTTTCACAGCCTTGGGAACTACACTTCATCCAGCCCTTCTGCACCTTTCCCAAGCCACAACAATCACCCATATTCTGTGGAAGAGCAGGCACAAAACCCTTAATTAACATCAGGGTGGCTGATCTCAGCAGCTTGGCTGATTGTTACCTTTCATGATGGCTTGGAGGGAAGCCACTTCTTCTTGCCACTGCCTCTTGACCTCATCGATGGCCTCCTGCTTGGTGGTCTCTGACACTGTGGCTATGGCCTTGATGTTCTCCATTTCAGCGTGGGCTTCCATCAGCTGGGTCCGCAGCTGGCCCAGGTCATCCTGGGCTGCCTGCAGCACTGCATTCTGCCTCTTCAGGTCCTCTGAAAGGAGCATTGTATACATTTAGCTTGATTAATGAGCTCAAGCTGAAGGGTAGCCCTAGTTGCTATGGCAAAGAACAGGAGGGAGTGAAGGAAGCACTGGTATTAAAACATCTACCTGTAACGACTGAACAAATGTTAGCAGGTATCTTCAGGGAATGCTGTTTCTTGACTTTGCTTGCCCTTACCTTTTATTAAAGGAGTATCTTATGGATGCAGACACCGAGCAGACACTAGATATAACTAGGATCAATATGCCTGATGAAAGTGAACTGTGCTTTTCATCAGTTCTTATTATTTAACTCATTCTAGTAATGAATCTGGAAAAGGCACGAACAGACTGGAAAACAGTTTTTCCCCCTTTTCTGGGACCAACTTGGTTCTCAATTTGGATGGAACACTTCATATTTCTTGAAGAGAAACACTCTGTGACCACTTTGGAGAGCCCACATAAGAAAAATATGCAGCCTAATTTGCTCTTTACTGAAGACTTTGGTACAACTGAGCTTCTACCAAGAAAAGGGATACATTCAATGGAACACCCACTACTTCTCTAATTGTTGCAACTATAAACAGAAATTAAACTAATTTCATATTATCCTCCTGAGTTCTCGGCTAATCTGAAACAAACAGCTCTGGAAGACATATATAATTAATTCCAAAAGCACTAACACAAAATATGTGTTTTATGCCCACACAGCCTGCTTGTGGCAATCACTTTCAACAGAAACATCTGGCCAGTACACAACCAACAGCAAGCTATCCCCATGGATTTCCCTCAGGGCCAAAAAGCCCAATCAGTCCTGGTGCTCTCACCCCTGATAGAGAATATAGAACCCAAAGCTAATCAAGTACTTAAAAGGACATTAATCCTTGTGCAAAAATCCAACATTACACATTAATCCTTGTGTAAAAAAACTCTGTAGCATTAATACTCACAGTTTTCAAATGACAGTATCAAAGATGGGTCCAAACAGCCCCAATGTACATTTAGGAAAGGGCCTTGGAAATGGAGGAGGAAAAACTTTTGGGGGCGGGTAAAAAAGAGAAAAGTAATTGCTTGTACCTTCTCCTCTGGTGTCCTTTCACTTCAGTACCCATGAAAGTTAGGGAGTTTTTTCTTCCCCTGTCACAATTTATTTTATATTTTTGACTGTACCAAAATGGGAGAATTATTGCTGATCTCATCAGCAGTGTCTTCTATCTTAAATTTCCTTTCATCCAGCCTTAGAAACACAAGTAAATAGGCTTGCTGTATGATCTGATCTTCATTATGCCTGTTGGATTTCTGCTCTCATAAGCTTATACAGCAGCTGCAGTCTTAATGCATTATGTTTTGGCTCTGCTTTCATATGTTAAAGACAGGAAAATCATCAGAATTAGAAAAATCAATCTGGCTCTCAGAACAGCTATCTCTACTCTCTGGTCCTGCATCAGATATTTGAGCCCATATGATTCAGATTTTCCTATAAATTGTGTTATTGAAATAGATGCCCTTGGCTGGTATTAAAACTTTTGTAACATTTGCCTGCTTACAGCCTGCCTCAGATGGAAATTTAAGACAAATAAATGCTACATAAAAAAAAAAGGCACAGAGTCCAAATAGCACAGCATCCAGCCTATGTCTTTCCATCAGCTCCTGCTCAGAGAGCACACCCTGAATTCAGTAAATTAGTATTAAAACTCACTGGTGGTGTTTCTGCATGGACATCAAGTTGCTCTGACTCCTAACCATGAGGCAAATCTTTAAATTTAATTCTAAAGTTCATTCTAGGATGCTCAGTAGTCACCAACTGAATATCCTATATTCTTATTATAACTGTTTAAAAGACTATGCTTCCTTCATACAGGGATTATTTGAAGATGAAGTTCAATAAACTTGAGAATAATTCAGAGAACTGAGAACTTACCTTCCTTAGCCAGGTATAACTCCTTAAATTTTGCTCTCTTTTGATTGAATTCTTGCTCAAGTTGCTGCTTTGTGCGCAGAAATTCTGCATTGACCTTTTCCAATTCTGCTACCCGTTGTAGAAGAGCATCTAAAAATAAAGCAGAAGATAAGGCACATCACTAACAGTGATCCAGACATCCCATTCTGCAAGGCTGAGGTTTGGGGCTTACTCTTTTTAAAATATCTTTACTCATTAGCTCTGCTGTTGCCTCATGATAATGAGGAAAACTAGCCAGTTCTTTAAGGAACAAAGGAAGGTAGGTTTTCTTAAGGTTTTCTTGGTGTAAAACCAAATTCTAGTTAAACATCTCTAGGGAACTAGAGGGAATGTGTCTGGGAGCTCTGCAGAAAACAATCCTCCCAAGAAAACCACAATTTGGTATATACAATGAAGGAAGAAATAGAAATAATTCTGGCGATGTTTTTTTTTCCCTGGGAAATGTGTGAGAGCTGAGCAATGAAGCACCAAAGGCTGAGGTCAAAGAAAAAAAAGTGACAGCAGCTCAGCCAACAGCTATGAAAGGGCAGAGCATAGGAAGGAAACCCTGTAAGCTAAAAATTAGGTGCCATTATCAATCCAGTCTTCAGTTCTGCAGGTTAACCAAAAGATGAACCAGAATACATCTGGAGAAGTTTGCCAGAAGATGACCACAATCTACAGAGAATTAACTGATTGTAAGATCAAACTCTCCCTCATTTCCAGCAGGTTAAAATCCTCAAGGGTGCACATACATCACTCTGTTTTCCAGAATTTACCACATCAGTCCTTCATCTGGTGGTACAAAGAAAGAAGGAAGTGTAGGAAATCTACAAAGATTTGTTATAACATGCTTATTATTGAAAAAAACCCCATATGATACCATTGTATGATGCTATAAAGATCTCATACAACCACCAACCTATCTGCATGTGCATTGTCCACTTTGCACCTCAGGTTCTGCTGCAGGTGGCAGTTTCAACTTGCACACCTCAGAATTCAAATATGAAATAGAAAGAAAAGACTGATGAGCCAGAACAAAATGCATTTCCCTGCTGCAATGAACTGGGGGAAAAAAACAAATGTTCCTCTACATGAGTCTCTGTGTGTTCTGCAAAAGCGTTTTGTGGGCATGTTCCAACTCTGCTGTGCAAAGTGAATCACTTCAGTTATAGCCTCTATATGGCACAGACTAGATACACTAAATATTGATCCATCAGAGGTGTCCGTGCATCCCATCCAACACTTCCCACCACAATCAAGCAGTGAAAACACAATCCAAAGGCTACACGACTTCAGCATCAAACATTCAGACTCACAAAGAGTCTGCAAGCTCTGCAGCTTGCAGTGGTGGCAACACCATTGAGATGGGGCCAGTTATTTTTGGTACCAGATGATGCAGAGTAAGAGCAGACACCAACAAAAAGACCTTTCAAGTGCCCAGGTATGTTTTACTGACTGCTGGTTACAAGAGCTTATGGTGTTATAAAATACAGCATTTAATCTGTTCAGCTCTGCACTGAATAAAAGATATATGCAGATATAGGACTGACAAAAATTTAAAGTTGCTTTTTTACAAAAATCCTAATTCTGGGGTTTTTTTTAATTGCCTTAAATACAAGCACATAAGTTTTTCTGACCAGCAACCCCTCTATGTGAGTAGTTCAAAGCCAACTGCACAGGAGTGTTCTCCAGAAAATGAAAGGAACTTGCAGCAAAGACACACTGAGAGCAAAGCTTCAAGTGAGTTCAGAGAGTGTCTGGATCAAAACCAGAGATGAAACAGCACATGTGGAACCAGGTCTGGGTAGAAAAAACACTTCCCAAGGTTAAAGGGTCGCCTTTGATCTCTTGCTGAAGTTTTGCAAAGGGAAAGGGTTTGCTTGTGTTTCCACTCCCCCAGTCCTGCGTGATGCAGAGCCTGCAGCCACCGTGGCTCTGCTCCACACCCCAGGAACAGCTGTGCTGGCCCTAAGGAGCTGGGTTTGAGCTCAGCTTCAGCTCCTGAAGGGAAACTCCTGGAGGCACCAGAGCCTGAGGGAGCTGTGTGCCAGGGCCAGGGGCAGCCAGGCAGCTCTGCATCCACAGGTACTGCCCTGCAGCCTCAAACACACATTCCAGCTGAACAAGGAGGAATGTGGACATCATTCACCTTGCACACACTCTTTTCAGGACCACAAAAATAAACTGTTTCATTCTATAGTTAGTAATCCTGAAAGTTAAATCAACTGCAGACTCAACTCTCCTGCCCTAAAAGATGACTCGAGCATTCCTTGTTTACTTAATTCCCTTTCCATCTTCCTTTAGCAGAGAGACAGTAGCAGCTGTGCTGCTGCTCCCATCAGAAAGTGCAAAGTAACCAAGCCGTATTTCTTCTGAAGGTGTGAGTTGTTTCTGCTGAGGATGGAAGGGCAAGAGGATACCCCAAGTGCAGAATGTTCAAGTGCTTTAAGCTGGGTAAACAACAGACTATTCCTTTTTAAATCCTCCCGCCCAAACAGAAAGAGGGAAGGCAGAGTCACCAAGAAGGAAATGAAATTTTAATATTTACATTTTTGCAGTATTCTGCCCTCTCTGCAGCCTGGTAGTTATGTCTAAAAGGTAATAAATAAATAAATAACTAATCAACCCCCTCCACAACTGAGCTCTGGCAGCTGTCAGGGCCAGCTGCAGGCATTCAAAAAAACCAAGCAGTTTAAGATCTCAACTGCAGGTCATCCATCACTGCAACTGTGCACTAACATTGTTCTTTTGATTCTATACAAAGTTTAAAGTTGTTTTACCACCTGTGCTAATATACAGCTCAGGACAGACCTCAGCACATCCCCACTGCAGTGAGACAAGGCACAAATTTGAGGACAATGGGCTCTACAGGTCAGCATCAACCCCCTCAAATGCACCTGCATAAGTAAAAGCCAGAGCAAGTTTATTTTCTGAGACAGCCTAACAACTACCACTTTTTCTGCTAAGTGATTAAGTTTACAAAGAAATGATTTCCTTCTTTAGAGGTACAATTTGTACAAAAGCCATACAGACACTTCCCAAAATGCAAGTGTGATCCCGAGCTCAGATTGCCAGGCACAGGTACCCTCGGGCTGCATGGCACAGATTAAAGTCCACCTGGAAATGCACTGGAGTCAATGGCAGGAAACGAACTCATTCATAGATTTCCAATCAGGCCTCTGTCATTTACCACTTAATTTTCACTCTGAATTCAGGTCCAACTCACCCCAGGCCTGTAAGGGAGCTGAAAAAGAAAACTTAGTTGCCATCCCAGGCTATCAGCTTGAAGGCAGCCCCAAAAGCAAGAGGCCCATTTTGCAGAGTCGGTATTCCCATGGTGCCAGCCCCAGCTATCAATGTTTAACGAGGATGAGGGGCAGAGTAAACAAAGCCGGGAGATGGGCAGCGCTGGGGGAGCTGTGCCCGGCTGAAACGGGATCCGGTGTCACACACGGCACCGGCACGGAACGCTCTGTATTCCCTCACAGCAGCAGTGTGAGGACCTAATTCCCTATTTAGGGCCCTAAGTCATCAAGAAACAAACAAAACTCCTGAAGACCCGATTTCTTAACGCTGAGAAAACTTTAAGTAGAAATTTATATGCCAAACTAAAAAAATCCAAACAAGAAATCCTTTTGGCCAGCAATTTAAAACAGCGTTTTTTTCACAAATTATTAGGCCAAACAGACTACAGATAACAGAGTTATAGATGCCAATTAAATCACTAGCTTTATTTCTAGCTAGCAACACAGATTTTGCAAAGAGTCTCCAGGTCAGACACAGGAATCCCCATCTCCTGTGGAGCACTGACATTACAGCAAAGCACAGTGAATGTCATCATGTGCCTTAACCACTGAGAAGAACTCAAAAGAAGGGCAGCAAAATCCATTTCAGAGCAGACTCATTGATTTACAGGAGAACCATGAAACTGCTGCAATACATGAAGAGAAACTCCAGTGAAAAAAGATACAGCTTTCTCTTAACCCACTGCACAGCAAAATCCCAATTCTAGGAAAACACTGGAACAAACATGCATTTCTTATTGACTAGTTATTTATATGCTGTTCCACAGATCAGCTGCAAAAAGGATTAAATTTTATGTATGACAGTTTCCAGTTACACAAACATGTAGCGATCATTCCAGAACTAAGACAGACAAAGCTGATTATCAATAAGACTATTTTTATAGTACCAGGTCTATTTATAAAATTAATGCCATAGAGCTTTCTGCTTGATATTTAAAGAGTCAAACACGACATCAAGAGTTCAGTCCAACACAGCTGAAATATGAAAACAGAGTAGGAAAAAACCTACATGTACTATTAACTTTTTGGAGACAAAAAAAATATATAGCTTCTGTCATTTTCTACCTTTTTTTTTTGCTGTCATGACTGCTTGAGACTGAAGTATGGAAAAATACCTATTTCTATGAGTTTCTACTATGACTTTCTACTATTTTCTATGAGCACTATTTTTTGTCTATCATGACATCATACTGGAGCCACAATTATGCTACTACATAAACTTTTAATCTAAGTCTGCCACCAGACTCTTCATACAGACTGCAAAAAGCTTTTCTTCATTTTACTCAAACAGGATTTGATGGAATAACAACCAACTCCCCCCACTCTTACAATATACTCCAAACCAGCTGTTTGCATAAGGCACTCAGAAGCAAAGGAACAGATTAGGGTTCTTTGAACAAGCATGTTACACAGAAGCAATTCCTGAGTTATGAAATGGGGTTGCTTTATTTTCAAGAAACAACATTTGCCCTTACACACAGATATCCAGCAGCAGCAGACCAAACTAGAGGAAAAAAAAAACAAAACAGGAAGAAAATAATTACTTGCTTTTCTCAAACTTGCATTTGCAAGCAACAAGCACTTTATTTACTGGGCCAAATGGCTCCAGCTTGCTGGTCACACACGTTCCTTGTTTTATTTGGGGACACAGAATGAGCCCTGCCTTCTCACTTGCCACCTTTTTTTTCAGAGTGGCACCAAACGCCTCCGAGTGTCACAGCTCCCCTTTCAGAGAGTTTCACTGCGTGTGGTGAGGAGAACTCAACCCCAGAAAGGGGCAAAGCAGAGGGTTCTGCCCCACAGCTGTGCCCTGGCACAGGATGTGCTCCCCAGCACCACCAGCACGGAGCTGCTGTGCAGAAGGAGCTCAGGCAGTTCCCCATTTCGGGCAGTGCAGCTCTCAGACACTGCTGCATTCATCCAGCCACTTCTGGCTGATTGTGCAGCTGAAGGTTATTTGACATCCACAATTTGTTCTCTATTGACTAAACATTCGCAGGCAAACAATCCAGTACCAATTTAAGGCCAAATCCATAAAAACTTGGTGTTACTGACAAATGCAGGTATCACCATGCAGATCTGAGCCTTGCTGCATTGTATCTTTTACAGAAGCTTTATATTTATTACAGTAAATCAGCAAGTGCAGGATCAAAAATATTCAGCCAAACACTGCATGTTAACAACATCTAACCACATAATAAATACTCTATTAACATCAAGTGAAAGTTTGCAATATATTATTAAAGTTTGAAAGTAATGTTATTTTTAATTGAAGCTGAATGACAAACATCTTTCCACTATAGCCTGTAATCTCAGTACTGCCTATTCCTACTCTTTATTTTTCTTTTCTATGCTAAACACCATGTGACATCTTACATTAAGGATCTTAGAGACAATGAAAAGCCTTGATTAAATTAAAGTAATTAAAATCTGAAGAAAATCAAATGTTTGAATAAATGGGAAGACTCTCTTCTATAATACAATCAAGAATCACAAAATGGTTTGGGCTGGAAGGGACCTTAAAGATCATCTCATTACAACCCCTGGCTTGTGCAGGGACACCTTCCATTAGATGAGGTTGCTCCAAGCCCTGTCCAACCTGGCCTTAGACACTTCCAGGGATGAGGCAGCCACAAGAGAACAAGCAAAAGGGGAAGAGAAAACAAAGGTCCTTTAAATGGCCTAATTAAATAAACTGAGACAAACTGCCATATGCAGTAACAACTAACTAATTTTCCCCAACAGCACAGCAAACATCTTCATGCACAATTGCAAGGAAAAGAAGGCCAACACACAGTTTCTCCTTCCCCCTTTCTTTTCCACTTCCACTTCCCACTTTTTCTCCCTTTTCACAGCACTCACAATGTGTTAACTACTTCCTTGCTTTGTTATTGCCTCCTTCATCTTCTTTCCTGGACACAAAAGCAGGCAGTTGCTTCCTGAGGTCCAGATCTCCATTTCACTCAGTAAAGGAGAACCACACCTGACTTCCAGTTTGGTAAGCCCACTTCATGTGACAAGGAATGCTTTTCTATACACCTAGTCAATCTGACCCCAGGTTAACTTAAGCCTAGTTCTAAATTTATGCTTAGTTAACCATTATTTACATTGGACTGCAATGGAACAGTGCTCACTCCCATCAAGTATCACAGGAATGCACTTAAACATGGATATCCATGATGACAAAAGTGAGCTTGAATTTTTTTTTTTTCCAACAGTTTCTTTTCATTTGTCAAAAGCATCATTTCTTCCCAAGGACAGTCCCCTACCTCCATCATTATAGCCTGGCTTTTTGTACATCCCTGCTCACCACAGTAGCTGGTTTTCCCCTTTTAACTAGGCTGCCATCAGAACTCTCAGTTCTGTGCAGTTCTTCTTCTTCACAGAAGTCCCAGCTTAATGCACAAGAAGTTTTACCATCATTAGTTTTCACTGTATTTCATCTCTGCCACTGATATTTTGGTGAGGAGAACAATTCATCAAGAAATTTCAGGAAAACACTATTGGTTAGCATTTTTGTTCCAAGAAAATCCACCACACCCTGTGCTTTATCAATTCTTTGAATTATTTAAATAGGGCAGCAGTGGATGAATCACAGAGTTGGAAAACTCAACCAGGCAACACCATTAATGGAATCCTTTGGAAAGGATTTTGGTTGTATCCTGCTGCTACCACCAGTGAATCTCCTCAGAAACGTGGTGTTGCTAAGCTTGAATGCATATCAGAGAATTTCAGAAGTCAACAGCAAGCTACAGTCTGGTGAACTTTGAATTCACCTACAGTGGCACGAAATGGAGAGAACAGAGTTACCAATCTCATCACAATCACCAGCATTTTCCCTGCTCCCTAAGTGCTTGCATCTTGTTCCCCTTGCTTTGACAATTTTTTGGTTTTATATCTGCTCTTTTCAGGAGGATCAATTTGAAAACAAACAAACAAAAAAAAAAAACAAAAAACAAACCCAAAACCAAAGAAACTAAAACAACCCCAAAACAAAACAAAAACTGAACCCCCTGCCCAAAAAAAAAAAAAAAATCCCAAACAAACAAGCGATAAAAAAACCCCACCAAACAAAAAAACAAAACCAAAACAAATAACCAAAAAAACCCCCAAACCAAAACTGCTCACTGCCTCCTTTGCCTTATGGAGGGAGTTATTTACTCTACAGGCTGTGGGCATTTACTCAGACCAGTCACTGCTTGAGCAAACAAGAGCAGGCTGATGGCAGCACAGAACTGGGGAAGGTGAAGTCCCCTAGAACTGGGCACATTTCCCCAAGAGGGTTCACAGCTGGGCTGCACCACTGCCAGCTCTAGGCCAGCCCAGGTAGATCTCCACACCCTGCAGGCACAGCCTGAAGTGATCAAAAAGCTCGGCAAAGCTTTTTGAGCATTTCACACATCTGAGCTCAAACAATGCAGCTGTCAAACTCATCACACAGGTCCCTGCCCCTTTCATTTCACCAGCCTGTCCCACCTCACCACCTGCAAGGCAAACACCAACAGAAGGTGTTTTAAGCAGACACAGAGGCTCCTCCAGCCTGGAACCACACCTCCAGCACAGCCACCTATTCCCTTCCCTTGTTTGAAAACAAGTCCCCAAAAATGTCAAGTCACATAAATCTTCCTGACCAGAGCAAGACTGAAAATATGAATGAGCCTTCGTATTTACACAGGAATATTTCTGCCAAGTTTTTCCACACTAGCACGTCTCATCATTTATATGATATAACCAGAAAATCCAGAACAGGATTACACGTGGCAATTCCACTTGACAGTGAGGTTTGCAGTGTGTCTTCCCAGAAAAAGAAAATTTAGGTTGTGGATATAGTCTTAGTAAAGCACCAGGAATCTGCTGTTCTGATTAAATAAAAATATTTCAGATTGAGAGTCATTTAGGGAGAGATTCTGATCTGCATTTCATTTTATAGGAGACCCCCTACACAATTTGCACTCTGAGCACCACTAATGTAACTGCTCTCTTAAAATGTAAACATTTGCTAAACCCAGACAACAGACTGATTTTCTTTCAAGATAATTTAATTGCTGACTCATTTGCAGTGGGAGGGAAAAAAAATCCCTGTGACTCCTTATTATATGTTTATCACTTCGCCTACAGATTTATTAAAGGCTGTCCTCTTCAGGCAGAAAAATAGGAATAAAGTATGACTCAACTCTCAGGAAAAAAAACAACCAACAAAACAACACAAAACAACCCTACTGCATTGTTCTCTTTGATGAAGTAAGTTAATATATAAAAGAAAACCATCACATTAATTCCAAAATTCCCCCAGACACCACTAGTCTGAAATTTCGTGCTGTCTTGCTGTTTGTCATGGGGCCAAGAATTGAGGTGTAGCTTTGAGAGCATTCAGACCACCCCAGGTACTCTGGCTCCCAATTTCTGAGCAGAAAGAACAAATTAATGATAACCTAACACACTTCAAAATTCAAAGGAAGGTAACAAAAGTAAAATACAGCTTGACCAAGAAAGTGATGTGGAAGAAACCAGAAAGAAGCCAATGCTTGTGAAATTTATATAGGCAATGGCTTCTATAATTTACCATTGTTACAGGTATGAGGACACTGTCATTTAAAGCAAATTAGCATCTTTGTAGATATTTTCAAAACCTGAAATAATCACGAGAGCATGGAAACTCACTTCCACATGCACAGCCACCAGACAGCACTACAGTAATTTCACAGGTACCAGAAAAACTTCAGAAATAGCAGCAACTCATACACAACTCAAGAGTTATGGATGTGAACAAGCAGCACAAAAGGGAGTTAACACCTGAATTCTTTCCCACTGTGGTTCCCTATCCATTGCTTCATACTCTGGCCATTCAAATTGGTATACAGAGAATAAACTGGGAAAGAGAACAGGCAAGAACTTCCTTTCAAGGAATACTGACTTTAAAACTTTAGTTGTCAGGACAGCAGGTTGTAGGCATGAAAAAATGGCACTGCAGAGTACCCACTTAAAGGCTATAAATCTTAATAAATGACCTGGAAAATGCTGTTGCCAGATATATTTATGGAGACATTGTGACAAATAATAAAAGACAATTAACATCTTTATTTGATAAGGAACAGGATACAGATCCTACTACTTGGAGTAAGGTTTCTACAGCAATTTAATAGGTTCCCTGAGAACAACAGACTAGTACTCCCCCAAGCCTCTAGATTCTATTTCTTGACAGAAAATACTACTGTGATTCTATATATTTGTATTTTTTGCTACTGCTTGTCAACTACATGAATTCCTGAACAGTTAAAAAGGAAAAAAAAACCTCCTCTAGCATGAAATTTTCAAAACAGTTAAAATATTCCAGGGGTCTGAGCAATACAGAATGGGAAGGCTTGACTAAGCCTGCAGTTACAATCATTTTAAATCAATTTCTGTGCTGGTGGTCATCTGCCAGGGTAACTGAGCACTCCCACCTCACTGTGAGCACACGTGCCTTTTACCCCCACCACGCTGTGAGAGCTTTTGACAGCAGTGGCAGCATCAGAAGTGACACAGGAAAAAGCTGGAGGGTGGGAGGGGAGTGAGTCTCAAACCAGGTCCAAAGCAGACCACACCTAGCACTTGGCTGAGCACAGAGCAGGCCTGACACACACGTGGCAATAAACACCAAGATCGGAGTAAAACTGTGAAAAAAAAAAGTCAGAACTATACCCTTGGACTCTCAGATTACTACTGTGTGGTCTACACCCTTCCTTTATGGCACCTCTAATGCTTATCTGGTCTTTCACTAAATTAATTAAACTGGTTAATTCAGCAGTGAGTAGTTCTCAGCTGGGTGACTGAGCTGAAGTGGCTCAGTGATGGTCCAACGTGCAGAGCTGGCACAAAGGAAATGAGGGAAACACGAATGTGGGAGCAGGAAGAAGAGAGCAGGAACATTTCTTTCAGCAGCACCAGCCTTCTAGACTGGCTTAGCTGCAACATGAAACCACAGCCTATGGGTACAGCCTGATTATCAGTTTAACCTAAGTGCTCACTGCCTGCCAAAAGAAATAGTCTGGCCTTCATTCTGTCCCCCACTCTCCCTTGTGGCAACTGAGACTGGTGTAGTTATGTAGCAGAACTTACTTTTTTAAGGCTTGATGACTGACATTTGTAAGTGATAAATGACCTTTTTCAAACCCTGATTTCCATTCAGACTCTCCAGGGGAAGCTGACAAACTTAATTGGTATTAGAAAGCAAATTCCAAAGCTCAGGTTTCCCACCAGTGTTTGGACACACTCAGGTTTTGAACAAATGCAGCTGAAAGAGTTGCACTGCACTGCAGCTTCCAGTACAGAAGAGCTTAGACTGGTACAAAACCTAGAGCTGTAGATAAAAATATATCAGAAAACATTCCTATCCCACAATAAGGTTAGGCTCACATTTACTCTTACTTGAAAGCAAATATGTAGCTAGATTAGACTTTGTAACAGGCCATTACAACCCCTCCTGACGGATCATCAGCTAAATGTAATCCTCAGTGCCTCCAACAAATTTAACTGTGTAACATCAGGAGTTAATGCACCACTTTGAGATTTAACATCTTTATCTCCTGTTTCATCTAAGGCTCCAACAGAAGCTGTGAAGACCAGACAGACAGCTCTAATATCCTCACAGCTAGAATTGTCACTCAAGCGCAGAATCCAGAGTTTGCCTAATTGCTTTCCCATTAATTTCACATGGGAGAAGATATAAACAGACATTGCAAGCTGGCAATTAAGAAAACCTCACTTGAAACCAATCTTTAAAAGAAAATTTAAAAGATGCAGTATATGACATAAAGATGCCAGCCTGTCAGATGATTTGAATTAACAGAGCAAAATTTATGCTTTGTGCTTCACCAAAATAAACCAAGTAACACCACAGATAAAATGTATCAGAGGGATTTTGGCACAGGTTATTGTTAATGTAAGACGAATGTTCCAATTCTTGTGTCTGAAGTCAATGGGAGTCTAATATGAACTCCAGGAAGCCTTAGGAAAGACAATTTTCTTAAAGCATACTGGACATGACAATTTATTGTAGATGGTTAAAATATTTATTGCTTGAGCAGTATCTTCTAGCACTTCTCTGTGTTTCTTCCTGTGTAGATTAAGGCAATGACACTGAACACACAGATGTAAGGATTGTATTATACTCTGTGGTTTTATCTACGTTACTGGTTGCAAGTTAGTGCTTTGTTTTTTTAAAGCAACCAACCATGGTGCTCCCTCCTCATTTTGCATAGCACTGATGCAACATAGATTAAAATAAATCATTTCTCTAGGGGAGTGTTTTAATGGTGACCAGCCATGCAAATAACAAAGTTACCCTACCAAGGCAGGGTATGGGGGATAAACAGTTACACAAGGAAGCACTTGACAAAAACGGTGAAAAAACTGTTTCTCCTTTTGCTATGCATATTCCTCTCCTTTGCTGCCATTTAAACAGCATAGGAAATCTTGTTGCAATTATTTGTAAGCATGTATTGGCAGAAGATGCAATACAAACCACACAGTCTATTCAGGTCACTGGCTTAAAGGCATGGGAACATCATTATAATCGACAATGCTGGTTTGTATTGTTTGATCCCCAGGTAATCCTTCCCTCTCACCTCCAGGCTATTCCCTCTGGAATACACACAGTTAATGCCACCACTGCCTTCCAGTTATTGATTCCAATTCACTTTGCCACGTATAATTTCTGTTATTGCATTTTTGCACCACAGTTTTACCAAAAAACACTTTCAGAAACCACAAAATATAGCAAGATAAATATTAATAAAATCCCACCCAAATTTAAATTTCTTCTCAGTGTGACTCACCATTATAAGGCTTATTAAGTGCTTTTGGCTTACTAAGTAACTAAAAATCAGACTGCCTTTTTTTTTTTTTTTTTTTTTTTTTTTTTTTACTCCAGGATTCTGGTTATTTTTCAGTCCTTAACACAGCCAGACACACAAGACAGGGCCTTTAACTGCACAGAGAACCAAATGAGCAGATCACAGCTCTGCTGTTTCCTGTCCTGCTCTCAGCTGATACCAACTTTCAGAACTGCTCTGATAGCCAAAAGATGGAACACTTCTATTTTCTACTTCTATTTCCAAGAGGCATAAGTTAACTTCCAGCAATGAATTTTTTGGCAATCTGTGAGGCACTCAGCTACTTCAGTTTATAGAGATACCAAGGTATTAAAGAATTAGATGTCAGCCAACCTCATCATTAGGTAACTGACATTCACTGCCTCAAAATTCTATAATCTCTTCTGAAAAAGCACTCAGAACCTGAACATGTATAAGGCAGGGCTGGGAAGCAGATGAGTAGTTTAGTTCTCTATACCAAGAGTGAAGCACAATGAGATCTTCCTTCCTAAATAACAGAACCTGAAGAGCTCTCAAATACAGAAAAAAAATTAAAAAGTGCAAATAAGCTAAGATTCAGCATAGCCAGGGAGCGATATTGCTTGGAAAAGACAATTTTTCACTGAGGAAGTTTGTACAGTCATGCAAGTTTCTCTAGAAGAGGAAGAATAGAGGGATGGGTGTGATCCCACAGAGCAGAGCAAGGCCTGGAGCAGCCAAAACAAGGGTAAGGTCCAAGGGACAGCCACAGAGAAGAGGCTGCAAAAGGCAAGGAGAGCAACACTAAAGAAGCTGAGGTGGTGGCTGGGAAGGAGGGCTGAGGAAACCAGAGGACTTGCTGAAGGCAGTTGCCCAAGACATGATCAAATGACTGGGTGTTTGACCAGGGAGGGAGGAAAAACCTGAGACCAAAGAGCAAGCAAGGCCACATTGCTGCTGCTTCACTGTGTGGAGCAAGAATTGCCAGAGGAGATGGAAACAGACATAAAAGGTGATACAGAAGCTTTATTTTCCCCCTTCATTGTGCTGAAGGAGCCAGGCCTGGGAAGAGAAGCACAGGCTAGAGACAGGAAGGAGGGAAGCACCATCACAAGTCAGCTGAATGCCAAGGGGAGTTGTGGCTGATAGAAGGAGACATGAATGGGGGAAAAAAATACACACAATTCCTCATTATACCAGCTGTCATGCTGCAGTTCTGCATTCTTAGGGTACTGCAGGCACTGCTTATAGAGCAATAGGACAACTCAGAAGTCTTTTTCAGCACCAGGTACTTTCCAGCTAAAAAAAACCCCTCTCCCTTCTGAAAGGCACAGAAACATTAACCAAGGGTACTCTTCCTATGCCAATTTACACAAAAATATCAAATGATTTCAATTTTTCCAGAGATAATTCATCATCATGCTTAACTGACTATACTATGACTAAAATGACACAATGCTTACTCTATTTATAGAATTACTTGTGGAAGGTTAGTACCATTAATTCAGACAATACTAAATCAGACACTAAAACCAACTCTGCAAGTAAAGGCTGAACCACTGAGAAGCACCAGACCTTTGGTGTGAAAGATGTTCCTCTGAAAGACACACACACAATGGCTTCATAGCAGCCTGGTTGGTAAGTGCTGCTTATCAATGTTACCAGTTCTCACCTTGAAAGACTTCAGTCAGAGTAAAGCCATAATCTCAACCTCAAGCTTTTTCATCTTTTTTAAAACTACATATTTGGTATTTTTAAGAAGAAAAGAGCGTAGTTAAAATACCTAAATTCAGGAGAGAAAACTTCATATCTGAGAAGGACTTTTTAATAAAATGCCTGGAGTGAAAGCCCAGCAAGTCTGCCAGTCAACCATCACCCATAATGAAGCCTGTGGGATTTGGTCCACTCCCACACTGACAGAAATTGTTTGGTTTAGCTTCTTGAAAGTTTTAAAACAAAATTCCTTCTTCAATCACTTTCAAGGGAGCGAATACAAGCTAGTTTCACAGTGGGAATCCAGTCCACCCACCAAGGGCTATGGGAAAGCAGTTAAGCATCCTGAGGCACCAGGCCAGGAAGGGAAGAAAACACAGTACTAAGTCCATCTTCTCCATGACAATGGTGAAGTGGCCAAGAAGCAATACAAATTGGCAAAGAATTTACATCTTCCAGCGTTCAGAATGTAAGAGAGAGTCAGTCCACAGGTTAAAGCATATTCATTGTGCTTTCTGGCAGATCAACAGGTAATGATAAAGAATGTGGTCAGGACATTTTGCAAAACTGGGAGATTTGCAATTTGACTTCAACGTGAAAACAGACACCCCGAATGTGGATATTCCCATTTCAGAGCAAACTGATCTGCTGAGCAGATCAAAACTTCCTTAGACACTCTAAGAGATGGAAACATGTACATTCAAGGTGCCTGTTTTGTATTTGAAACCAAATTCTGGATTTGTCCACTGAAAAGACAGAAAAGCACATAGCCTAAAAAAATAATGTGAATGTTCGTGTTTTAATTAAAATGCATTTTTGTATATTAGTAATAATATACCAAAAATATATTAATAGTAATAGTATTAATAATTATTGAATAATAATAAAGCAAGGACCGAGCAAAATGAAAGTGAGGGAAGAAATTTTTTGCCTCTTGGAAAGTACCAACAATTTTTTAAGTTACTCCCCAAGAGATAAGAGTTTGACATTTGACAGTTGCATCAACAACGCAGAGCTGAACACCAGCACTCATGGCCAGTCCCCTGTGAACCACACCTAGCTTGGAGATGAGTAATTGCATTTTTAGATACTTCAATTTTGTTTGGAAGTGATATACTTGCAAGGAAAATAACTAGAAATATAAAAGCACCTGAGGTTTTGTTAGTTAATTTTCTGTGTGATATCCCTGACTTCTCCACCAGCATCACTTGGCCCCTGGGGTGTGTGACAGCAACAGCAAGTCCCAGCTCTTGTTGGGATCCAGGATTATTGACACAGGGACACAGTGTGGATCATGACACTGCTGCTGGCACCAAAATCAATATGGCAACATCCTCCAATGTTCCATCTACAGCTGAGCAGCTCCCACCACTGAGAGCTGGCACAGCCTCCCACCACTGACAGACAGACACTTTCTGCTGGCCTAAGTTACTCCAATACTGGATCAATTCCTTCTGCCAGCAAGTTCTTATTAAAATATCTGATAGACTGTGCCATTAACAGTTTATCACTGAACAATATCAATGTATATGCTAATTATCAGTCTGACTGCACTAATGGTTTAACTTTAGAGCAGTAAGAAGAGTTTAATAATTGGCCTATCATTCTAATTAACTTTAGTATTGATGAAATAGTGTTTTATGTTATTGCAATTCCTTCATTGAAATGTCTTCCAGAAATGAGAAGGAGAATTACACTAAATCCTGAGCATTCTGATAGGGAAAAGCTATGCCAACACATTTTGTTTGGCAACCTTACATTCAGAGATGGCAAGCACCCAGATCCAAACTAAACCCAGGGAGTCTGAGAGGTTTGAATTTTGAATATTATATTCAAAGTAAAAATATTTTGAAAAATAAGACATTACAGGTGTGGTAATTTAATCTAGACAACACACATAAATTAGAATCTCAAAAAAAAAGCCCCTTGACCAGGATCAGCAGGCAGCACACACCTGCTTGCAGCACAGGTCAAGATCATGAGCTCACAGTTCCCTGCACAGAGCACAAAGCTCTAGCAGCAGCCAAGGGCTGCCCTCAGCCTCCCTGTGATTCTTATCATAGAGAAACTCTGTTACCCCACACACAGGATTAGAGGGTTATTAACATCCCCACTAATCCAAAGTACAGACCAGGGTAGGACACAACACCCATACTTTTCCTATTTCTCTGCACTATTCTTCCCCTATTCTTGGGCCCATTTTCATTTCAGTGCAGGCTTTAGAACAGAAGACAATTTCTACCCTAATTCCTCTCGTGTTCCATGTTTTATTTCTACCACAGCAGAAAAAGGAGTTCTTTTATACTTGCTTTCCACAAAACAAATCATAGCTAATGTGTCTTGCATGAGTAAAGAATGCATAAGTTATTTATAATCAATACAAGTAATTATAAAAAGCCATTATTTTTCCTTAGGGGAACATACTAATCCAGTTGTATTTTGTCACATGTAATCTTAAATCAGAGGTTACGCTACTCCTTTAAGCAATAAATTCAGTGCAGACAACAAAAATATTAAATAATTCATTTCTTTAATTTTCTCCGCATTAAAATAGAACAGTTTCAAGGCACACTTTTGGTAAGTTGCTTACAAACAAAACCAACACAGATGAGAACAACAGTACAGTAATCAAAGTGGATAAAAACCCCAAACTGGTCCTATGGCTGCCAAAGGAGGATGGGGAGAGGAGCCATTTTAGGAGCTCCAATTCTTTAGTGTAGGACACAGCAACCACTTTCAGAATCCATCCAACTTTCCAACCAGCCCCCTTCTCTACAGCATCCTCATCTCCCCACAACTAGGGTGCAGGAAAAAGACAGCAATACATACCTCCTGTAAGACAGACTTCACCAGCCTCTCAAAACACTAAATTTACTTGCACCTTTTTGCTTTCCTTTTAAATAACAGCACAAATACATCCAACGTGGACCTTGCAATACACTACCAACCTACAACTACCTTTCCTGGTCAAGAGGCAGCAAACATTTGTACACTGCACAGCTCCCCTACATGCTTGCAGTGGGACAGTCTGCAAGAGCCAAGAGGAAAATTTGTTGGAAGTTGTTCTGCAGCCCTCAGAAGAACAATAAACAATGGTTATTCACCACAAAGTACAGGAGAACAACCCCTACCTACGCTGACCTTACAAGCATGACAGCAGGGAAACTCACCTTCCCCTCAGTGCTCTCGAAGGACAAGCCAGAAATGACTGACCTTAATGGAGGGAAAACCCCACAATCTAAGCACCTTCATCATTAAAACCCTCAAAAGGCAGGCTGAAATCCCTGAGGATAAGCACTTTCTCGTGTAACTCCACGAAAAGAAAAAACAAAAAAAGGCCCAGGCAATTCCCTAGACATGCATAATTAAGAATACATCATTGCCCTTTTCTAACAGAGTGCTTTCCCAAGGAAACTCAAATGCTCTCTAAAAGAGGAGAGCCCCGGCCTAGTCCAATGGCTGGGTAAGCACCAATCCTGCAGGATTCTGCACATCCCTCCAGTTCTCCTACATCTACATTATGACCTGCCTCAACTTAAATTCCTGCCTTTCTTACCCTTTCCCATACACTAAACGCTGTCCCTTCAACCTCACCTCACCTCACTTTCCAAGCTAAGCATTACCTACAGCTTTTTTATACGCACACAGTTCTGTAACCTCTTCCAAGGTAAAAAACGTTCACAATTTCTCTCAAACCAGACAGGAATAACCTTTCCACAGCAGGAAACTTCAGGGAAAGCTTAGCTTCCTTCTGCACAGGTCCATACCACCTTGAGAGAAGATCGGTTATTTTCTTTGTCTTTTCCAGCAAAGAAAAGCACTATTCACATTGCACATCCCGACCTGAACCTTCCGAGGTGCCTTTTCGAACACAGGCAAACATCCCCCGCCGTGGCCAAATCAATGACGGCGTCTCTACCCGGAGGATCAATGTCTATACCTGGGTACACCGCCACCCTCTCCTCCTCCTCCTCCTCCTCCCCTGCCAGGGCGGGGAGGCCTCGTCCCATCAAGGCTGAGCTCCCGTTCCCCAGCAGCAGCGCGTCCTCCTCCCAGCGTTATCCCCGCTCCGTGCGCGCCGGGAGCCGCCCTTGCTCCACATTTACAGCCTAAAAAACCACTCGCGCTGCCTCCCGCCCCCTCCCAAGGCCTTC
>JANPWX010000529.1:871342-1113323 GCA_024734555.1 Trochalopteron elliotii
GAGACGGGAGCGGCCGGGCCGGGCCGCCGCCTCCTCCGCCTCATCCTGACAGCGGCCGGCGGCGGCGGGAGGGGAGGACGGGCAGGAGGAGGAGAAGCAGCAGCAGGAGGAGGAGCCCCGCGCAGGCGCCCACGGTGAGACACGGGACCGGCTGCGGCCGCCGGCGGGGAGGGAACGGGGACGGAGACCGGGAACCGGGGACAGGAGACCGGGAACGGGGACAGGGACCGGGAACGGGGACAGGGACCGGGAACGGGGACAAGGACCTGGAACCGGGAACAGGGACTGGGAACGGGGACCGAGAACCAGGGACAGGGACCGGGGAACGGGGACAGGGACAGGGACCGGGAGCGGGGAGAGGGACTCGGGGCAGAGATAGGGAGCAGGAACTGGAACCAGGGCCAGGGGCCGGGACGAGCACCGGGAACCAGAGACAGGGCACAGGGACAAGGAACAGGGACCGGAATGGGAAAAAGGGACCAAATATTGGGACCAGAGACGGGGACTAGAGACAGGGACTGGGGACAAGAACGTGGAACAGGGACTGGGGACAGGGTGAGGGTGGCGGTGGTTTCTCCCGGCTCCCTGCCCGGGCTGGCACCTCAGCTCAGGGCAAGGGAGAAATCCCCGGGCCTACAGCCCGAAGGCATAATTAATGTTTATTATTGAGGAAGTCACTTTGAGCAACACCAACAAATTCTGCCCTTTAATCACATAATCATTGAGGTTGGAAAAGACATCCGAGGTCATCGAGTCGAACCTGAGACTGATGCCCACGTTGTCACCCCGACCATGGCACTGAGCTCCACATCCAGTCATTCTCTGATGTGAGAGAAGGGGATGGAAGCACCCCAAGATTCATAAATCCTCTTGGACAAAAGGACCCTCGAATATCAGAGGGTCTGCAAACAATCAGAAGCTTTTATTAGTAAATTACATACTTGGCATGGAAATTGGTCTATTGGTCCCTGGCCTATTTTTGGTTGTCACACTTGTTGTCACACCAAAAATGCAGCTGTGACCTGGGTGGGCAGTGGAAGGAGCCTGTCCTGCCAAGGGATCCCTTCCCCAGCACCCCTGGTTGGGCTGTGCTGATGGAAGTTTAGTCTTTTGGTGGGTTTTAGTCCTTCCACCTAACTGGGAGAACATGTCTGAACTCCAGGCTGTAGCAATAAAATAGTAGATCTACATCATTCGAGCACATGTAAAATCACAGAAGGCCGAGTTGGAGTAGAAATTACAACACCAGGTCCTTTCAAGGGCAGGATCTGTTACAATTCACTTTTCTTATGACTTGCATCCCCTAACATGAGTCACTTTTAAACTGAATCTCACTTGTTGCCACAGTCTTTCAAGTCTTGATGCCAAAATACACCAAATGGTATGGCAAGGCACAGGATTCTGCATTTCCCATTAAATTTTTGCTCGTTTAATCCAAATGCAAACCTGAAATAGGGAGTCTTTGAAAATTATTCCATTTTGCCCTTTTTGATCAGTTGAGGTCAATCACAGTCTTTGCCATTGTATAAAGCAGGCTTAAACTAAAGACTGAACTTTTCAATGCTCCCAAACTGAGACATCTAGGGCTTTCTTCATGGAAATCTGGAGAACCCAGAAATGTCAGCTACTCACAGAACTGCTGACTTAGTGGCAAGTGATCAAAGGGTGAAGTATCTATCACTTGAGGTACATTTACAAATTTCTTAGCTCCTGCTTAGGCTTTATTTTATAAGTAGCTGGATGTTACAAGCATTCAGTGCATGAATCTCCCTGAAAATCTAGTCCTGTGTGTAGGAACTGAGCTCTTGAAACTCCACCCTGGTGTGTGTTCATGTGGGTACCTCAGAGCACCCACATTAGCAGCTAATTTCATCTTGTTCATGTTGAGGCAAAACTCTGATGCATTTTGGTCAGTCAAGGATCAAACTCAGTGCAGCACCACTCCTGCTGCAAAAAGCAAGTAAGATAATAACAAGCTTGATATCTCTTGTACCTACAAGTGCTTATTAAGGGATGAATATAATTTTACTTTCATCACTTCCATAGACAGGATGACAGGATATTGACTATTGGAATTGCAACATTTCCAAGTCTCTATCTGAATTCCTGAGCTTACATGCTGAATGGGTTTTCTATGTAGTTTGAAAAATAGAAGAACCCTCAAGGGGCTTGTACTTTTATTTTCCTTTCTTGTTCTTCAATTTAGAGCTGTACTAGCTTTATAGGTGTGGTTCTTACTTAATCTTTCTTTTCTGGAGAGTAATTGGACTTGACAGAGGTGAAGGTTTATGTAGTATCTAACAGAATGTCTTCTAACCTGGAACAATTGAGTAACTTCCTCTGTGCCTCCCAAAATATCCCATTTAATTCTACTCACTTGTAGTTCTTATAGCCTTGATCTCAAAAGATTTCCCAACATGACTCAGCTAAATCTTAAAAGAAGTAAAGGAGGTTTAGCAGCAGTTTTCAGTCAGAGGAAAAGGTCTGAAGCAACAGAGAGCAGAAATCCTGAATTCCAGTCCTGGTGGTGCAAATTTTAGACAAGTGCAGTGTTAAGGACTCAGTGACGAAGGTGAGCAGAGGCTATTTCTGGAATAAGCTTCTCCAGCAATAATGCTCCTAAAATCCCATGAATTTTTATCAAATTTATTTGGCCTAAAAGCCTGACGTGGACATTTTCAGCATCAGCACCACAAGCAGCAGACATGTGTGAATGGGAGATGCATCTTCCTGGGGAGTGTGTGTTCTGTCAGTATAGGTGGAGGAGTAGCTGTCTTGCTGTCTTGCACTCTGCCTGAAATTTAATCCTGCAGGCTCATTGAAAAGGAGAAGTTTGCAGGTTTTGTTTGAACAGTAACATCCAGGGGCAAGCAGTGAGTGTGAACACACAGTGGTTGCTGGAGGCCAGGAGGAAACTGAGGGGGACTGGGATTGTTGGGTTGCAAAGAGCACAGTGAAGTAATTCACATAACATATCTAGGAGAGAAGAAGTATTTTTATTTTCTTTGACAAAAATAAATAAGTCAAAGTGACATAAATAAATAAATAAATAAGGAGAAAGCCCTTACTAAATCTGTTTTCCTAAAAGATCTCATGGCTGATTGACTTTTGTGCTTATGGGTGCTCAAGTTCCAAATGAAACTTTCCCTGCTTATTTTTTTGATTATGTAGAAAGATTTTTCTCTTTCTCTTTCTTTGCTTTTGCATTTTTTTTCCCCTTTACTTGGGGCACTTTAAGCTCAGCTGAGGCTTTGAAGAATGTAATTATCACTGTCCTTATCTGTGACACTAGTCCCAGATCCTGAGGCTGGTTGAGTTACCCTGGCTGTGTCCCAGATCCATGTCAGGACAAGACCCAGTTGTACTTGCCACAAAGAGCACAGCTTTGGGGTAGTCCCTGCAACTCCACCAAGTCCCTCATTGTGGATGATTAAAGGGGCAGGGCTGTGATCAGACTGAGGAAGAGTATGATCCCAAAAGCTTTGTATTCACAGGAAGTTTGGCTAATAAACACAGAGCTAATTCTTCTTGTTTTGAGTGATACAAGATACTATTGTTCTAAACGACAGCTAAGCCAATTCTACAAAACCCAGAGTCTTTAAAAAAATAAACTAAATTTCTGGACTTGCAAGACCAAGTCTGCATCTGGTGTGAATCCAGTGGAAACAGGCTGATGGTGGGAACTGAGAAGCTGGCCTGTAGAATCAAAATGGAGATCCAAAAAGCCCTCTGAAGTGCTGCTCCCCATGACTTTACTGGCCACAAAGAAGTTGGATTCCATTGTGCCCTGTATGGTGGGGGTTTGCAGTGAATTCCAGGCCCTGCTCCCAGTGTAGTTCATCTCTTAAACCAGCCACTGCTTAATTGAATTAATCCAAGAAAGCTCAGTAAGGAGGTGGATTTGGGAAGCGGCTTTGTGGGTTGTTAAGGCTAAACTCCAGTGCACCCACAGGGGAAGAGAATTGCAGAACTGGGGCTCTCTGCCTCAGCAAGTTGGAGATTTCATCTCCCCCACCTACTCTACCTGGAGGTGCTACACAGTGGAGAGTTGGGTAACAGTCTCCATTGGCCAAACCATGCAATGACATCACCTTTGGAGGAATGCAACAAGAATGTTTCAGATGATAAGAGTAAACACGTTACCAGAGGAAAAAAAAAAAAAAAAAAAGTGTGTTTCAAATTCCAGGTGAAGCCCAGGGAAGCAGAAATCACATACATCTTTAAGGAGGGACAGGACAGTGAGCCTTGGCTGCTTCCCAAAGGCAAGTAACAGCCTTGTCCTGCTCGCAAAAGAGAAGAGGAAAACCAGAATTGATTGCTTGCACTTTATATATTTCTAGGTTCAGCAGATTTTATCTACTGTTTTTCTCACATTTTTTTATTGTTTAAAATAAAGTGTTCAGTTTCCTGATTTTTAAATGTTTATTTTCCTTCTGTTGAGATTGATGGGTCATTAGCATTAAGTATTGGTTCTGCAGCTAGGAGTGTTTCTGGGCTTTGGTCCTTTCTTTTTAAAGCAAAGCTTTTGGAGAAAATTTACATTCATCTAAGTATTACCATAAAGAGGCTGGTTAAAAATCCCAAATCAGTCATGCTCTTTGCTTCTTAAGTTCTTCTGGAATGCAGGGAATTTAGTCTGGAACAATTACATTATTTGCAATGGTAACTTCTTAGCGAACCCTGGAATAGTTTATGTGGTTAAAAACCTTTTCAAGAGCAATTGAAAAATTATGTTATCCCATCTATTGTTTAAAGGATTCCATGTGGTGCAGTTCTTTGAATATATGGGAAGAAAATGGAGCCAAAAATGAAAATTTGGCAGGCAAAAAATCGAAGTGCTTGCATTGGCCCTAAATCCAGATATATACACATTAATGATCTCATTTGAAAGATGTCTGTATTAAGATCTGAGAGCTCTTGGTGTTCCCAAGGGACAAGCTCATTCAATGTTGTGATATGCCATCAAACTAAACAATATTTCTTACTGCAAAACAACCAAGAAATCAGAAATTCAGTCTGTGTGAGCAACAAGGGCCCATTAAGAGCACAGTCTTTTGGGTAACCTTGCTCAGCAGTACATCAGACTTGCCATTGCAGGGAGGCACAGCTCTGCTTTGTGCTTACACACTCCTTCCTGGGACAGTTTAAAAATATGCCATACCCCATTCAGCCTCACTAAACCTGCACTACAAAGTTACCTGCACACTCTGTCACTACTGCAATACCAGCATCTCCACTTGAATCGCTGCTGAAGGCAGACTTGGACAAAAGCTCCCTCCTGGCAGCTCTGATATTGCAGCAGGATGTCCCAACAGAGGAGAGAGGCACCAGCAAGGCCCGTGTCAGTCACCACACATTTATCAGACCTCTCTGAGCAAACCCAACATGGTCCTGCATGTGGGGACAACGAGGGCAGTGGGACCCCAGAGACAACTCTCTTGTTTTCCTCTCTGTTCATGAGATTATACTTTTCTTTTAAAAACCCAAAATAACAACAAGGTTTCTGCTCCTTGAGGCTGTTTTACACAGAAGTGGTGCCTGTGGCAGCATTTCTCCAAGCAGCAGCCCGTGTGAACAGTAGCATCTCCTGCACTCAACTTCCTAATCTTGGGACGGCTGGTTCATTAACCTCGATGAGATGAGTCATGTCAGATCTGCAGGACTGGGCCATTTATCCTATTTTCTTCCTCTGGGGCACAAGCAGCTCAGTTATCCCAGAAATTCTAATGGTTTGCAATGCCCACTTGCCAAGAGGAGGAGGGAGTGTTGCAAGTACTGTAAAATTCATTGTCCCATGTGTGTCGTATTAAATGGTGTAGCCAAAAGATTTCCATGTTAAGGCTTCAACAGCAGTGCTCATTTTGGAGTGTTTTATTCATCCAAGTGCTGTTAACCCTCAGTTTGTCCCTTTCAGAACTGTCTTTGGAGACATTTAGAAGGAGGATACCCAAGGAGATGGAGCAGTCTGTGTAAACAGTGGTCCAGGCAGTTGAAGAGTTGCCACAAGCTTTCAGGGGATCACCAGATCTGTGAAAGTCCTTCAGATGACCAAGCTCACCCTCTGAACTGTTTGATCCAGGTAGGATTGCTGGAAAGTGTAATTCAAGGCCTTCCTCCAGGTGGGATTCTTCAGTGATTCCTGAGCCCTTTCTGGGGCTGTGCTTATGTCTGTATAGCCAGAGGTGCTCCAATCCAAATACTTACCAATACAAGTTTAAATCCCACATCTTAGGTCAGTGGGTACATCCAACTAGCCCAGATGTTTCTCATCAATGCCACCCCATCCTTTTGAGTACTTTTATTCCCTTTTCCCCTGATTTCTCCTAAATGCTACAGTAATCTCTCTATTTGCTTCTTTATTTTCCTAGAGTGCCTTTTCTAGACCTATGTTCCTTAGATGCAGACACACAAAATATTTTGTATTTCTATGGCACCTTCCTTTGAAGAAAGAGCCTTTTAGAAAAGCTGTAAGAGAAGGAATTATCTCCAATTTACAAGGCTGAGCAAACTCAGAGAGACAGCCTGATTTGCCTGGGGATGCACAAAAATCAACAGAAGAAAGGAAAAAAACTCTGAACATTTATCTCCTATGTCCCTATAGCTTTTTATTTTTTTCCCCATGAAGTATATTTCCTTTGCTTATTCACACCTTTAGAAATACCAAAAATCTTCTGACCTTCTTTTGAAAAATAACCAAAGACAAATATCTGGTGTAAAAAAAAAAATCAATATTTCTTAGTAGGCAAAAAGATCAAACAAGCTCATTTTCTATACAATCTGTCTGATTCTGTCAAAAAGATTTGCTGCTGAGATAGCTTCCCTGCCTCACTCAGGCAGCATTAAGAAGCTCCTTTCTCCTCTGAGACCACAGGAGGTTTCACATTATGTTGTTAACCTCCCTCAGATCATCCCCTCCATGCACAATCCCAGTCACATTTACATGCAGACATAATGTCACTCAGCCCACTTTATGCCACTTACATCTCCCTTGTTGCTATGGGGAACATTGATAAGGAACCAATTAGCAAATAAAATATTTGAGGCTGAACGTGAAAGCCACTGCTCGGTGGATTTGTGTGTCACAGGCAGTGACATTTCATTTGGCATTTGTCCTTACCTAGCTGAACTTCTTCCACTGCAGCCTCAGCTACATTCTGTGTAGTCAAAACATGTTCTTCTTGGGATTTAGAGGCTTAGACGTGCAACTGGATCTGACCCCGGGGAATTTTTACAGCTCTCGGGAGAAGTGGGAGAGCTTGGAAAGCGCTTTTGCAGCATGAAAGTGCCAAGAGCACCATCCAGTGCCTGAGCTGAGTAAACACACGAGAACTCGGCGGCAGCTCCGCACATCCCATGGTCCAGCTGCACCTGGTGGGATGCACGAGGAGTTCATAGAAAGAGGCTAAAGTCATTTATAGAAGGAACTGATAAGAGAAGGCTGGCAGAGCTGTCAGCCTTTCAGGAGGACAGGAGGCAACCGAGAAAGTCACATCTTGTAAAGAAGAGCTGTATTCTGTGTTGGAGTTACTGAGGGAGCAAGAGATACAGGGAAGGAGAAAGTGGAGGTGGCAATAGATGGGGCTGGTTAAGAAAAGTAGGTGAATTAAATCCATGATGGAGAGGAGCTACTGCAAAGAGAGAGAAAACTGGGCCAGATACTTCTCCTGTCATCCTTCCCCTTTGCAGAGCTGAATCAGCAGAAAGACAGTAGGAGGGTGCACTGGCAGCTGAGAAAATAAGGGAGAAGTGACCTCAGCTGCCACTGCACAGTCTCAACAGCCTGGTATTGTTTGGCAAATGTAGGTAGTCCTGGATTTCCAGAATTAAAATCATTTGGAAAAATGTTTTGCGCAGATGTGTGCAATAAGTAGTAAATTTTAGTACATATGGCTACAGGCTGTTAATGGGCTGGAGAGAAGGAACTAACAGGAGAACAAGGAGTCCATGGGGCTAAAATTGGGCACAGGCAAAAATTAATGTTATCTGTAAAGAAGTGATACCCAAATAGATGTTCAGGAAAAAGGAAGCAACTCTTCTGTGGACTAGCAGCTGGGCAACAATCTGTGGAAACTCTAGGTAAGCAAGGAAATATGATTTTGGTATATTATGAACTGGATATTTATTAATCAGAGATGTGGAGTGCTCCAGTTTAGCACAATATTTGTGGTAACGTATCACTAATTTATACTCCCTAAAACAAGACTTCGGGTGTAATTTAGAAATGCTGTAATCCAAGACAGCTCTTCTGTTGTGTTCAGTGTTCCCAGGAACAGCTTAGCATGTGTTTGCTCTTACTTTTTTATGTTGAACTTGCAGAGAAAAACTCACTTCTCTGATTTATTTTAAGCAGCGTTTTGTTTGTGCCCTGTGGCAGAAGTGCCCAAATGGAGAGGGTTGGGTACTGAAAACAGAGAAGCATTTAATATTCTGTGGAGGTCTGTTAAAGCTGTCTGAACACAACATCTGGTATCAAATATTTGGATAAATCAGTTTCTGCAAGTATTTGGACCTGCTTTGGGTCTGTCTTTGTTCCAGCATTGCATTCTCTTCCTTCCTTCTTTTTGCTAGAGCCAATAGATGATGGTTTATTGCCTGGTGCAACCTATTAAAGTCCCTTTGCTGGGGCTTGGCAATTAGCTGAGCAGAAAGAGTGTAAAAATCACTTTGACATCTGTGGGGTTGAAACGGCAACACCGGCTTGAGATTTCCCTGAAAGGTTTTTTATCTGTCCTCAAGGTGATGGAGAAAGAAGAAAGAAAGGTTATCCAGAGGCTTTGGGAAGATATTGTCTGCAGAGTGGGAGCTTGGTTGAGAGCTTTTGTCTGTATAAAATGTGCCTGCCCACCACAGGGCCCTAGTGGGGATATATGCAACATTCTTCCTGCCAGGAAAGGTGAGTGCTGCCCCACTGCTCAGCATTTCCAAATGCCACTGCCAGCCTAGCCTCACGTGCAAGAAAAACTCCTGCAGAGCTGAGGAGTGTGAAGGGAAACCAGGAGCTGCTGTGTGTCACAGGACTGATGCCACTCCCCAGATGGTGCCCATATTTCAGTCACACAACATTCCATAGCCCCAGCCTTCCCAAGCTCATCCATCCCACTGCTGGGCACAGTGAGGAGGGGCAGGCTCACCTCACCCACTGTGACTGCAGAGGTGAGTCAAGGGCTGGTGCATATGAACCACCCAATGTAGAAGTGTTTGAGATTAATCCTCTCTCTTCAGGGAGTGTTTTAGCTCAGGCTGAGTACACAGAGCTACTGTTACCACTGTTACTTTGGACATTTGGCTTCACTGTTGGACAGATTTTCCTATGAGTGGTGTTTTTCCCTGTAAATTTTACCAAATTTACCTATTTTCCTATGAGTGGTGTTTTTCCCTGTAAATTTTACCAAATTTACCTGCTCAGAGGCTCTGACTCCTGGAGCTATGGCCAAAGCCATGAAAGAGCACCAAATGGGAATTCCTAAATTGCACTCAGAGTATTGTAAAGCAACTGTTTCATGTATAGTAACCAAGAAAAATGTCCCACAATGTAACATTTTCTGCTACTAAGAAAATAAGGTATTTTGAGTTATATTCCTTTAAGATGTCTTGCTATGTTTAAAGGGCTGGATTTCTTCTCTTTTGTCTTGTTTTCAGGCTTGATACATCAAGAAAACTTCAGAGGAGTTCTTATTGCCTCACACCAATGGTAAGGGGAAAGAGAAGCAAGTTTTTCATGTTTAATGTTGTTTTGTGCCAGATGTTTTGCTGGTAGAAATCCATAGCTCCACAGGCATCAATTTCTTCAGGATCTGGAATGTCTGACACAATTTCTTTCTCCTTTCTGGATGGTCTGTAAAGGAAGCTGCTTGATTTTGCAATATTGAATATTCACGCTGAGAAGTTATAAGCAAAAACAAAATAATGAGAGACAGGGTCTCTAATAAGCTTCCTGTCACATGAGGCTCTGGTTCTGATGAAGCAGATGTGGTTGCTGACTTGTTTCCAAAATGTTTGTTGAGTGGTGATTAGATTCTGTCATGCTGATGTTATATCTCTGTGATCTCATTCAATACAAGTAGTTCTGCAAACAGTGAAATATTTTTTTCCTATGGATTTATATCTTGGATTGTGTTTAGGCATGGATTCTCTGATGTTTAATAGGGATTGAGTTCATTTTAGCCTGTTTCTTCAATGAGAAACGAATCATCTGTCTTGGCTGTCTATTTTTACAGAACTTGCAGAAATTAAATATTGTAAGTTCTAAAAATCTGAGTGGGAATTATGAACCAGTTCCAACATTATTTGGGGCCAATTCATATAAACAAGCATAAACATGAGTCTTAATTTCTTACAGAAGCAAAAGGTAAGAATCAATCTTTATTACTTTGTATTTCCACATAACCTGCTTGATTCTCTTCTGGTTTATTTGTGATCAACCACAGAAGATATGCTTTATATATAAAGCTGTATGAAATATGGGACTTTTTGCCACACTGAATGCATATTAAGACATCATTAATTTATGCTTGTTATGGGCCACACAAGAGGTCACATTCTCTTTTTATTGTCCTTGCTGGAGCATGAGAAAGAGGTGACATGCATTTTAACTTACATGTTTGCACAGGCAAGTGCAGAGAAAATTGATTCTAAAGGAAAAATTATCTATTCTATCACCAGTTCTGGTGAAGGAAATGTAGAATTAAAATTATCTTTTGGATTGTTGAGTCCAGTCTTCTGCTTCTGCAGTGAGCCAAGTTTCCAATCTTTCTCACAAACAGCTTGGTGCTATTCATAAATATGCTCTTTCCTCCTTGTTGTCTCTCCTGTTCTCCCAGTTTCCCACTTTATTTGGTGTTTGTTCCAGAATTTCCTGCTTTTGATGGGAAAAAAATTTTTTCATTTCCGTGATCAGTTTAGGCATGTTTTTCTTCATGAATTTCTGTGAAATTCCTAAAATATCCATTACTGCAGGTAGCCATGTCTGTATAGGGAATAAGGGAGGAAGACCCTTATAAGAGGACAGAAAATCTACATTTGGGTAAATCCTTAGGACTCAAGTCTGTTGGCAACCAGGCTTTAACAGCACTTAGAATAAAGTATTTGTGTATCTGATACTACCAGGTTTTTCTGGGACTGGCAAATGAATTATTTAGTAATGGAAACTGCATGTGCATGTGTTTGGCTTCTGTAGGTTCATGTGATAGAAAACTGTAAGAGTGTCTATAGGGATCACATTTGCCCAACTTTGTGTCACAGACCCTGTGTCTTAACAGGGCTCAGAAATTCCCATTTAGCTGGGTAGAAGAGAGAGAACAGAGTGGCAAGTCTCAGCTTTTATTGCTAATGCTTTGTAAAATAACATTTATGGTCTGTAGATTTGGTACTGTGCAGGTCTGTGTGACTTAAAATTTATTACACCACTTCATATTTGTGCATCTCTTTCCAGTTCCTGGATGTGAAAGAAATTAAAGGTACAAAAGGTTACCTTTATATTAATAGATTCAGTTATACCCAATATTTAACTTCCCTGGACAAAGGAATTGCATCAAGGGCTGGCTTGTCCTGTTAGCTTGTGACAGTGTCAGCCCTGTGTGCTGCAAAGCTTCATGGAGCCTTAGAGAATAAAAAAGAAAAAAGCCAAGTGTACACTCAATGGAAAACAGATGGAGTTTTCATTAGATATTACTTTTAATGATCTGCTTTAAAAGTAAAGATACACCATTCTGAGCAGAAGGGCCTCATAATAGCTGTGTTTGGGTCCCAGGCTCATTAACTTAGCTACAGATAAGCAGAACTGCAAGATCTTTGTATCATTAGAGGTTCCAGTCAAGCTTGCCTACCATTATTAGAATTCCAAACACAGCAGAACTATTTTGGAGCCTTAACAATAATTTATCCTGAAGATGTATCTTTATTTAATGATTCAGAGTTGTTATTATGGGCCTGGCAGTCAGTTGCTCAGTTTCTGGAGTATTACCATTTAACCTAGGTCAGGATAAAAATCCTGGAATATTCATTGCAGGGCAGACATGAGGACCTGTTCTTTACAGTCCACTCAGCTGTGACTCTCCCAGATGGTGTCACTGCTCTGAGAGGTGACCCCAGCAGTCTAGAAAACCTGAAGATGCCTCCTAAAAAGAGGGACCCTGCAATCTGTGCCTATGGGCACTAAATCAACTTTTGACATGTAAAGAACAATGCAATCCCAGGATTTTAGGAGTAGATGCTTGCTGCCAAACCACAAGAAATGCTTTTGTCTGGAACTCATGGAGCAGTAACATAGCAGTGGAGGGTGTACCCTTGTCTGTTATTCCCTCTGAGCAATTTCTCAGAGACTTGTTACTAGGATTCAGATAGATTTCATGGAACTAGGAGAGAAATAGGCTTTAATTTCCTTACAAATGGAGGGAGAGACAATAGAACTCAGCAAAACATGTGGCATCTTTTTCTTTCTGTCTGAGAGTTATGCAAGCAAAACCCAGTGCCCATCTTCAGGCAGTACTCTCTAAAGTGAGACTCACATGAGAAAATTTGTGTTATCTTTCTTCTGGTATGAGTCGATAAAACTGATTTATTTCCTCTGCATATGTATGAATACAACCTATGTCTTCAGCTGATCTCCAGCTGGGGAGTACAAATCAGAATGCAAGTTTCTCAAAGTTCAAGGAAGTTTGGAGCTGATGTTCTGGTTCACTGCCACCTCTACAGAAAAATACCTGCATGAATAAAAAAAAAAAAAGGCCTCTTGTGTTCATAAGAGACACACTAGAAGGATCAAGTCCAGTGACAATTTATCACAAACTGCTAATTAAACACTGTTATGGAACCAGGTTTTTCCCACTCTCTTAGAAGCCTTCTTCAGCTTCCAGACTAGAGTTATTGGTTGACTAGTTTGTTCACATTTAGTATTGTGCCAAAGCTGCCTTTTAGTTTAGATTAAACACAAACAGAATGTATTAGATTTCCTCTGGTTTTTATGCCTTTCAGGAAAAAGAACCAACAAAACTTGTGTTCAAGGTCAAATTATTGCCACATACATTTAAGGGCAGGGGGAGAATAAGCAAAAGGAGCAGATGGTAAGTGCTTTTTAATTAGGTTTGTGTACCTTAGTTAAAATGCTCCAACCCTTTTTCAACATTTCTGCTCTTCTGATTGCTCCTGTTACCTCATGTCCAAGTAATAGCAGTTGATTTTCTTTCTTTATGATTTATTTGCAGACATCAATGATATCTCCTTGCTATGTTGCTAGAGTGAAAAGACCCAATATTCTTATACAATTGTTTCTTTCTTCTTTAGCCATTCAGTGGATTTTCCTGATTCAGTGTATCCTTCTGAGCATAGTAGCCAAACCTGAACTCCACTTGAACAAGCCAGTTCCATCATACTGGTGATTCCAGCATGAGGTGAGAGGTTCCCACTGTAGTTGGTGAAGAATTTTCACAGGATGAATTCTCAGCAAATTCTAAGCAGGTTCCTTTTCAAGGTGTCTGGTTATGCAAAGCTCAGTCACCCAAAGGGGAAACTTGTCCTAAGTAAATAACCTGCATGATCAATGTAAAAATGCACACCTGAAGTGACAAAAGGCTTGCTTTGTACACGGGAATTAACCCCTGGACTGCTGGGAGTAGCAGCACGTGGTGTCTGGTGCTGCTTGGTGCCATGGTGTCTGACTGAAGCTGTGGGAATTACTGCTGCAGTGTTTCCAGCCTCCTGGGGAAGCCAACTTCTCAACAAGGTAAATTGGTATTTTGGCAGATCTTTGCTCCACCAAGTATTCCAGCAGTGGAGAATTCTGGAGAAGTGATAGGAGGAAATATAAGTGACCTCCAGAGCAAGGCACTGCTGTTGAAAAGCTAAGTTGTTTAAGATGTGATTTTAAGAGGTCCTGGATACCTTCTAGAAGTTGTTTCCTAAAGCATCTGCATGTCAGCACCCTATATATTTTAAAATGAGCATGTAAAACCCCAGCATGGATGGGCACTCTTCAATGTGGGGGCCTACATGACTCCCTTTAGTCACTTGGAAACACTATAATAGAAATAGGAACGTGGGATTTCTTATGTCTATTGTGTCCATTAGAACAATACCACTGAGAGCAACTGAGACCAAAGGCCTGGCCTTCAAAATATATGACTTGAAAAGAAAGCTGCATTTTTTTGGTAAGGTCCAAATGTATTTCATTCAGCTTTGCTGCTACTCCCAAAGCTTAGTTGTAAACAAGTCACACATCTGGGTAGCACTGCCTGTAATTCTCTTCATCCTCATCAGGAATAACTGAGTTTACAATGTTCTGTGTGAAAACAGCAGAAAACAGCTTGTAAGAGGTAACCTGTGCAAACTCTCATAACTGAAGAGCTTAAATATCTTCAATGACCAGCCTGCAAAGTAGCCACAGTCTTTTAACTTTATGGATATAACCATGAAGTCTTGAAATTCTGCATTTTAGCCCTGCAGAGTAGGGCTCTGATTCTGACTGCTCCCAATAAAATTTCCATGCTGACTCTTTGTCCAGACAGGTCAGCTGTCCAGAGCAATGATGGACTGCTTTCATGGGAGGTGAGTGTGAACTTGAGTAGAACTCATGTACATGTGTAAAGGGTTTTGTAGTTACACAGCAATAAAACTTTGAAAGCCATTTCTGTACATCATAAATAAAATGAAGTAAGCTGTCAGGATTATCATTACTCAGTGCCAAGTGACAAAATAATGTTGCACCCTAATAACTTCTGTTGAAGTGACAGATTGTTTTCTCACTGCACAGTTGGTATATCCTGGAGACTTTGGATTCTGCCACTGTGAAGGATGAATTAATATTTGAAATTATTTGAATTAATATTTAAAATGTTCTATGCTCCTGATTCCAGCCTCAGTTCCCAAAACCATGACAGAAAAACCACTGGAAAAAATACCCACTTAATTCCAGTATGGATAGGGATCCACAGAAAGGGATAGGGAACTTGGAGACTTTCAATTTGTGCACAGCTGATACAAAGCAAGGCTTTGGAGTTCATGGCTGCTGTCAGCAGGATGAGAAGGGGACCTGTTCACTCTAAGAGACTGAGGACACCTGGAGAAGGCTACATTTTGAAGGAGTTGAAAGACTTCACTGGTTGTGTGCCTTTCTCTCCTTGGAAAGTCCATTCTGAAAAGCATTTACAAACTTTTCAGCATGGTGGTGAGGTCCTCAGCATGGAAGAATGAAATAAGTGTTCTCTTGCTGCAAAGCTGCTGTTCTCCTGTGCTCCTAGATTGTTCCTACTCCCAGTTAAACCCACAGCTTGCCAGCAGATTCGTGGCTGATTGCCACATGCTCCCAGTTTCCTTTACACTTCCCTGCCACTTCCTTGGCCTCTGCAGCAGAAATAGGACAGAGAAGGGAAGAGCCCCTTGTGAACCTCCTAGCTTCAGGCACAACTGCCCCCCTTAGAATGGTAACACCAGGATGGGGCATCTCCTGGGGCTCTGCAGGCTCTGAGAGCTCAGAAAGGCAGAGACAGAGACCCAAAGTGCATTCCTTGGCATTCCCACACCTCTCTCCTAGCTGGGTGTCCTCCTTCATAAATCACTAATGAAAGATGTCTGAATAAATTTCTCTGATGTCTTCTTCACTATTAAGGATTAATTTTACATGAGCCTATGCCTTTACTGTTCTTCAGCAGCGACAGAAGTTCATTTCTTGGCCAGATTTTATGAATGATGTTCCATATTTATTGTGTATTATGACCTTTTTGGATGATACAAAGTCAAGTCTATGCATCTGTCTTTAGTTCTAACACTTATTTTTCTTCTCTGATGAACAGTGTGTTGCAGTCTATAGATACCTGTAATTTACAACCTCTTTTTGAGTTTAAAGTAAGATCATGATTAACATTTTATATGAAGCAAGGTGGTGAACAGGAGAGTTCACTGACTTTTCAACCCTGGAATCACCCAAACCAGTTTTACCTTCCAAATAAAATATTTGGTAGGTTTCACACCAGTGTTTTACCAGTGAATATCACAATGTTGCTATTGGGAAAAACTGAGTTTATTAAGGCAGTATATTTTAAAAATTGGCTCCAGCACCACACAGCTGGCAACAAGGAAAAAGTAATCTAAGGCAGCATGTAAAAAACTGTTCTCTAGTTAGACTGTGTATTTTTAATAACTGCCTCCAACAGACCACCCTATGACACTGATTGCAAGCACAGAAAGCCTGATTGTTCAAAAATCATGTAAATAATACATAGATGTTGAAATGCCAACCTATTCTTTTCATCTTTTTCTGCTTATTTTACTTGTTTCTTTCTTGGTATCCTTCCTCTCACTGATGTTTCCCTTCAGTACCACCCTCTTTGCCTCCCAGAACCAACTGTAGCTTTTAGCTGTAATGGCAGAACAGGAACTGTTCAGAGATCTTTTAATCTTTCACCTCACATGCCACTTGCACAAGGACAGGCTACTCACTACTCAGAGAACTATGAAAAGAGGAAAAATAGTAGATTAATTAGGCTGGATCACTGAAAAACCCAAGAGTTTCTTACTCCTGTTGCCTTGCACTAAAATACATCAAGTACTTCCTGGCTTATAACATACTTTCTCTACAAGATGTTTACTAAAAGGCAGTGTCAACGTGGTGTCATTTCTTTGGCTACATCTCTTCTTGTAGGCTGAAATGTATTAACAACTTTATCACGATTTTCCTTACTAAAAATGAAACAAGAGTTCCACAAACCCATAATTAACTTCCCCTTTGAGAACAAAGAGGATGCATTTTTAAAATGTTTTTATTGCCTTAGTAATGCATGTTACAAAAAAAAAAAAGTCTTCTGCAGCAAAACACACAAAGAACAGGAATGAGTGCAAACCAAACAAATCAGAAAGTAAATTATCTATGAAACCACTTATTTCAATGCAACAGGGAACAGTAAAGTTTCGAAACAGCTTTTCTTCCTCTGAAGAATGCAGAACTTATTGGAGCTCCTGACATAAGTCAAAATATTGCACTAAACCAAGATTTCAATTCCTTCCTCCCAGAGAGACCTAAACATTGCCCTCACAACATGTTTATTTTGTTGGAATAGAAGAAAAACTTAGTCCCGAGAAAGACTGCAACCTGCCCTGTCCTGCCAAGGCAATGGCTGTGCAATGTGCTCTCTTCAAGGGAAAGACAACTTGGAACATAAAAAAGTGGATTTTACACCACGACTTCTTCTCAGATCTCTATTCCAATCAGTTTGTACTGACTTCCAAAGACAAGACTTCTCCAGCTAACATGAGCACATTGCCCAGATGCTTCAGCAGAACTCCAGTGTCTTATGTTCTGCCAGGCTTTCTTCTCCAAGCACCCCTGCACAAAGGAATTGTAAAGACATGACCCATACCTTTGTATTTTGGGCCACACTAACCTAGTAACAGCTTCCTGTGCCTCTGATGCCAAAGTGCAGCTACAAAGTTACTCAAATTCCTGGATATGCAGCCATTTCCTTGGCATCACAGTTCACTTGATGTCAGCACTTGTTCACAGAATGAAATTCTGCATGGGAGGATCTGTTTACAGGCTAGCATAGCTTACAAAGGGAAAATCATATTTTTTCTTCCTTGTTCAGTATTTTTTTTTAATATTATGAGATAATTGACATTTCTTCCCTCTCTCTGCTCTCATTTATTATGGTGATAATGCTTCTGAAGTACTTGATAAATTCCATCCGAACATCTTCGGGATCTTCCTCTAAGTTGGAATGTATCAATTTTAGCTTGTTCAGTGGATAAGCTTTGAAAGGAAATAAGAATAATTAGGTATATTCCTCTTATAAAAGAAATAGTCACAATCAAGGTCATGAGACAGCTCATGCTGAAGTCAGCTGGAATTTAGTGGTACCCAACATTTGACACCCCAGATAACACAGAGCAGGGCAAGGAGAAATGCAGCAGAGTTTGTCACTGCTGCAAACAAATACAACTTATTGCCAGATTAAATTCTTCAAAGTTTTTTTATTATTATTGAAGGGTAAAGTCTGGCTTTGGTCTCACATTCAGTTAAGCAGAATTAAACAAATTGAGCACTGGACTGTAATCTGATTATTGAAGTGATATGATACTCTTTGATTACTTCAAAATTATGGAATGATATTGTTGTATTAAATATGTATTAATATATTAATGCTTATAACAAACATGTGCTTTTTTGTACACTGGAACAGGTTGCCCAGAAGGGAGTGTGTGTTTTCACAGCCATGAAGAGCCACAAATAATTCTGCAGTATCTAAGATACCTATTGCTGATTTTAAGATGCAGCTCATTAGCCTTTTATTTCAAAGAGCTCCTCTTCTTTTGACTGGCAAAATACAGACTTAAATGCCCTCAAAAGTGTCTGTTACCAAAAAAAAAAAATTCCAATGTAAGAACCAAACCACTACTGATGAAGAAATATGGCAGGAGTTCTAATTTCTGGGTCAGCTGCTTGGAGAAGCCACTCAAACCATCCATTCCCATTCCCACTCCATTTTTGTGAAACAGGAATATCGCTCACCTTCTAGATGACCTCTGAAATCCATCATTTCTGGTTTTGCAGAGCACTTTAGTGTTCTTTAATCAACAGATTTAAATGAAAAATGCAAGCCATAAGGTATTAACGATTTCAAAGACACAAAGATTGACGAAAAACTCTGAGCTACAAATGGAGTTTTTCATCTCCTTACCCAAGGACAGGTTTTCTGTGTCCCCTGCACTGCCTGGCTTGTGATGTGCCACCAGGAGACACTGACTGTCCAGCAGTGGCTGCTGCTGCACGAAGCACGAGTACCACATCTCGATTTCTTTCAGGTGGCTGGGCAGCTCAGGGTTGAAGATTATTATTACACCGTGGGAGTCCTTCATCAGAGCTGGCCAGCATGTTTCAAACCTTGAAAAACACAGAAAATTGAAAGACTGACAGCTGTACAGCAGAAACATGCACCCAAACTTCCTCAGGTTTTTTCCCCTTCTCAAAAACAAGTACTTTTTTAACTATAGCATCAGTAACCTTGCCAGTTATATATCATATTCCAAGTATTTTGACTTATCTATTATGATAGTTGATCCCATGATTTCCTGATTTGATGATTTACTGACAGTGTAGAATTTGGTCAAATGCTCATATAAACATAATTAAACATTGCCCTAAGAAAGGATCATTCTCAATTCCATCTTTTAGAAATTAAGGCCTCAATCATATGCATACATTGTTTGAAGTCCATTCACATAATTTAACAGAGATGAGGGCAATTACAGAGAGGGCCTCTGTCTCCTCTATCTGTAATTTCATTCCAGGAGTTGTGGACTTTAGCGTTTTAGTCAGTCCTTATTCAAAACAGAGTTCAGCTGAGATCATGGCAGAGAGTACCTAGTGTTGGATGCTTTACAGCAGAAACTATAAAAATATACTGGGGTAAAGAGTCAGGAATACTCCTCATGTCAAACGAATATCTTGTAAACTGAACTATCAGGAGTTCAGTAACCTGGAGGAAGTAACAATGCTGGCTTACTTTTGATCACCACTGCAATCCCACAGCTCGAATCGACACCCAGCACCCTTGTTGTCCCCACTGAGGTTTGGCTTCTCATACTCCAGGATCCTGCGGAAATGATGGATACACGATGGGATACGATCCCACACAGCGGCACAGCACAGCGCGGGGCTCTGGGGGCTCTCGCTCACCTCACCCCCTGCGTCGGGCTGTAGCTGCAGATCCCTTCGGTGCTCTCGGACACGAAGTTTGCCAACACCGACTTTCCAGACTGGCAGAAAGACATATGCAGGAATTTAATGTGCCAATGCCACGACGTCGGTGCTCACCCAAACCCCCCGCGCCATCCCTCCCGCGCAGCCCCGATGCGTACAAGCCTGATCCTGCTTCCTCCTTCCCTCCCTCCCTCCGTCGGGCCGCAGTGAGCCCGCGGGGCTCGGCGGTGCCGGCCGGGGGTGCGGGGGGTCCCGGCCTGCGCTCACCTCCCGGGGCCCCACCAGCAGCACCTTCGCCCTCAGCATGGCGGGCGGGCACGGCGCCCCCCCGCGGCTGCTGCCCGGCAACGCGCGGAGCGGCGAGAGCGCGCTGCCATTGGCTGTGCCGCCGTCACGTGATGCGAGGGGGCGTGGCATGAGGGTCTGTGGGCTGTTCGCGATCTGTCCTTTTCGTGTCTGCCGGTCAGATCTTACTGTGCTCCTGCCGTGTCCCGTCTGTGTCCCCGCTCCGTCACAGCTGTGTCCCCTTCGTGTCCCCGCTCTGTTTCCACGCCCTCTTTACTGCTCTGTCCCCTTCATGTCGCTTCTCCCTCCTCTCAGTGTCCCCGCTCCGTCCTCGTGTCCGTCCACTGTGTCCTCACTCTGTCCCCTCAGCGTCCCTGCGGTGTCCCCTTCGTGTCCTCCGTCGGTGTCCGCAGCGTCCCTGCTGTTGCCTCACTGTGTCCGCGCTCTGTCCCCGCAGTGTCCTGGTTTGACAGAACGAGAGGACACAGTCTTAAGCTGCTCCAAGGGAAATGTAGGTTGGATGTTAGGAAAAAGTTTTTTACAGAAAGAGTGATAAAGTACTGCAGTCGTCTGCCTGGGGAGGTGGTGGAGTCACCATCCCTGAATGTGTTTAAAAAATAATTGCATGTGGCACTCAGTACCATGGTTGAGGTGTTAGGGCATGGGTTGGCCTCGATTATCTTAAAGGTCTCTTCCAACCTAGCGATTTTGTGTGTGAATTCTGTGTGCTTCGTCCCTGCTTGTCCCCCCACTGTTCTCCCGCTCTGTCCCTGCTCTGCCCAGCCTGCTGGAGCAAGTATAGTGTTACAGCAAAAGAGCAAAGGGAATCTTCACAATTTATGTGCTGATGTGGCCCAGGGCAGCTTTGGTAAGGGGAAAATCCTGGCACTTCCCAGCTTCTGCTTTCAGCAGGGGACGGGATTTCCAGCCCCTGAGCTGTGTGACCCCTGAGCACTGACCAGAGGTGGAACACCTGATGACTCTTGAGGGCAGAAGTCGGAGAAAGTGGAAAGTCTCTCTCAGACCATTTTTCCACCCATAGCTACCAAACTTTGAACCATGAGAAGATAAAACCCACGACTCCTGTGCAACCTTTCAGGGTCCAAAAGTCAATGAAAGATGGAATAGAGAGCACCAAGCCCACGGGTGCACCCCATTGCTGGCCACATCCATGCAATGCTGCTCTGCATTGTCCCTGGTGCCCTGGGAGGCAGCCCTGGAGGGATGAAACAGGCAGAGGTGAGTGCCCTCTTCCAGAGCCCTCTGTCAATGTGGTCTTCAGACCATTCTGCACTGCTCCGTGTCCCTCACTAGCTCGAACAGTGCTCTCCTTCCTTGTTTCATTGCGATTTTAACTGCAGATTCTCCTTGGAAGAATGATGAAGCCAAGCTCTTGAAGATTCTTATTAAGGCTTGTTAGGGGAGGCAAGAGGCTTTTTGCAATGGCAGCTTCTAAGAAAATAAAACATCTGGCAGACAGATGTGCTGCTTCAGAGCTGTTTAGTGCCCAGGTACAATAGCACTTCTAGACAGGCTTTCAAACAGGGCCTCTAGGCGCTACCACAATGTAAATGTTTATTACCAGTACTGCTAATAAATGTGAACCAGAAATTCTCTGCTCTCAATGAGGGGGTACAGTCTTCTCCATCGCAGTGGAGACTCATTTGTTGTTTCACTGCTTGTCTAGGGATAGTTCACAGTAGTTCAGTGTGGCAGTGGCATCCCGATGTTCACACAGTATTTTAAATAATTTCAGAAAAACCTTTTCTTTTCAGGTTTGTGGGACTAAGACAATGAAAAAACAGTAGCTGCAACTACCTCTGAGTTTGATTCTGGATGTGTGCTTTCTGTTTGTGAAGATTCATGCGTGATTCAGGACCAAATTCACAATGAGCTGGGACAGCTCATAGTTAATTCTTTCCACAGCTTTGTTGTTTCCCACATTTCAGACCCACGACTTCCAAGGGAAAGACAGAAAGAGTGGCCCAGAGAGAAGAACCAGGACAGCCTTAGCTGGCATATGGTATTAGCTGACACTAGCACATGGAGAGAAATGTGTTATAAAGGCTTCTATTGTGGACACCAGCACAGAAGAAGGGGAAATAAAGCATAAGAGGTAACTGAAACTGGGTAAAACTGGCTGTTTGTGCAGCTGCCCAGAAAGCAATTAGGATTAATTTTTAGATGGAGTGTCAGATAGGGTCTTTGTGTGTTTATATTAGCCACTGAAGAGTAAGGAGAGCACAGCTGACTAAGGGTGCAATTTTTGGATTTATCCATGTGATTTAGGGTTTGAAATCACTTTAGAAAGTAGGAATTAAGCTTTCAAGCCACTTAGGGTGACTGTTTTCAAAGGCATCTAAGTCAAGTACATTTGATGTTATCAGCATCTGCCTTAGGCATATGGAAAAAGCTATGTTAGTTCCTGGTATTTTGTTGGCTGAGAGCACATGTGTGTGAATCATTTTCCTTCACTCATTTAAAACTCTTTGTCAGACTGCAGCAGGGAGAAAACCCCAGCAGTAGGTGAACTACTTCCAGACAATGCTGGTAATGGTCTTTATGTCTTGCATTTATGAGATGGCAGCTTTTCCACCAGAACGTTTTGGTAGCAAGCAAAAATTATCATCTTTAGGTGATTTTCCTTGTAAAAATCCTCCTTCTTCCTTCAAGAGCTGAAAGCCACTGCAAGGTACCAATAATATTTCAATAAAGCTGTTCTTCGCTCTAGAAATGCCGGTGACAACTCAAGTGAGAGGCACAGTGGTTGCTGTGTGAGGGCAAGTGATGCTTTTTTGCCAAATTGCAGGTCAGAGTACATTTGCCTCCAAGGTAGAGACCCACTGGTTTTACTGGAAGCAGCAGTAAAATGTAATGCCAGTCAGCTTTCAGATAATACTTGAGCCCTTGCAAACCATTCAGTCTTTCAGTACTTTAAGTTTGCATTGTATTTCGTTTAATGTGGCACATAAAAATTTTCCTATGAAAACAACTCAAAAATTTTTTTTTCATAAGCTTTTGTGGCCTCAAGTATTGGTGCTTTGTTTAATGTACTGTAGCAATGTTTCCAAACTTTGGGAAACACGCCCTGGAGCACTCCAGTTGTGTGTGAAAATGCTGCCTGGGTTAGAAGTACAACCACATGGCACAGCTCACCATGAAGGGAAGGCTCTGCGTGGTTGCTGTGCTTTGCATGACATTTATTGTGTGTGTGCAGAAACAGCTCTTCAGTGGGTGCAGACAGAGACCTGCATTACATCATCCATTTATTTATACTGGTTCACCTGGGGGCAAGGCCTGGAATACAGGAATTGAGAGGAAGGAACACCTATTGTTGAGCATTGTAGCCTGTTATTTAAAATTAAGGAGAAAATCAATATTGTAATCTCAAAGCTTGTTGGTTGAGAAGCCCAGGGCAGGGATGTGTCTCTGGGGCTCCAAGCGTAGTTAATTAAGTAAATGATGGTTTGGAATGAAGTGTGTCTGCTCTCTGGAAAAATCTTTGGGTGGAGCTATGGCAAGAGACCAAAGGGAAACAGGACATTAAGGTGCATTGACAGAGGTGCAGTGCAGTCCTGCTCTTTGTCATGAGTCTGCAGGGTAACACTCAGTCTCTCTCAGAAAACCTATTCTGGAATCAACAGGAAAAGCTCATGCAAAACCTTATTGCTTTGTTCATGCCAACAGATTGTCAAGAACTTCAACTCTTATTGATCTGTGGCCTCAAAGTCCTTCCCAGGGGAGATAAGGGTCTTTATTTCCATTTTATAGATGGAGAAACAAAGCAGAGATGTAAAAACAAACCCATGGAACATCAATCTGCCTCTATGGCCGCCCCAAGAAAAGACAGCAAAGTGTTTTGATTTTTGAGTCGCAGTATGTGAATCCAGGAGTTCATTTCTGTGGTTTAAATCTTCAGGTACAGCTGCAGATGATGCCTCAGATAGATAGAAATTTTCCTTATTCTAAAGTCGTGGAGCAACAGTAACACCTAGTGGCTGAATGTGCCAGTCTGTTGCTCCTTTCTTTCCTTCCTTTCAAGAAGTAGAGTCGGAGGGTGCACGGCGTGATTGACAGCTTTGGCTTGCAAGGCCAACACTTAGGATCTCCAGGGATTTGCCATTTTCCTTTCAACCTCCCACCACATTCTGTTTTCTATTAAAAGTGGTAGATGAAATATGAAACTCTTCCTCCCACCTCCCAACCCCCTTCACTTTTCTGGCTTATGGTGGAGGTTGTTCCAGTCCATCTTGATCTTTAGGTGGGTGGGCTGTGAGTGACCAAGCCTACTGCTTCCAGCTTGGAGCACTCAGATTTCTGTAAGGAATCCAAGCTGTTTCATTTTCTTTTTTTTTTTTTCTTTTTTTTTCTTTTTTTTTTTTGGGGCAGAAAAGGATCAAGCAGATCATCTGGTGGAGGTTGGTGACCTCAGTCCATTTGATAATGTGGTGTTAACTTGCCTGCGTTAAGGCAGACCAAACCAATCAGTTCCAAGAAGTACCATTTCCTAAAATGTGGTGTGTGGGATTGTTTGCCTCAGTCTACTGGGACTGCTAATTCATCAGAGAGGGACCCCTAGAAAAACAGCATTAGGGAGGAAAGAACCCACAGATATTTATTGTGTTAGCAGGAGAGCCCTTCAGAGGGTCTTCACTGCCCCTTGAAGGGGAAGGTTTCAATTTTTCCATGGAAAAAAAAACATTAAGCAAAAGTATTTCTGCTTAAGCCCAGATCATTTGCATTTGTAAATAGAACGTAAACTCTTTGTGGGAATTACAGTACTGAGACACTATGGGTTTGTGATAGTCACGCTGTTTAATTTTAGGCTTCTGGTTTAGGTATTCTGAATTACAATTGGAAGCATCTGTTTAGGAGAGTCTTCACTGCCTGTTGACAGAGCCTGAACTCTAATTTACACTGTGGATACATGCTCTTTTGCATATGACATTAACTTGTATCACCACTCAAAGAATAGTATTTGCCTCCCTTCACAGCCCTAGTTCTTCATCCAGCTTCTTCCCAATTACCTGTTTAGATGGAACAGATGAAATTGAAAACTAGCCTGATGTCACTGGGATAAAAAAATAAAATAAAATAATCAGCTCCATGAACTCATTTACTGCAAAACTGCACAAAAGCCTGGTGCTAACAGAAGGGAGGTCATGAGGACCAGTGGGCCCATGGCCAAGTGAGACAAGGATGGAACCTTTTGGCTACTGTGGAGATGTACATGGAATTAAAGCATGCATATATATATCTCTATATATACCATTAGTCAAACCTCCTAAATCTGGTGTCCCCAATACCTGTTTGTGAGGGATGGCAAAGAGAAACACAGCCTGTTTCTGGTGAGAAATGAGGAATATTGTGCTGGGATGTGCTGGGCAATCTTTCCTCTTAGAAGGAGTGTGGCAGCCTTGTTGTGCTGGGCGAAAATTCTTCCTGAATGTTTGGTAAAAATGCTGTCAGAGGTGGCAGACCTGAAAGTACTGAAAGAAGACAATCACAGGGTAATTATTTGTCATTCACAAGGGCTCTTGGATCCTTTTCTCTTAGAGCTGTATGCTTTTTGGTTTGAATACAGAATTTCAAAGTCAGCTTTGTTTCTCAGTGGCAGCTGTGGTGTTTGCCACCCGTGTTGGTCTGGGAAGAGATCGCATTTATTAACGTCTGATCTGGTTATTCACTCAAGGCCAGACCCTCAATGACTTCATAGAAAGAAAGCAAAGCAGTGCATAATGTCTTTAGAGGGACTGCCATGTACCCTGTAGGAGAGAAGAGCCTATTGACAGGAAGATTTTGTTTTCTCTCAATTTCATTCTCTGCTTTGACTTATGTGTTACTTTGCAGTTTATGGCCAAACACGGGAGTTCCTTAACCCCACGATCCTTCCAGGCATTATGTTTCTGCTAACATCCTGGGTCAAATCAGCTGTCTTTTCACATGTCTCACATTCATTTTCATTTAAGGCTCAATTACCTCTTGGCAATATGCCACTAGTGACAACAGCTTTACACCAGTAATTAGTATATTTTGAGAAGTCTGGAATAAAATTCTTGCTCCTTTGCTTAGGTACCTGGATGCAGTGATGAATTCTTAACTCTACACGCTAAACTTTAAAAGATTTATTCTTGATAATTTTACCTCAATTCCCTTTAAAACCTAGTAAAAGTAGTGCATTAGTTTCCAATGCTTGGCTCACTTGCAAACTCCTCATTTGAAATTCCCTCCTTAATATCTCTGGGCTACAAAAACCTGTGTGTGAGACTGGCCCTCTGGAAGGGAACTGCCACTGCAGACCTGCTATGACTGAACCTCCTTCCACTGCTGCAGGTGGGGTTTGAAGCACTGTGTTGTTCTCTGTATTTTAAACACCATGAGGAATGTCTTGGAAATAGAAAAAGCAAGGTAGACTGGGCACTAGAAAAGAGTTCATATTTAATACAGATTGTTGATCATTTAGTATTAAGTGGTTCATTATTTTATTGTTCTTCAATAATTTGAGAAGTTAAATCTTCTACTTTTGGCTTGGCTAGTGATGCTGTCTTGAGCTGGGTTATAAAAATACTGTGCTTCACCTAAGCACAGATTGTTATAGTTTTCATCTTAATTAGCAAGCTGCAGATTTAGATGGATTAATACAATCACTCTTTCTTTCTTTTGCCATAGAAGTTCAGAAGTATAATCTGTCACTTGTGAGAACATAAAGAATTGGACTGGAAGCATTCCAAACTCCTTACTGTAAGTGTTCAAAGATTTAATGGAGTCCTCAGTCATAAAATCTTTAATTTGAACTAGACCTTTATATTCTCCATTCTTAAATTCACTATTTTTATGTCCAGGGGATTTCCTGTTATCCAAGTATGTACGGAGGCCCTTTATTTCCCTCTGTGTGTGTTTTTTAATTCAAATCAAATGTGTATGTCAGTGGTTGATTGCACTTAACCTCCTTAGGTTCATATTTCTTATTTAATTACATTACATTTTAAGGTTTAAGGCTATATATTTACTGCAGTTAATAGCACACCATATTTTAATGAAGCTGTTATCTTCTGCAAATATATACAGAACAATGGAGATTGATTGTATAGGACCTTTCAAAGAAATTGTATCTCAAGGCCATTTAAAATGAATAAACACAGTGGAGGGGTTTTGCTAATGTAGTTCTTCACCTAACACAGCTTCAAAACTAAGGAAGTGAGTGGTTGGGTTATCAGGGCTGTTGTTCTCCTGATCCCCAGCCAGGGACTGCACCTCTGTAGGTCACAGCCACAGCTGGAGTGTTCCAGTCCCAACAAACTGTGGTTGTTCCCAGAAATGCTCCAGAACTGCATCACCAAAGCCCACTCACCTCCCATATACCCTGGCCAGGATCCCCCTCTGCCCAGCCTACAGCTCAGCTCTGTAAATCTATTGTCAGTCCATTCAGGGAAGGCTCAGTACATGAACAATAATTATCTGATTTCACTGGAACATCTGAAAACAAGGGCAAGCATTACCTAGAGATCGTGTCCATAAAATCTGGGACAAATCTCCTGTGCTCCACCAGAATGCAGCCAGCTGAACACCTGTTTTCAATGCAGAACAGGGTATCACCCTGCACTGGGGCACTGCACTGGGTTTCTCACAACAATCTGGGAGTTAAGTACTCTGAATTGAGCCAAAAAAATGCTGGGAGATACTTCTTTCCAGGCACACAGCAAGGCTGATAGTCTTGTCCTACCATTCCATCACATACCAAAAATCTCCTTAGTCTGGTCAAAAGCTTTTATTTCTTTTTTTGGGCAACAATCAGTTTAAACATTTCATAGCATCTTGCAGACTTTATAATTTCCTTTCTGCCAAAGAACAATTTATATCTCTCTTTAGATTACATCTCATCTTGCTTCTTTTATTTTTATTTCTCTTCTTTCATTGTTGTTACTATTTATACCATGTCATTTTTATTCCATTCCTATTATCCTTACAATAGTCATGATACATAACAGAGCACTGAACCCTGTGGTACAAAGGGAGGCACTGAGAGAGATTTCCTGATGGCTCTGGTAGGTCAGGGAGTTCAACCAGATTCTTTCTGGGTGTAGACTGACAGCCCATGTATCCTTCCTGCCTGAGACCCTGTGGCATGAGGGGCTGTGAGCCAGTGTAATCCCAGAGGATTATTTGGAGATTGGTTTTGCATTTGTAGAGAGATTGATCTCCCTTAGGCAGAAGAGAAAACAGAGAGCTGAAGAGCATTTCTTGTGGTAAAAGAGATTTGTGTTCTGTGTGTGGAGCTGGATATCTGTAAAGTACAAGTTAGTACCTCCAGCTTGGGTCATTTAAAAATGGAAGCGAGGCCCTGGAAGAGGGATGGATTTTGGAAACCAAGCCCATTAGGTGTGGAATCCATTGCTGACAATGGAGTATACTGTGAACACCTAAGCTAGCATTAGTGTACATGTGCTTGGCCAAGAAATACTTGGAACCTATTGCTTTGCAGTGACTTTATCCTTTAATGCCTGCAATCTTTCGTGTTTAGCACCTTAGCTGCCTTTTTATTGCTTCCATGGAGGAATCTGTCAGGTTCAAGAGAGGAGATTGGGTGGAGAGCCAGCTAAAGAGCAAGACAGTGCCACTGAACAGTGCTGGGGTTTGCTTGGATGATTGCTCCCCTTGGAATGAGGAGACCAAAATATTCGTAAGGGTAAATTGATAAATCTGGAAAATATTCTCTTTAAATAATCCCCAGAGGTCCCAGCCTAACACACAGCTGTAGAAAAAAAAATAGACCCCAACAACTGAACAGGATGTTGGGCTGCATTTCAGTAAGAACAGAATATATATCAAAAAGGTGTTATTGTTATTACCTAAACCACTGGTGAGTTCTTGTTGAGAGTGCTCTTTTCAGTACTGCTCACTCTACCTAAGGAGGATATGATTAAGGGATAAAATAAGGAAAATGACAGTAATACTCTGCCTTTCAGCTCCGAGTTATAAAGCAAGACTGAGGAGCTTTGGTATTATCTTGTTTAAAAAGAGATCTTGCAGTGATTTGAAATGATTTTAAAATAATGAAGGAGATTAATCACATTGAAAGAGAGAAAGTCTATGAAAACAAAAACAGTTAAATTGGAAAATAGGATCTTGGGAAAAGAATGAAAACAGAGAAAGAAGAGGTTCATGTGACTGCTCAAAAAAATATGTAATGTCAGTTATCAGAGTGGTTCTGTGAATCTGGATGTGCAGGGTAAGGTGGAGAGAGAACTGTAAGGACAATGGGAGAGTGACAGTGGCATTGTGACTGTTGGCCAGTAACACACAGGCAGTGGAAGCCACGCTGGAGCAGGCTCTGGGAAACACCTGCAGCAAGGAGGAAGAGGAAGGTCCTGCAGCCTGTGAGGTTGGTTTAACATGGGCAAAGATGGTGCAGGGAGGCACTGACTGACAAAAGCTTACAGTGTGAAAACAAAGGCTGACAGGTAAACAGCTTGTGGAACAAGGCAGAGGACAGAAGAGGGAGAAAGCACATGGCTGGTGTTAATCCACCTGAACTGCAGACACTGAAGGTGAAAATACTGGAGGCAATTTCAGCTCTTAGCTGGGCAGGGTCCTGCTGTGGATGTGGTGGTCCATATACAACGGGACCAAGTGCAGCAATTTTCAGCTTGCAGCCCACAAATTTTTGAAGGACCAAAGAGCCTTCTAGGGGCCCTGTGAAAACCAGCTAAGAAAAGCAGACTATCCTGGTTAGTCCTTGTTGTCATGGCCCACAGAGAAAGTTCCTAGGAGATTTAAAAAAATTAATAAATCAATAAAAGCTGTAAAAATATGGCTAGAACATTCAGATTTGCTGGGTGGATGAAAGGGAACACCAGTCTCCCCACTTCCATCCCCACTGGTTGTTCTCCTTGGTTCCACAGGGCGGGTGGCAGCACCTCAGGTGTGCAGGAGCTGGGATGAGGGTGTTTATTTCCACAACTCCTTAGGTATGTGTTTTGTGTGCTTTTACTTGCATATTTTGTGAGGAAGGGAGTGAGACCACTCTCTCTTAATGTGACTTGCACAGTACAGAAGGGGAATTAAGACTCCCATTCATACTGGGTTCCTCAAGGCAAGCAACCTGTGTCCATGGGGAAATTAGGAAAGGTAGGAGGATTAAGGGCCAGCATACAAAACTGAGACATTCTTTGGTCACAAAAGTCCTTCAATCTCTGACATTCAGAGAGTCCATGACTCAGGACAGGTTTTCAAATTAGCTAAGCATTGGGAAACCACTAAATCAGTCAGTGACTCCATTAAAAAATGCAGCCTAGTCTCTGGTAGCTGCTCCCACTGCATGTTACAAAGTACTGTGTTTTGTTGTAGAAGTTCAAGATTCTCCATGGTCTGGAGAATTTATAATACCAGTGTTTATGTCCTGTACAGCATCAAGCAAGCAGGCAGCCCTCAGTGATGGAATGATGTTTAATGAACAGTTAATGAACAGGATCATGGTTTGGGGATGCAGACATGGAGACAGACCTCCCAATGTTTTCTTTAGTGACCTCAGCAATGGAAGAGAGAGCATACTTATTAAATCTGTAGATGAGGCAAAGCTGGAACTGAATGCAAGAGTTACTGGAAGGCAGGATTAAAATTTCAAGTGATCTTGACAAATTGGTGATATAATCTGAATAAAATTAGATGAAACTCATTAAGGACAACTGCAGGGCACTATGCTTTGGCAGGAATAATTTTAATAGCATGTACAGGATGAGGGAATGTGAAGCTAGCAGCTCTGTGGAAAAGGTAGAGAATCCCAAACTGAGCATGGATTAACAATGATGTACAGATGTCAGAAAGGCAAATCCTCAGCAGGGCAGTGGTATTCCACAGAAATATAAGTCATGGATACCATAAAATATATGTAGGCCAATTGGAAAAATGAACCAGAACTATCTAACAGGACCTGAAGAAACTGGCGTTGTTTTGCTTCTAGAAGACAAGGAATGTTATTAAAACATTTATTAAAGTATGTTGAGGAATTAAAAGTCTCTTCAATGAGAGGAAGAATAGTTTTCTACATCCATAAATAATGAAGTAAGTAAGCCATTAAGAGTTTAAATTACCAGAATGAGGTTGAATGTTAAGCAAAACTACCAAAACAGAGCACAAACATTGAAATTTGTTTCCAGTTGATCATGGAGACTTTCTATCTTGAGGCCTTTCACAACAAGGCAGAAAAAATTGTGCCAACAATAATCTGTGTATAACAGATCTCGCCTTCTTACTGGGAGAAGGAAGAAGGATTAGGTAACTTTTACAATCCTTCCTGGCTACTTCTGGATGTGTTTCTACCCTGGCAGGTCTGAGTGCAATAGCCTTGGTGCTGTTTCTGCCTTATCACACCTGTGTGCACCCCTGCCCTGCTGCATTCTTGATGATTCTGATGGATCAAGGGTGTGTCCACAAACTCCCTGTGCCTGTGCAGATCAGTGCCCGACATCAAAGGTGACATAAATCATCTTTCCCAGGACACAGTAATGCTCAGAGTATGTATAATTCCACCGGACATAGGCATTGTCTTGCTGATCAGTTGAGTCATCACATTTTCCATCTGCTGAATTATGCTTCAATCTGAGTTATTTTATCCCTTGTATTACTTTATAATACCCACACAAGTGCTTCACTGAGGCAAAGTTCTCATCTATGGTCAATGAATTTTGCCATTCATGACCTCTGACTCATTTCTTGTGCTTCACACAATAACGCTGAAGCACTGTCTATCACATGAAATCCTGTCTATCATATTTGCTGTATGCTAAACTGCTTGTGTAAGTCAGACTTTTTTCAGTTCTGTTCCATTTTGAGTTGTGATTGATTTATTTCCAGTCAAATGTAAGAAATGTCCACACAATAGCTCTCTACTAGCCTTAAAGAAAAACCTCCACAGTCCCATAAAATTTTCAGTCTGGCTCAGGTTTGGTTTGACTCCCCAGTAATAGATGTGTTACAATAACCTTAGTAATGTTATAATTCAATTTATAATAGAGGTCTTGAACTCTTACTGTTACTAACCTCTTATCCATCTCTTTCAATTTTCCAAGGTTTCTTGAATGCTTTGTATATCACAATGATCTAGGCGTTTTGGGAAGCTAGAAGGGGTTTATCTAAATTATTTTTGGGTTTAGATGATCTTATCAATGACTTCATTCTAGCTTCAAAAGGACACTTCATAATTCTAAAGCTCCTCAAGGTTTTATCAACCAGAACAAAGCTGCTTTTCCTTTGGTCTCTTCTTAGTATGCACATGAAAAGTGCACTTGAAAAATCCTTGGGATTGGCCTTTCAAAATCTATTTGCCATGATTCTAACAACATTGTGACTCTTCTTTTTCAGCTAATTACTGACTTTTGTAATACTCTTAAGTGGTGCTGAAGTGTTGAGATGACATTTCGGTTGTGGAGATGCAGTCTGCTTACAGATACAACAGTGCTTTTCTACCTTTTTGTGCCACAGATCCCTCTTTTGCTGTATCATTCCAGTTTTCCCTTTCAACTGAACAAAAATCAGACTAAACTTTGATTATTCCTTTTATTGTCTGTATTTTCCACCACTTCATTTATTGGCTTGCATGCAGGGTTTGTATGGGTAAAGAAATTATAGATATTTTCTCAGAATAGTTTCTGATGTCTTAGGTCTCAGGTTTGCCCAATGGACAGAGAAGCTGAAACTCACTCCATGTGCCCACATGATTTATGTCCAATGGATTATCCTTCTGCCATGACAGTGTAAGGCTGGCATTTGCATAGCAGGTGAGCAGTGTGCAGGAGGACAGCCCTCCAAGGATTTCTTCTTTATGACAGCAGAGTTAACAGGGTTGGTAAATGAAAACCTGCCCCTTATGTCTTTATTCCCCCCCAGTGCTGCTCTGCATCGTGGCTTTCCAGTTTGCATCTGCCCCTTCCAGCTTGAACTGAACTGGTGAAATGCATCCAAATAATTTATTTAGCCCTGCTTGCCTGGGCAAATCTTTAATTAACAGGCATACAAAGTGTAGCTTTCTATTTTAAATATATTACGTCTGGTTTATAAGAATAGGGCTGTTCAGATTTCAAGGGTTTTCTTCTCAAAGCCAGTCCCTCTGATAAATTGAAGGGATTATGTTTTTGTTGGCTGTCTTTGTTACCTCCATCACTGTGTTTCCAATTTATCAACATAGTTTTGAGAAATTGTTAGAATATGTTGCACTCGTAAGCACCGTGGGGAGAAAAAATATTCATTTATTACTGCTATTGTGTTTGATTATATTACGCATATCCAAAGGACTAAAATGAAATGTCATCTTTAATTCTCCCCTTACAGTAGACAATATCACCCTTTCTTCTCTCCTTCCAGAAACAGCTTGGAAGTCAATTCTTCATTTTCATTTTAAATCAGCCATACAGAATAGAAACAAGTGTTCATTAGGGACACAGCAGAAATAATGGCAGTCTGGAGATCTGAGCTCTGTTTCTGGCTCTGCCTTTAGCTCTTTGCAGTCTTGAGCAAAGTCATTTGACCTCTGGTCTCCATTCTCTCAGTTCATGAAATAGGAAGACCATTTGCTTCCTACAGATGTCTCTAATAATTTGCCAGAATCATGTCTTCTCTAATCACCTGTGTTTAATATCTCCTAGGGTCTTGCAAAATCAGTGAAGGCTGAAGCAGCAAATTTTCCATGCAGCCGAAAATAAAATGCTTTTGGAAAGTTAAGACTTGAAGACTACAAAGAGCTTCTGGAGGGTCTAACCCCAGGCCAGGAGAATGGGTCAGAAAGCCACAAGTGCTGTTCAGTGTTGTTAAATATTGATAAGTGATCTGTCTGAGCCTGTCAAGAACGGGAGGTGGGATTGGGACAAAAGGCTGAACCTTGCCCTCAACACTCAGCCTGGTGCTGCAATGAACTGCTGGGGTGGAGGTCCAGCTGCACCCACTTTGTGCACATGGAGCTGTGGATGAGCACCCAGATTGAGGGGAAGGGAGGTCCCAGAGAACTGCTCAGTGTTTTGCTGTTCCTGACTCCTTTCCTAGGAGAAAGCTGAATTTGGAGTGGTTTGTAGTCCAGCTTAGAGGGAGCAGCAGAGAGCAAGTCTCTTCTTTTGTTGCCCTGTCAGGCTGAGCAGAGGTTTCCTGAGGACTGACTCTGGGCAGCTTATCTCAAAGGATGAACATCCTTTGATGAATTTCTGTGAATTTTCTAGGGTGAATTTCTGTGACCTGTGTGTTTTCTTGGGGGTGAGAGAAGGGAAGAGAAAATGTTCCCCTTGCTGGAGGTGAGGGAAGTATAAAGAGAAGAGTGCTCAGGCTGCCCTGAGCCAGGGTTGGGGACAGAGGGGCCTGTTAAGTCCCAGCTTCAGGCACTGAGGGCTTTTTGTAAATAAATAGTGTCTGTTTCTGTTTCAGTGTTGCTGAAACAGAACTTTTAGGTCCCTTTGGGCTCAGAGGGTGCTGGTCCACTGTCTGCCCCAGCTTGGGGAGGCTGTGCTGAGCTGCAGTGCAAACTGCATCTCTGCCTCCTTGTGTGATTTGCTTCAGTGATTAATGACAGCGACTGTTTAAAAACCTGGTGCCTCATTTGCAGTCTAAACTTGTCTGGTTACAGGCTCCAGCCAGGGGCTATTTATCTCTGTGCAGGCTCTGGAGGTGGGCACCGTGGGGGAAGGGGTAGCTGCTCACCTGTGGCTGGGGGCAAATGCCAGATACAAGATACTGGATTTTCCCAGTGTGTTGTAGGGAACATTTTTCAGCTGCAGCATCTTGCAGGGATTGTATTACCCTCGAGGGAAGAGGGTCTCTCTGCCTTTGCAGAGCCCCACGGGATGGCCCTGGGCCTCTAGAATATCCCAGCAAGAGACCTGCTTTCAGTGGTACATCAGGTACATCAGTCACATAATGGGACTGCACAAACAGTGGAGCTGCAGAGGGGGTGTTGAGAGCTTACAGGATCTGAGGGTAAGAAAGTTAGAAAGACAGTTTTGTCATCTTAAAAATTAAGTCCCTCCTTGAGGTGTTTGGTGCAGAGAACTTGCTTTCAGAACTTGCTTTCCAGTTAGTGAACTGCCAACAGCCCAGGTTCCTCTGGAGCTGGGGACATTGAGCCAGCAAATGGGGTTGTGCCACTGTTGCTGAATGGGAGATGTGCAAGGGTTTTAAACACAGGCTCAGAGAGGGAGTACAGAGAGGGAGCCTTGCTGCTGCCTCCTTTCTTGGGGTGTTACCATTGTGAAACACCTACATCCTTCTACAATTGCAAAAATGTTCCTCCTGCTTGGGGTCAAGTGTGCAATTCTTCAAGCTCAGGGCCATCCTGGGTGATAAAGGGAAGTGGTGGTGGCAAAGGGAGAGCTTGTGTGTGAATCATAGAAACATGAAGGTTGGAAAAGATCTCTAAGATCATTGAGTCCAACAGTCAACCTCACACTGTCATGTTCACCACTAACCCGTGTCTGCATCTGAATGATGCCAGAATAAGCAAGGGTGCACATGGTGAAAGCAGAGATCACTTTCTCACTGCTTACCTTGTGAATGAAGTGTCTTAAAATTATTTATTTCCTATTTTATCCGTGTAACTTCTGCAGCAGAAGTTACCTGTGAACATGGCAGCAGGCACCAGCTTTGGGATGTTTGGGCTGCACTGCTGAGCAGTGCATTCCCTTCGACCTGACCCTCGGTTAATTGGGGAGACACATGGACTTCTGCTGTGATGCCTTCGTTTGGGTGGGGACTGGGGGTCCCTGGGCTCTCCCTGCCCACGGGGTGCTGCCGGCAGTGCCCGGGCCGAGGCTCAGCCCCGCGCGTTCCGTGTCCTACGGGTGGGCGGCACCTCTGCCCCGGGCCGGGCACAGCCCCGACGGAACCCCTCAGCAGCGGGGTCCGCCGCCAGGCCTGGCAAGGGTTAACGCCGAAGCCCCACGCCCCCTTTGACGGAGTCGGGCCAACCTCGCCAAATTTGAAAAGGCATCCGGGGCTGAGTGTGCGCCCTGGGAGCATCGAGCCGCGCTGGCCCCGGACCCCCTGCGCGGGCAGCAGCCGCCGCCGCCGGGGCTCGGCTTGCCGAGGGTCGGGGCTTCCCTTTGGCAGCCGGAGAAGCCATCCCCGTGTGCCCGGCAGCGCGTGCTCCCCGCTCCCAGGGCTCCTCCGTGCCGTGGGATCCCGCCGTGACCCCGGCCGGGGGAGCACGGTGTGGCCCCGCGCCTGCCGTGCGGTGTAAGAGGGAAAGGGGGAGGCGGTAGGAAAACCCCGTTCTTGCAAAAATGCAGCTCGCTCTTTTCTTGTCCTGGTGCTGCTGCTTGCACGGATGCGCGCTGGGCACCGGCTTCCTCTATCAATTCCCAGCATCAACCCTGCAGCACAACTACCCAGAGCAGAGCTCCGGCTCGCCGGGCAGCGGCTTCGCCAGTCGCCGGTGAGTAAGACCGGGTCCAACTCCGGACGAGGAGGCTGCGCCCCACCGGTGGCTCCGGGGGGACAAACGGGCACGGCAAAGCCGCGGGCAGCGCTCCCTCGGAGGGCGCAGGGGAGTGCTGGGCTGCTGCCCCTCGGCCAGCCGGGCTGGGCTGTTCGCATCCTCAGTGGCGTGCGGGACGCTCCCTACCTGCCCGCAGCAGTGTCCGCCTCCCGGGGCAGGGAGCGGCTGGGGAATCCAGGAGTAAATGACACCCGCAAAGTCTCCCCCTGCCTCGCCCAGCCCGTCGGGGAGGGGAAGGGGCTTTGCCGGGGCTGCGCGTCCCTGCGCAGCCGGAGCAGGAAAACCTCTCGAGCCGGGACACCGGGGATACCGGCAGAGGGAACTGTTATAGCCCTCGGCTGCGAGGGGAAACTTGTTCAGCTCAACAAAGGAAAGCCCTTAATTACAGATCTCTCTTCAAGAGCTGCAACTTCCAAGTAGCTGTTTAAAACCAAACCTCCCACTCTTCTCCTCTCCCCCCACCCCAACCCAATTTCTTATAAACTTAATATAAATCAGGTTTGATTTACTGTATCTTACTGCTTCAGTAGAGCAAACAATTTAGGCTTCTCCCCCTCCTCTCTGTTTTCTCTGGGTATTTCTCTAGAGGTGAAACAGCTGTTCAGATGAATGAGCTGCACTGTATAAAGCAAGAGAGTGGCTTAACCTGATTCCAGTTGTTCTTGAATTTCACTTTTTTCTTTTTCTTTCCTTTTTTCTTTCCTGTCATTCCCTTAAATGGGGACTTGAGATTTAATATTCAGGGCTCGTCCATCCTGTCTCTACCTCTTTTCCTCCTTCCTTGCTAATACCTAGTCTGCGTGAGTTACGCTGCTGTGGAGGAGGGCTTCTCTTAGCACCACTTATTTGTACTGGGGAGCGGGAAAAGGCACGGACCCCGTGGGTTTCCATGTCGGAGCTGCAGGGCCGGGCACCAGCCCTGTGCCTTGCATGGGGCTCGCATATGGTGCGGATTTCCCCCCGGGGGGAGGTGGCTTTGTCCTCTGCGCTGTCAGACAGCCCTGGGGCTGTAGGGGGTGTGATGTTAAACTACAGCAACTGTCAAAGGGTTTTCTGCCTTTGTCAAAGGCAGAAAATTATAGGAGAGTAATGGGATAAACCTATCCCAGCTGGATCTCTTCCAAGGTACCCCCTTCCCAAAGCATGAGCTGCAATGAGAACCACATGTCATTTGTCTTACATATCTATTAGCCTGCAGATCTTTGTTCAGAGCTACCACGCTTACATGAGTGGGGACTCTGCTCACCAAAGACCTTCCCCAGTTCTCACTCTTGCACAGTTTTCCCATGCCTCAGTGGTTTGGGTAGCTGATGCTTTGTCAGGGTATCGTCTCTCTCCAACTCTATAACGTGTTGTGTAAAACCGCATAAACCTGTTTTAAACAATGATGTTGGGGAAAGTGGGTAGATTTTTAAAATGTATTTTTTATGTCTGATGGAACTTTGCCCTGGGAGACTCTCCCATTCTAGTTTAATGCAGAGGGGGAAGTAAAAAATTGAAGGGAGGAAAAAATCACCAGTGGATGTTGTGTAAGAAAAATTCAAGTGCTCAGTCAAATATCACACGTTGAAGCAATCTTTGTATGTTTTAATTTCCCCTTGAGTGGTGAAGTTTTGTTGTTGGCAAATGTCTAACAGCTTCACTTTCTGATGGGAAAATCTGTGTGGGAAAACTTTCCCCAGCCACAGTGTTGGACTTCTGTGGGAAGTCTCCTGCTGGGTGCAGCTTCAGGTTGGGATAGCTGGACTTTTCTGGATTTAATATGGTCCATGATAGGAGTGAGGGTTTTTACTTTGAGTCTGATATTGATCTATATGGGTGCAAAGCCCTTTTGCAAGGACTGAGTCAGACTGGTATAGACTGGTTTTATGTTGTTCAGTGTCCCTTTTGCCATTGAAACGGGATCTTGGTAGCACCTGAATTACGTGAAGCAGCAGCAGCTCCATCACAGCAAAGCTTTCTGGCCTCTGCCCTGGAGAGGCTGTGGAGGTGACAAGATGGTGGGAAGGTGATTGCTGTTAATGGCACTCTATGGCCATTCTCACTTTCTCTTCTTCAACCTTCCCAGTGTGTGCTTTGTCCAGTGACTTCTGGCACTTTTCTGAGTCAAAAATAAGCAGGGACAAAGTCTTGAAAATTTGTGCTGCAGCTCCAGGTGCTGATACATTGCAGCACAGACTGATGTGATGCTGTACAGTTGACAGGTTTCCTTGATACAGGACACACCATTTTTCTGCAGTTGTCTTTTCCTGTCCTTGATCAACAAATGATTGAGCTGTTTGGGAATCTGCTATCAGTTTTCTAAAAATTAACTTGTCATGAGAGTTGTATTCCTCCAAGGGGAGAAATTTCTGGAGTCCTTTGTGCTGGTACAGCCCTTGGTATCTAGGATGCAGACTGGCTCAGGGATGGGCTCCTGAGGCTCTGAGGACTGCTGACCGTGTTTCCTGCCAGAAAAATAAGGCCCTGAGCACTTTAAAAAGCTTGGGGTGGTGGTGAAGGGAAATTTGGAGGAAAAAATACGGTTATTCACATTCTTCAAAGTGAAGCCATGGAATACTTGTTCTGGAGGAATGATGTATTCTTTGTTTCCCTTTTTTTTTTTTTAATATTCTGGCTTCTGGTTGGCTTCAGTTGACAGGTCTTGGTTATTAGACCAAAAGACACTTGCAGTCTATCTTTGCATGTGCTTGAATTGAACTTCTGCTGTGCAAGTGCTACTGACTGAAATCCAGGCAGCAGTGTCTGTTGTCATTGTATAGACTGCAAGGGCCTCACAGTTTAGCTTGGAATTCCCATTCAGTGCATGCATTTTGAACTTGCTGCTGTGTTAAGGCAATGAATGGGAAGTGGGCCTTACTGGAAGCATAAGAATGGAGGGGCTGCCTGCCAAGGAGAAATCGTCCTCCAAGCTTTGAGAAGCTTTGCTAACTAAGTTAAGGGAAGCTTGTTCCCATGCTGGAAGTAGCTCAGCTGTCAAGGAATGCCTGCCTGTGTGTTAGTTGCCTTTGGGGCTGGTGTTCTCCCAGCTCCTCATTCTATTTTCCTGTGCTTTTTAATTAGTCATGCACTGAATCCTTGTGAACTCAATTGTGGGAGTCAGAGACTTCTGAGAATAGAAGCAGGGCTTGGACTGGGAACCTCTTTGGATGAGAAGTGGAGATGGCTGAAAGAAAATCCCAAAACATGAACCCAAAAGCAATGTAGGATGATAAATTTTACTGGGATCATTACAGTACCATCACAAAAGCCCTCTGGGGTGGATGCAAGTCCAGCTGTGGCAGTTAGGTCTTCAAAACACTCTTCTAAAAACTTCTTCCTGTTAATGAACATTAGAACCATGATGTTACAAATAACAGGAATGTACAAATAGGTATTGTTATCCACATTCTATTGGTAATTGCACGTTTGGTCACAGTAATTCCCAGTGCTTCCTACAGCAGTGATGTTTCTTGAGGATGGACATGGTGAAGAAAGCAGTATCTGATAGCTGTAAGAGCAATATTTGGTTGCCAGAGGCAGCAGCATTTCATGTTGTTGACCCAGACCACAGCCCAGGAGAGCAAGGCCTGGGTTCCAGTTGCTCCTCTAGCAGTGGTTTACTCCATATTAGGGGGGAAATCACTTTGCCATGGATTCCATGGGATGGTTAAATGTGCTCCGTGAGCTGCTTTGACATGGGAATGATATTTAAACAGACATCAGCTTTCCAGTACTGCAGCTTGTCTTGCTTCCCTGAGAAACCCCAAGTGTCGGTGCTTGAAATACGTTGTCAGTTATTCCTGGAGGCTACCAGTTTCCTCACAGGTCACTTGAATGTTTGCCTCCCAAGATCAAGATGTCTGTGCGGGTCTCTTGTAGGTAGATGTGTTCTGTCCAGAATAAGTGCCTGTGTTGTGCCTGGCCCTACAGCTCTATCTGTACTGGGCTGGAAATGACCCTCCCCAGCACAACTGAGCTGTAATGTAGCAACCTCCAGCCTTTTAGGTGAGGTTTTAATTCTTTTAAGTAGCTGCGGGTCTCTTCATGTGATAGAAGCCTGTTCTTAATATTAAAAGGTATGAATAAGTATCCCCATTTATGCAGTCTGTCAGAATGCTTTCCGAATGTGTATCTGGAGTTTTCCTGATGGATTTTTATTAATTCTCTCCTCACTAGAGAAAGATGACTGGAACCTTATTTCAGCCTCAAATTCTGAACCTCTCGTGACTCTTAAGTGGGTGTGTAATAAAAACTATACATACTGGCCAAATGTGGTTCTCTCTCCTTTTAGTGACAGGATCTTACTCTCTGAGTCATTTTCTCCATCACCTAATTGTCTGCTCATTGCCTGAGGTCCCTGGTTTGCTGTGGACTGTGAGGATGTCAAGCAGACAAACTGGGATTTGTGTCACGCTGAGTCCTCTGCTCTAATTCCTCTTTGAAGTGCCCGACCCAGGTAACCAAGAGGTCAGAAGGTCTTGAGCTCATCACCAGACCCTGGAACTATCTGGTGTTTGTTCCCTGGACTCTGCAGCCATATGATCTTCATCTGACTTGTGGGGCTCAGGGCTGTAACTTTGCAATGCAATTAGCACTGGAGCCAATGGAAGTCTAAGGGTCTGGTGACACTGGAATGGCTTTGAAATACCAGATGTGATTGTAGCTACTGCAGTAAATGGTATTCCTGTAGGAAATCTACTGTCCTGCCTTTCCAGCTGCTTGTGTGAATAATTTCCTCTTAGGTAGGTTTCATTTACCAGCTTCAGGGGAAAAAAACAAAGGGAGCAGAAAGGCAAAACAATGGGTGTCAGTGAACTTGTGCTCCCCTTGGATAAATTAACAAATGTTTCTTTCAATAATCTTTTTTTTTTTAGTTTTCTCAAAGTCGAGCTTGTTAGGGCGCTAAAGTGCTGTTGGAAACAGGTCAGGTTAGAAGTGTCACAGCTTTGCTTGGGGGGTGGTTCTTTGACACTGGGATCATAGCATATTTACTCACATCTTTGTTTTGTTGGGTTGTGTCTTGATAAAGGGGGAAAAGTCAGAACGACTTTCAGATAAGGATTAAGAACTGAAAGCATAGAGTGCTTTAGGTCTTCTGGGTCAGGGTAAAGGACTCTTTCCTGCATCAGACCTCCAACATGTCTGTAAATGTAACTGATTTATAAAGCACAGATGCCTTTCCTGTAGGATAATATAAAAATTTATCCAACTGCATTTCTGAAATATGCACAAAGCTCTCGACTCAGTTTTAATTAGGCTGATCTAGACAGTGTTTAAATTTACTTCCACTGAGGCATAATGTTTATTTTGAATCTTTGAGCATACAGCCAGCCTGTGCCAACTTAGATATCACAAAGATTCTGTTAGGATAATAGCTGCAAATTGGAAAAAAAGGCCAGTGCTACTAATGTGGTCACTGTCCTACATTTTTCAGCTTTTTATATAGCTGAATGATACTAATTCTCTTGCTTAGTGTGAATGTGCACAGTGTAGCACTCGTGAATTAGAGTCCTTAATGCTGCAGAAACGAGCAAGAGTAGGAACTGTGATATAGTTCCTTGTTGGTTTTGTTCCTTGCCTCATTTTTTTTGAGAAATGGTTGGTTGTTGATGTGTAATTTATTACATGATTTAGGTGCTTTTGCTGGTTTTGACAAGTAGCATTTTCCTCCTCTTGCAATTGAACAGACGTGTAAGTGAAGAGTATGCTTGGGTGGAAGTATTGCCTGTAATGTTTGGGCCTTGCTGTTTGAAAATAGCTGAATCTTAGGACCAACAAATAGGAAGCTATTTCAGATTTCAGACTCCTTTTCCGCTTCTAAAACTGGGCAATCATATTTCTGGCAAAGAAAAAAGCCTCTTCTATCTGTCTAGAAATGGCTTTCACCCAGAGGCCCACACAGTGGATGCCTCTGAGACAAAAGCTGAAGGCAGCTTCACAATGTTTCATGTTTGGAACAGGTCAGTCTCCTCTTCCATATCAATGTAGTTTATCTGGAAAAGAGAATCTGCCACTCAGAACCATGACAGTTGATTTTGAAACTGAGAAGAGATGGTAACTGTGAGATTCTCCTATTTAGGTCTCTTCCCTTTACCTCTGTGTTTTGCTTTGTGTCTCCTGTCTATCCTCCCAGAGCTGAGTAAGGCTGTTCTTATCCAGCCACCTGCCTTTGTGCTGAGCAAACAAACCATCTGTCAAAACATTAAAGCTAAAAGTGAGGTACCACTGCATAGAAGGGACCAATTCATGTCCAATATTGACATCAGGTTATGTAGTCAGATGTCTTTTTAATCAATTCCACTTTTTCTGCCCCTAGGAACTGGGTGGAAGTGATATTCTTTGCAGCGTTTGTGCTGGATACAGGCATGTGTTTGCTCAGAGCATCTCAGAAATGCCAGTGCAGTGAAATCATGAGGCAGGGGAGTATTCCCTGGATGTGGTTGTGTAACCAAGTTATACTGAGTCTGCAGAGTTAAGAACAGGTTCAGTTCTCTTTCTTCTGGATGTCCCTCTGCCTCTTCTTTGTGTGTGTGTGCACTCTGGAGAGGAGGTGTGTTTGTCTTTGCAGATGGACAACACTCTTGATTCCTGATTTCCACTTTTTAAATGGAATAAAAAGACCAAGGACATGGAAAGAGTGTGCCTTATAAAGGTAGTGCAGGACAAGGTGTTTCATGAAAAGTGTCTGTTTCATACAAGGGCAGCTTTGGGGGTGGACTGTGAGGAGGGGAGCACAGCAAATTTGGTTGCAGGACCTGAGTATTAAGGTTCTTGGTCTTCTGTGTGAGAAATGGAAACAGGATGCCCCTCACCCTGTCCATGTTGGATGTTAGGGCTGTTTGGGACTAAGAAAAGACAGCTGCATAGGTGCTAAATGAGCTAAATACTCCTCTTGCCCTGTTGGGATGACCTGGTGAGATGGAGCTGCTCAGTTGAGGCACTACACAAAAACTTCCCTTCTTGCCCTTGTCTCATTTTGTGCCTGGGGTCAATCAACATCTGCTTTTTCCCTGCAGGACTTCACTTAGTTGCCCAGGAGCGTTGTGCTGGGAGCTCCCATCTTGGTTTGAGCTGCTGCTCCTGGGGAAGGGCTGGGGGCAGAAGGGCTGGGGGATGGATGACATAATGTCTCTGTGCTGGGCTCCTGTTGGCCCGGGGTGGCGGTGCTTGCTGGGGTGTGGTAGCCCTGAACGGAAGGGCAGACATTTCTTTTTTGCTGTGTGCTGCTTAGCCCTTATTAAACTCAGATGTTTCTAACCCCTTCCTCCGGGCTCTCATTATTGTTGTAAACACAGCAGAGCACAGGGAGCTTTTTCAAATCCTTATTTGAGGCAGCAATGGGTGACAGCTCTCCCCACATGAATTTAACGCTTCAACCCGAGGGAGATTCTGCCTGTGTTTTCCCTAAAGAAAAAGGCTTTTTCATCTGATGCCACTTCTCTTGTTCCTGCCTTGGATTGCCTGGCTTCCTGGCTTTCTTCTTGCCTGATTCTGTCTTGTGCTTCCCCAGAACCTGTCTGGTTTCTGCAGCTCTGTTCTATGTGGGCTGTCTGGCTGCTTGTCTCATCACTGTATCTTGTTCAAATGTTGAGTTGTTTGCATTTTCAGTGGCAGTGAAAGCAATACCAGCTAAAATAAGGTTTCTGTTGCTGTGCTAGGATGAGTCAAAAAAGGCTCTCCTAGAAGAAACACCTAGATCAGCTGCTCTGTATCTCAGCTGTACCTGTTCCAGATTTACCGTGTGCCTCTGACAGAAAATTTTATTTCAGCTTTCTGTGGAGGGATAAAGAGAGGAGAGAGTGCCACGGTAACAGGATCTTAGATGCTTCCTACCTATGAACCACAACTTCACCCAGCATGAGCTACTGTACCCCTGCGGGGGAACTTAGGAATCCTTGGTATCTCTGAATATAACCCACTAACTTTGAGGTAAATCCAGGCTATTTATAACCTCCTTGTACACAGTTCTCCAAGGACTATATCCATTGCAAATCTACTTAGGAGTCTCAAATATCTGTCCATTTAATATAATTCTTCTTTGAGCTGAGAAATTCTTGGCCCAGTTGAGGTATCAGAGCTACTTTGTGCATAGCATTGGCTTAGTAAAAGCTGTGTTCCTGCAAGATCTCTGCTGGTCTCTGTCAGATTATCTGTATGACTTGCTCTTGTGACATTTGTGTCTTGTGTTGTCCCTTGTTGTAAATTGAGCTAAAGAGCTCTTGACAGAATGCTAGACAGAACCAGGCTGTGGCAGATGTTAGGAAGAAGGTCATTGTTATTCTGATGCTGTATTTAGTCTCTAGGTGCCTTTTGGAAATTTAGGCTATCCTGAAACACTGAAAGATGAGCTACCTTGTTGCAAGTTCCCAAAATCTGATCCCTTGAGTCTCTGGCTTGGTTTAAATTGCCCTTCTAAAGTTTCTGGCATGTGGGGAGATACAGAGAGCTTTTCTCAATTGTGATTCTACATCTCCAAGAAAACACTGATTTAATTACTGGTCACTGCAGATTGGAGGTGAATTTTTAATGCAGCTTTTAATAAACTTAGAGCTAAAATGGCAGCGCCCCTGAGAACTGAGCTGTCAGCTTGTGTCTGTCACTGGCACCAGCATTACAGGACAGAGAAAATCTGATATGCTTAAGCTTCAGTATTTCAACATGGCAAACCCTGCTAACCTAAACACTGAGGGGGGAGCTGCATTCTTTGCTATGCCTAATCTCTGTATTTTGTTAAACATGCATTCCTGCCAGAACTTTATTGGACAGAACAATAGTGACCAGCTGGGCAAGTGACCCTGGCTTTTCTGGTCGGCAGAGGAATTCAGCATCTGAGAAGTTCAGATTCTCATGTGCAGCTTAAAGTGATCTGGATTTAGTTGCTTTTAATTATTAGCTGGCTGATTCATAAGGCTTTGTTTTCCACCCTCTTTCCCAAGACAAAGACTGTTTCCTTAAATGCTCAATATATATTCTATAGAACAGCACAGAGTCTGGGATCTGAGACTTGCAAGTTCTCTCTCTCTTTTCTTTCCCCTAAATAAAATGGGAATAGTAATACTTCCCTTCATGTAAAGGAAGGCTCTGGGGAGTATTTCACAAGGGTGTGGTTATATCTTAGAGGGAAAGCTACAAAATCCAAAGTATTGTATATGAATTTATGCCGAAGTTTATAATAAATCTGTGAATGATAATACTTGGCTCTTGTATAAACTTCCACTGTTACAGAATAGAGGTCATTGTGCTCCCTGTTTACTGCACCTCTCCGAGTCTGAATGACTGAAATTGGTCTTTGGGAATAAGCCTTTGCCTGGGCTCTGCAGAGAAGGATTAGTCTGAAGGGGATGCTGAGGGGTGGGAGAGGGAGGTGCTGGGCAGGGCAAACTGGACTGACCAGCAGCAGAGGACTGGGTGATGGCACAGACTGAGGGGCTTTGCTGTCCCCAGGGTGGTTTTTGGGAGCCTGGATGTGGACAAACCTTTAGAAGCAGCACTGGCTGCTGCTTTGTGCTCAGGGCACAAATGTCTGTGGCAATGAGTGTGACCCAAGAGCACCAACCTTGGAGCAAAGGCCACTCTGAGCTGTGATGCTGCAAACCTCCCCTGCTCCTATCTGAAGTACAGCAGAGAGCAAAAAGGCAAATTGGCTCTGTAGGATGTTACAGTGCTTGGCTTAATGCTGCTGTAAATCAGCATAACCTGCAGCAAAAGCTATAGCCTCCCTGCAGTGTATTTCAGGATACAGCAGCGAGCCAAAGGGTTTAAACTATCACACAGTAAAATGCTGTCTCTGGGGCAGCTGTTACTGGAAGTCACTAATGTATATCACAAATGATACAAAAATTTTGGATTACAGAGTGGTAGGAATTCGTAGGCTATCGGCCTGTGGATAAGCTTTGAATGAGTGTGCATTGCAAGCAGAAATAATAGGATCTCATATTGCCAAGCACTAGAAAAATACTTGAGGCCCGATACTGTAATTAAAAGTCTGCTAAAACCCTTGCTAAGACCTCTGCAACCAAACCCATTGTAAATTTATTTCAAGAACCTCAGCAACATACTAATTTTCTTGGGTAATGTCCTTTGAAACAATCAAGCTCTCTAATTATGTCTGTCAGGCCTTGCCAAGTGGTTCTTGGCATCTGAACTAGGAGGTTTTCAAAGTAGCTTCTGCAAATGACTGTGGAATTTTGCTGAAGGTAAACTTTCAGCTCCCAGGTACCATTTGGTGAAGTTGCTGCATAACTTCTAGGAAGGATAGGGTGAAGCTGTGTATCTCTACAGTGGCTGGGAAGAAGGAGGAGAAAAGTGGGAATGTGGAAATTACAGAAATCATCCCAGCTTGTCTCTTGAATTGAATGCAGCTAGAAACTGGTTTGATTTCAGCTGGAAAATAATTTTTTCAGCTGGACATTTCAGCTGGTGTCCTGGCTGAGCCTGGGAGTCATCTTGTGCTGCCTCTGTCTGGGTGATGGGCTGGATCTCAGCATCCCTGTGGAAGCAAGGTTGGCTTTACAGGGCACCTCCATGAGCTCTGATGCGTGGGGGTGGTTTGGGGTTTTTTTTGTTGTTGTTGTTTGGTTGGATTTTTTAACCAACCAACCAAAAAACCACCACAAAGACCAACACCAAATCCCATATAGGTATTTGACTGGAATCTCACACTTCCCATGGGCTTGTGGCTCAGATGTTGCCAGTAACAGCTGGATAGGTGAACAGGCTGTTCCCATGGACATACCTCCAGCAAGGGGAACCAGTTCTAGAGCTGTTCTGTCACTCTGTGCTCTGAGGTTCTACCAACCTTTTTGATTTGTGAATGAGAGTGGTTTCAACTGAAACTCAAACCATTTTTTTTCTGCTGTGATGTGAGTCTGTCACAGCCTTTAACGTGATGTGCAGCACTGCAGTGTTCATGTATTCCTCTATCCCTCCTTAGAAATGGCTCAAGCCAGTGCTGTGGCAATGGCAGCTGCTGGCTTTGCTTCCAGGGTTGCTCAATCTGGCACAATCCTTTGCTGAGATAAAGCATGGAAAAAATTCTCCAAGCTGTAGTGAAAGGTGAACAGGAAAACTCTCATGTATGTTTATGTGAGGGAGGAAAAGCCACAAACATGTTTGAGCTGTTGTGTGTGAAGGCTGTTTGTGTACATACTTAGTGCAATAATAAAAACAGAATGTTGCTGTGTGTCACTCACAGGTTTGCTGGTTTGCCCTCAGCCAGTAAAGCAACAGCAAGATGTTCTTTCCAAACTAGGAAAAGGTACCAGAAATACAGAATGACTGTCACCCATTGCTAAAATTTAGGTCATAATTGCTTGTTTTAATCAAACTTTTATCTTGCATGCTATTTGTGTCGCTCTTCATTCTCTGATGGAAGAAATATGTGTAAATAGAAGAAAAGGGAAAAAAAAAAATCTCTCTTTAATGGTTTTGCCTTGAATTTGCCCCAAGTTTTTGTCAGTATTGTGTGTTCAATGTATTCAGTGTCAGCCATTCCTTTGCACACACAGACCGAGACTCTCTCACCAGTAACTCCAGACATTCCCATTCCCAGCAGAATGATGAGGGATGCCTGTGAAGCATTTGTTTCAGGAATTTGGTTCACTTGTGGGCATCAGTTTGCACTCTCACCAATTTGTGGTTAAAATGCTTCATGTTGTGGAGTTTTGCCCTTTGCCATGGTGGAGCAGTTAGGTTGCCCTGTCTTTTTGCATTGGCAGGCAATTTTAACTTAAACCACCCCCAAAGAAACCTTGCAAACCCCCATCTAGTGGAATTTGCTGCACAATTCTGCACAGAACAGAACAGGACAGGAATTTGTCTGACCAAATGCCTGTATCTCCCCTTCAGACCTCCTGCTGTCCCCTCTCTTGCTCAGTGCTGCTCTCTCCCCATCCGGTTTCCCACGTGTGTACTCGGGAATGTTTCAAGGCAGTGTTATCATTCCTAAGGAATCTACTGTGCATGCACAGGCTATGGAGGGCTTTTTCTTCAGCTGTTATTACTTGGCCAAATCAAACCCTTTTTCCACCTGGATACCGAAATGTAGATCTCCTCCCTTCCAAACAGAGGCTTCCAAAGCACTGAGGCACTAAAGCAGTTTCATAGATTGCTCAAGAATTTTTTAATAATAGAGAAAAGTGTTAGTGTTCCCATTCACAAGAGAAAGGCTTTCTTTTTTTAAGCTCTTTTTATTCCTAATGAACAAACTGGGCTGCAGCAGGGTTTAAAAGGAGAATACAAATAATTGTTCTTGGCTAGAAATGAGGAAGCAACTGCTTCCAGAACCAGTGGAGTCTTAGGAAGTTGTGTTAAAAGCAGAACAAACCTTTTACATTGAACATAGTTAGGTAGAGCACTTAGTTTCTTGCTGTCTCTTTACAGTCTGTCTGTAAACAGATATCGAAGTGCGGTGGGTTCTGTGTGATTAAAACACACCATCTGCTGAAGAGTGAGTGCAACACTTGGTGAGGCTCACTAGGAGCAGTTTGGGACTACTGTGTGCAAAGAGCTGGGCTACAGCAAATGCTGGGAGTTATTTTTTATGGCATTGGATGGGTGCAGTCAGGAGAGTGTAAGAATGGGAGTCTGGAGGAAGGGGAAAAGGAGGCTGCTGGTACAGCAGATAGTTGTGCCTGGAACTGCCTCATCCAAGCCGTGCTGTGGTTGCAGGAAGGTTTCAGTGAGGCCTCTCCTTAGTGCAGAGGAGGCTCCTTGGAAGGGCTGGTCATTGGCAACCATGAGGTGTTTTAGAGCAATTCACTTCATTTACATGGGCACTGGCAAGGATGGAGAGGCTTGAGAGGGAGGCAAGGAAGAGAAAGATGTGATAAACTAACCACCCATGGATGTGGACGTGTGTTTGTAAAGGCCATTGCTAGTTTGCTACACTAATGGTGGTTTTTAAGAGTTTTAGCCCTGTGCAAGTTGTTAAAGCTATTGATACATCCTCCTGCCTTAGCTCAGCTTCTGATCTTGCTCTCAATATGCCCTTGGATCAAAACCGGCTGTTGTAAAGGGCAAACTCAGCTCTCTGATGACAGAACAGATCTCAGTTCTGATGTTCCTACTTCCCTACACATGAAACTCCCATGGGTGTGACAGGAACAATAGGATTATTTTCCAAATTATTTTTTATTGTAGTAACGCCCAGGACAGCCTTGTGCCAGACATGGCAGACATGGAATAAAAAGTTTTCAATTTAAATAGCAAATTAACACACAGGCTTTGGGGTTTGTTTTTCAGGCTGATTAACACTTTGAATACCCAGGCAGAAAGGTTTTCCAAGGCTTTGTTTTCACTGAAGTGGATCTTACATGGCTCGTCCTAGGGAACTCTGAGCTGGGTTGTTTTATCTACTGCACCCAACACAGCCTGGTGGTCAGATGACCTGACACATTGGTAGAGCAGTTACAGGGGAAAAGTGCTTTGCTCTTGAGGTGCTGACATGTTAGTGGGGTACAGCTGTCCCCAAAAGAATCTTCCTGGAGCACCAGCAGGAGTTTTGTCTTAAGCCTGGTGCAAATGCTGGTTCACAGGTACCTGAGCTTCAGCTGCCTCACTGACCACAAGTGGCTAATCAGAGAAATCTAAAAGGAGGAGAAACTGTTGATCTTGAAGGAAAATAAAAAGATGAATTTGTCTAGGCTGGCCTATTGTTTCTAATCACCTCCTCCAGCATAGGAAACATTCAAAAACTGTAGGGTTTTCTTGCACTTGAGGAAAGGCTGTTCCCTTGGTGGTTTCAGTGGGGTTGTTGTCACGTTTGGCTCTTTGGCCTGAAGCAGGAGTGATGTGCAGTACAGCTGAGCCTGCACACCGGCTGCAGCTTCACTCTGGAGGAGTGATTTCATGCCTTTGGCTCATGAATCCTGTTCCCAACAGTGATGGGCAATCACATGGCATGTCACTGCTTAGAAATGTCTGCTGTGTAGTCCCTTGGACACCAGAGCCCACAAATTCCTTTACAAATTGCTGACCAAATTGAAGACCTAGACTGAAAAAATTGTAATGTGCCACAGGAAAGGAGAAGTGGGCAGATGGAAGAAATGTTGCTAGAAGAGTTGTGGGATCAGTTTACCTGACACAGCTGCTTGTGCAGGTATTTCCAGTTGCATCCTAAGACCTGTGAATCTGAAGCTGATACTTTAATCTGGTTTTTGATACCTTTTGGGGCTCACTGCTCTGACAGTTGAAAAACATAAGGAAAACACATCTGTATTGCCCTAAAGAGAAAGCAATGTGCTGTCTGCAGGATCTCTTTCAATACATATTTTTCTCTTTCTAGCTATCAAAAGGATGTACCTGTCTCCAGTGGCAGCAATATCCCAACTGTTCACCTCCAGGAAAAACCCAAAACATGCATGTTACAGTTACATGAGCAGATTAACATCATGCAATAGTAGGAAGATTGATTGTGCCATCCTAATTTTTTTTTTCTGATACACTCAACATTGTCCTTTTGACATTGCCTTTTCTTCTTGCTGCAATTTGTGGTTTTTGGTGCCAGTATAATGTTAATGAAAAACACTGCTTCATTTAGGCCAAGTGCCTGTGTTCCTGTCATGCATGTGGCATTCATTGCTGCTGGTAAGTGCTGGGAGTTTGGCACCAGAGGGCTGAATGGGAGGCACAAAGATGCTCTGTGGTCTGTACAGAGCTCTATAAGCAAAAAGCCAAAACAAATTTGGGAGCAAGCCCTGTCCAATCCTTACAGATTGGCTGGTGATGCAGATACAGGCTCTGTAGGGCAAAGGGTGGGATCTAAGGAGATGCTGAAACTAGCAGGAGCCTGATTGGTCCCTTTTGGAGGACTGAATTGTGCCAAGTGTTTTGTTACAAAGGGAATTAAAGACACCCATGGGCACTGCCTTTGTGGATGGTGGAGGAGCAGCTGTAGCCACAACAGGAGCAGTAGTAAAGCACAGGATGCTCTGACAGGGTCAGTGACTCCTTATACTGCTTTTCTTCATGTTTTCCTTTCTGCAGAGGTTTTGAGGACCAGCAGGTGTGTGTCAGTGCCCTGCTCTACTTAAAATTCACCTTCAACCTCTTGCTAAATCAAATTTAGAGTTTAATTCTGAATGAATTTTTGTAAACTCAGATGTACTACTGACTTTGATCATAGTCTGGTGGTATTAATGAGGATCAGGGTCACTGTCCTCAGCTCGACCAGTTGTAGGCCAGACCCTCAGAGGTAGACAAGTAACAAATGTAGACTTTGACCACAGGGATTTGTTTCAGACAAATAGTTGGTGGGCCAATTCCCAGCTCTCTACTTTCAATCAAGGTCTTAAGGATTTTTTTTTTCCTGCTATCTCACCTCTCTTTTAAAGGTCAGGCTTTTTAGGAATGAACAAACCAGTTCTATGGATGTATTCACAGTATAGAGGTGCTGGACCTATCTACAAACACATTATCCAGCTGTGCAAAAATGTTTAGACTCAGGTTCTTCTTTTGAAAGGCTCTAATTCAAGCAGCTTTTAATGTTGCAAAAATGACATACTTGGTTGTAATTGTGCATGATTTCCACGCTGCATGGATATCAAATGCCAAATTCCATCAAGTCAGTCTAATTTAACAAAGACAGATTCCATGGATATTTTTGTACATTTCCTCTTTCCTCCCTCTGTGAACACTGGAAACTACTGTCTTCTCATTGATTGTGATAAGCTCATGGGAGGGAGCAGCAAAACATTTCAGTGTGTAGAAGAATGTCTGTAAAAGCAAAGAACTTCAAAGGGGTGAAGCCCCCTTTTATTTCTGAGCACTCACTCATGGACTAACTTCTTTCATTTCCATGCTGAAGGTAATTATGGTTCAGGACATCCATATTTATGGTTTGATTCAGTTGGAACATGTCACTGGCAAACTGAGAGGAGATGGGCACTGGTATAAATCAGAGGGACTTTATGCTGGAGGAATATTCCTTGTGTCTTCCCAGCCCTCTGCCCTTATGCACACACAAGCAGGTGTGCAGGCACAGAGGGGCTTGTTTTGAATGTGATCAATTTGTTTCTGATACTACCTGCCTGATCAAGGCTTAAATCTTCATCTGCCTCTGTTCTATCCTTTATTAATATCAGGTTAATATCCTTAATTAATATCTGATGCTCTACAAGTGGATCAAGGGTGTGTAATAGGTGAGTGTTCTTATCTCCAGAGCCACTCCTGCAGTAGCTGCAGCAGCTGGCAGGTGCCTAGTGAATGAGTTTGAAAGTTAGAAGAGGAATGTTCTCATGGCTGAAGGAGCTGAATGTGGCTCTGGGGGGCTGGATCCCCTCCTTGCCTCTGAAGAAGTGTTGCACACATGTTCCATAGTATTTAGCTATGCTGCTTCTAGGTGTTTAATAATTCCAATAGGGAGAGGTTTTCCCTTAGCCCCTGTAACTTCAGTGGCTGCAGGAGGATAAGGTAAAATCTTGTGCAGATTCCTATGGATTGAAGAAAGCTCAGCCCTCAAGGTAGTGCTTTTTGGATGGTCAACCCTACATAAAACAAAGCAGGGAAAGCACAGTTAAATGTGCTTAGCTGCAGAACTTGTTGAACATTGAAGCTGTTGTGCAGACTGAATTGTATTTTCCTCCTAAGGTAAAGATTCATCTAGGACTAAACTCCCTCCAGCAGGCTCTGATAATCCACTTTGTGTGGGAAAACTTAAGGCTGTTGTTGGCAAGTGAATATTTGAAGTGCACTAAGCACAGAATGTATTGCCCCCTTGGGGAAGGGTTATGCTATTGGGAGGTTCCTAGATAAATTGTCCCATCTTACTCTCCTGGCCAGAACTTATTTTATGGCCACTTTGTTCAGACTCTTATTGTGGGGGTGGAGTGGTGGTGTGTGCAGGGAGATTGGAGTTCCTTCCAATCTTTGTCTGACCAACACAGCAGAGTGGGAGACCTGGAACTTGTCTTATTCTTGTTCGTGTCTCTGGCTCTCTGCTGCTTCAAATGGCTGCTGCTGTCTGGCTTCAGAAACACCAGCAGCCTTCCAGTTTTATTCCTTTCCCAAAACGAATGGGCTGTTGCAGAGATTTTTCTCCCTTTTTTGCAGGAGTCAGGGTAACCTCTGTTAGTGACTATGAAGTGCTCAGTGGGAGGAAGGCATGCGTAAAACATCAATATTGACAACAAGATTACCGTGCCTTGTCATGGCTTCTGACTTGCAGGCCTCTTAAAACTTTGTAATGCAGGAGCAGAATCTGCTTTGAACTGAACCCTGCCATCATAAGCTTGTGTATAACCAGCCCCTTGCCCCTGCCAGGTGGTGTTCCATGGATTCCTTACCAATCTATTTAGAGGCAATCCTGAATCAATCCATCAACGCTGAACATTCCAATATTGTGGAGACTGCTGGTTACAATTGCAATTTTTAGCTGGCTCTTTGCTGGACAATGAGCTGGATGACAGCCTTGATCCTAAAACCTAGTTACCTGGGGAGAGCATGAATACAGCCAAGAACAGGGGAAACTTAAGTCCAACTTGGCTTTTATCTGATCTTTCCAGTAACATGTCATGGGATTGTTTCCTCTTTAGCCAGGTCTCAGCAGTAAAGAGTAATCTGGTCACAGCCAGCTGAATTAGCTGGTAAACTTGATCCTGATGAGAGTCAAAGCACATTCAGGGAGGTGTGTATTTGTGAATAAGAAAGGAATAATGTAGTTTTATAGAGCTGGATGGTTCAGGAAGAGATACCCCAGAGAGCCTGGCAGCCTTTGAATCTGGATTTCTTGGCATGTAGGGGGCAACTTCTGCTCCTGGCCTCAAGGGAATACATAAATAACTAACCCCTCCTAATGCTGGGCTCCAGCACACAGTGTATGGATTGCTATTCTGGCAGGGCAAATGGGATGCTGTACTATTTACACAGAGAAAAGGGCACAGTTTGCTTTCATTGAGTCAGAACAGCAACTTTTTCCCAGTGAAAGTCAGTGACCTTCTGATTTTATTGAAATTCCTCTCTAGGATTGCAGGGAAATTGATAGCTCCAGTGAAAAATGTTATGAGGAAACTTGGGGAAATCTACCTAGCTATCAAAACACTCCTACTGTTTTCTGTGCCCTAAATGTTGATCTCTGCTAAGTATAACATACAGTGTGTTATCCTTATGGAAACAAAAAGATAATTCAGTGCAGTTGTTTACACAGGACAAAGCTTTAGGGCAAATCACAAGCATCAGAAATGCCAACCTTACTGAGAGACTTCTGTGATATTTATTGAGAGTGGGGAGGGGCAGTTTGTGCCCAAACACATGGAACAGGTGCTGATGAAACTATCCTGCATATTAAGTGGGAGAACACTTAATATGAAGAATTCTCTTCCTTCTGGCTTGTCCAGTTAACTCTCTACCAAACCCACACCAAATTTCCATTTTACTCAGCCCTACAGCAACACAAATGCCTTTGTGCAGAGCTCAGGTGGGAGGATTGTTTCTGCTGGAAGCAGTTTTGAGCTGGTGGGAGCATGGTGTGCTCAGAGGCCATGGATTTCAGGATCTGGAGTCATGTCCTTCGGTTCAGTGAGAGCATCAGCCTGCAGATCTGTGTGGGAGGTGGTGCCTGCTGTGGGTCTGTCCTTAGCAGGGCACTGAATTTGTGTGCAATGCTGAACTGTCACCCCTCTGAAAGAGGTGATTAGGCAAGAATGCAGCCACTTTCATTTGTGAGCTGCACAGTCCCGATTCACTGAGTCCTGATCAGTTCAGCCTGGTGGTTCTGACACTGCTCACTTTGTGATCCCTTCTCCAGTGAAAAGGAGCCAGCTAACAGCCAGCTAACAGTGGCTTTTCTCTTGTGAACCAACTGGAACCTCCTCCTGGGACCCCCAGGATGCAGAGAAGCTTGGAAAAAGTGAGCAGTTTGGACTGGGAAAGAAGCAAACATTGCTTTTGGGAATGGCTCTGTGTGTTGTGGTGTGAGTGTTTCTAAGCATTCATGGGGGATGGATGGATGGATGGATGGATGGATGGATGGATGGATGGATGGATGGATGGATGNTCCAAGCAGGAGTTTGCAGAGTATCTCCAAATGGAAGCAAACTATTGATTTTGTTGTTCCATTTAGCCTGAAGCGTCCGCAGCAACATCCTGAACCTACACTGTGAATATGATTAGATATCTGCTGGCATCAACACCCCTATTCCCTCTGGAAAAACATGTTGTCAGCTGTGATCAAGACGTGAGACCTTGGTCTGTAGCCCCAGAAGGAAACTGTCTTAATCAGCAGCTTGCTGGCCATGATCTACAGATCCTCTGTTGTCTGTGAAGGTCTTCCAAGAGTTAAATAGGGTGTGAGAGGAGGGGGTGTTTCTTTGGAAACAGCTGGAGGAAATGGACCAAGTGAAACTCCTCTCTCTGAGCAAGGACCAGTTCCATGGCATGCTGCAGAACATCAGGCTAAATATGCTGGTGATGAGCATACATGAGATCCTGAAGGAGCTGCTGTTTGGATCATTTTGTTTGCTTGGTTGGAATATTCTTTTTGAATTAGCAGCAGTATATTCTCTGCCATCCTGGATGCATGCCAGTAAAAGTCCTAAACCTTCCTTCCTAGCATCTGTATATAATATAAAGGGTCATTTATAATCTCTGTAAGCCATGATGGGGCCTTTCGTCACGTTGTCTGAGGCCTGCTTGCATTCTGGAGGCTGCTCTTGCTGACTTTTGGCTTGCAAAGAGAAGTCTTGGGATGGTTTTTTCTGTCTGTCTTCTTGCTGTTGTAATCATTGTGCTATTTTATCTGCAGTGAGTTTCAAGCTGTATGTCCTAATGCATCCTTGACCAGCTGTGTTCCTGTTTTTGTCTCACCTGCCTGTGTGCCACAGTAAAAAACCCTGAAAGTTGTATTTGGAGGAAAATTATGCTATTTATGGGAAGCCAGGAGTGTGAGGTACCTTTCACTCCTGGCTGTGGGTACCTTTGTAACCAAACTCTCTCTTCTGTTGGTAAAGAGAGAGGTTGGAGAAATCTGTGTTCACATTTGATTAGCTGAGTATCTTTGGGATCTGCCTTTTTTTTTTTTTTTTTTTTAAATCCCCACACTGGTGTTTCTGCTTTAGAGATGAGTTGATAAGCATGGTAATTTATCACTGTCACTGCTCTCTCTGTGCTCCTGCTCAGGAAGGTGAAAGGTTGTCCCTGGATTTGAGTGAAGGATCTGTTACCCTGCCATGAGCTGTCAGTCCTGTTCAGCCTGGCAAGGGAAGCAATGCATGGAGAGCCTGGGGGAAGTTTCTCACTTCCTCCAGTGATTTTATAACAGGTCCCTGAGCAGGTCATGGGAAGAAATGAACCTGGGAAGGTGTTGGGTTTGTCCCCACCCCAATGTGCTGTAGAATGGGAGCAGCCTTTTCTTCAACTGCTGCCCAAGGCGCTGTCACGAGGTTGTAACAAGTTCTGTTCAGCCCCTCTCTCTTCCATGAGAGGCTGTTCTCAGGCAGAAATTACAACCTGATTGCCAAATTCCTTGGACTTGCAAGGGGATGTGTCTATCTGCTCTACTTGGTCTTTAGAGTAAGCTGTTAAAAATGTGAGACCTACTCAGACAGCAGCAGTTTGGGGCTTGTTTGGAAAGAAGATCTATGCATTGCAGCAGCACCCACTGAAAAGAAGCCCTGGGAGATTCAGCCTTGTGTGTAGCTTAGAATACTCAACCTTTCTTGCAGTTTTTGAGGTAGGCAGCCTGCACAGTGCCACCTCCAGAGCCACACATGAAGTGCCAGACTCCCAAACTGGTTGAAAATAATCCTTGAAGGAGCAAGATGACATTAAATTTGTGTCTATGCAAGGGAAGTCTAAAGAGGGTAATGATTAGTTTCCATTTCTCCTTAGGAGTTGCAATTTTTAGCTGCCATTGTCCATTAACAAGAGCAGATTAGCTGCCAGATTCCCTCTGGCAGTTCCAGAGTTTGTCTCTATCACCTGCCTTTCTCTTCTGGGGTGTGTGGTGGTGTTTGCCTTCATTCACCTCATTTCCCTTCAAGAACATGAAGAACATGAGGCTGTCTAATTTCAGCATCAGATATGAATGTGTTTTTTTGGAGTGCAGTTGATTTTTTTTTTTTCATCTGACACACAAGTGTGTGTACCCAGGTGTATCCTTGGGTGTACCCAGGGAAGTGGGATGAGCTGTCTCTTAAGCCCAGAAAAATCAATATTAGTGTGAAATGATCAGTGTAGGATAATCCATATGCCCTGTGAAGAGCACTTCTTCCCAGCTGACTCTGGGAGAAGGCCAGAGGGACACACATAACAGTTAAAGCATAACATGTGTAATTAAATATTTATTTGGATTTCATTGACAAGCCAGAGGAGATGATGTTAATGTGAAGGGAAGCACTCAAGTCCTTGATAATTATACTCTGATTTAAAATGTTCAGTAACTGTTCTGAATTTGTTTCCAATATTTATGCCCCTTCATGCTCTGTTACATGTTGCTGGTGTGGATACTGCTGCCTCCTTCCTCTCCTGCTCTGGGGGCAATTCCTTCACTCCACATCTTAATGAGGAGTTTTGGTTTTCATGATTTCAGGACACATTATTCTGCTGTTATGCCAGCAGGTTCCGTGCACGTGCAGGTTTTTTTACCTGACATGAAATGCTTTTGTTCTGAGGCTCATGCACAACTGCTGTCCTTCCTATGGCAAGAAGCACTGGGATAAAAACATGTTCAGGGTAAATAATGCAGGGCTGTGATTTTCCCAACCCTCTCATTCTCACCCTTGCTCCTGGCTGCTTTTCCTTCTATGCTCAAGTGGCTATTCCCATGGCATGAGGAGATATTACTCCTGTCTGGACAAACCCCATGTCTAAAGCTTGGAGAGACCAAATGGCTGATTACACCAAGTGTGCAGGTGAAATATAAAAGAACACTTTACTTTGAATCATCACATTTTCATCCTTTAGCTCCTGCTGTTTCTTCTGGTTCTGCTCCGTAAACTTTGTGTGGAAGTTGTGTTGATCCCATTAAAGGATCTGATGCCATAATGTGATCTGAAGCTGCATTATCTTTTCCCCCCTTGTTTTGCCCATTGTTTTGATGCTGCAGATGTCAGTAGAGACATTTGGGTACTCAAGTGCCCCATCCCTATTTTTACACCACAGATCCCTGACAAATCCTGAGATCAGTGGCTCTGTAAGACCTCCCTGCTCACCTGGGCTCACCTCGGGTGTGCCCACAGCCCATGCTCCTTGATGAGGAATCACAGGGGGTTTCTGGTGAGCAGGAGGGATTTCTGGTGAGCAGGAGCAGTGTCTCAGGGAAAGCTGCATGGCTGAGCCCTGTCACTGCTGCTGGGCTGGTGGCACTGGGCACAGGGCCATCCCTCCCTGGGTGTCCCAGCCTTCCCGGCCGGCTGTAGCCCAAGGGTCAGCGAGCAGCCTGCTGGCCCCATGTGGTCCTGGCATGTGTGCCTCCTATTCATGGAAGTGGGAGCTATCCAGAGAGCAGGGATTCCTGTGGAGATGGGAGGGGAATGCAAAAAGGGGGAAAAAGCAACGAATGCTGTAAATGGCATGTTCTGGGGAAATCAAACTGACATAGAGGAGGTGGTTTAGGGAAGGAGAAGGGGATGTGCAGGTGCATTTCTGCTTTGATTTTTGATGTGCAAGGTTGGGGAGTCACTGTGTTGCTTGAAGGGATCAGCTCTACTGAGGGCTTTTGCTTTTAGATAGATGAAGAGCCAGGACTCTGGCTCTGGTTCAGCAGGGAGTGCTTTCACAAGCACTGGGTGTGTTTTGGAGCACAGGCTGGTTGTCTCCATGTCCCACAGTGACCCCAGCTCTGATCCCCAGTCAGTAGGAAAGTGGTCTTCAAACCTGTTAACTACACTGATGTACAAACTACTGATGTACAAAAGCATCACAAAACATTCCACACCAAAATATTCACAGAAACGTCAACCACTATTTGGCAAAGATGAGCAATGCTTGCAAGGGGGAGATGAAAGTATCCTTTTTTTGTAGCCCCTCAAGCATGTCACTGGAACCTAAAACTTTTTTTTTTATTTTCCAGAGAAGGTGCTTGAAGGGTCTGTAGGTCTGAATTCCCTGTGCTGACACTGCAGTTCCTTCTGTCTCACACACCTTGCAGTGAGGGGTCTGTCTCTCTCTTGAGACAGTGTGAGACACTCATCCCTCCCTCCCCTTCATTTTCTCTTTCCCATTTTTAGGCAGTACCCTCAGCAGGAAAACAACAACAGGACTTGTTCAGCACCCAGCTTGTTTGACCCCTGCTGACAGAGAACTCCACCACACCAAAAAGAAGAATTTTCCAACTCTGCTGTTGTTCAGAATGGTGGGAGGCTGGGGAATGATACCATAACAAGCACGATGGAATTAAGACCAGTACAATGGGAGCTGACTATCAGGAGATTTGGAACACTTACTTTTTTTTCTCAAGTCCTATTGTTTCTGATAAGTCACAGAACTAAATTATGCACTGTAAAACTCTGGCCTCTGACAACCAAGCAAGAGACATTACTGGATCTGTGGTTCAGGTTGGCAGGAGCTGGGAATCTTTCTGCAGCTATTGGAAGGAGAGGGTGGGGTGAGAAATGAAGACTGCAAGTTAGCCTGGCTATGGCTGGCAGAAACAATCCCCCCACCCCCAGATTCTTGGGGTTTTTTTTGCCTGCAGTCTGGTGTGTGTTGGTTCCCTGGTTGTCTCACTGGGGCTCACTGTGTGTCCTTTCTCTCTGCAGGCACTGGTGTCACTACACGGTCACAAGGACAGTCTCCTGCCAGGTGCAGAACGGCTCAGAAACGGTGATCCAGAGGGTTTATCAGAGCTGCCGGTGGCCAGGACCTTGTGCCAACTTAGTGAGGTAAAAATCTTCATGTCTCATGTTGCTCAAACCTTCCCTTTGGCTCCTTCTCCCATCCCCTTTGGCTGGGGGGGCTGGTGAGTGCTGCGGGGAGGGCTGAGATCAGAGGGTAAGGTGGGATGTCCTCCTTTGGGATTGAGGAATGCCACTGCTGGTAACTGCAGGGTAATCCCAGGTGAAGGTAAGTGTAGCATTGTTTCCAATTTTAGGAGCTCTCTAAACACAGGCAGGGTCTAATTTAGAAAGGAGACATTGTATATTCTGTGCAAGGTGGAGGTTCCCACAAATCAAGCACACCTAGGGGTGAAATATTACATCTTTTATACAAGAAAGTTTACATGAACCCCCCTGTCTAATACACATTCTCCACCTACCTAATGCCTGTTTATTTGGGTGATATAATCTTACACGAGATGCTTGAAACATAAAGTTCTTTTTTTTTTTCATTAAACAACTTCTATTGCAGAAGTTGTGTGACAGCATCAGTTACATTTACAAAAGGAAAGAAAATTCAGCCTGGGGACAAATATTTCAATTTAAAACCATCAGTATTAGGACGAGTTATGTGAAGCAGTTTAGCTGTAGTGCCACTTTGTACTTCTCCACACAGGAGGCTGCTGTTGGTCAGGCATGAAAGCACATAAATGTTCAGTGTGACTGGACAGGGTGAGCAGGGATGCTGGATCAATGGTTCTGTGTGTCTTGTTGGTATCAAGTCCCCATACTCAGGGCTGTAGTGGTGATATTGATCACATACACTGGAGAGCTGTGATCAAATCCCTTATAGGCAATGAAGGACAAAGGTAATGTGCCCTGTGTCTTTCAGGGTGGAATTTCTTTACACTTCCTGGATTTCAGTACCCTTTAAAGACACCTCAAAACAGAATGTCCTCTCCTCAGACCAGAAACAAAGCTTAGAAACAGCTACAGTGTCAAAAACTTGCCCTGATCCTGCTTAGCCTGTAGATCATTTATAGTCTTGGAACCTACATGTAAGAAGGAAAAAAAAAAGTGTGAAATAGCTGTCCCCAGCTTCCACCTTTCAGTAAAATGCCTTTGCATTGTTGTGCTTTGCCTTCTCTGAAAGGCATTCTCAGAGCAGAATAGTGTTACCCACCCATCTGGGAATTGGGGCAAAAAGCCATTGTGCTCTAAATTTGCACCTAGCTTCTAAAACAATTTCCCAAGTAGACAAGCCATAACTCAGCTCACAGAGCTCAGTCATTTTATTGTTATTGTTACCAATTCACCCCCAGGGCACTGGTTGAGGTCCTCCTGTAGTTGATAACCTGGCCAGAAGGTGACTGCAGGCTGAGACCCACCTCCCTGCTCTTGTGACACTTCATCTAGAATTCACATCTTGCATGGGGCTGCTCCCAATGCTGGTTCTCCAGTTTCCACTTGGCCAGTGGTCAGTCTGTTTTTTCACTTGTAATATATCTGCTTTGGTGTCTCTTTGGTCTTTATGAAAGGCTGTGGTTGAAACACTTCATATTTTACACTGTCATGGCCAGACTTCTGTTGAAGCTTTTTAATTTCCCAGGCTTTTTAGGCACATAATTGTCATTAGAAACTTGTGAGCTTTCACCTTGTCTCCTAAACTTGCCAAAAATCTTATTTTTCATTGTTAACACAACTGGAATTTCATAAGAACCAAACATTTGATCATGTTATTAGTAAAAATTCTTTTTGTGGGTTCCTGCAGCTGTTTGATGCCATTGATTCTTACATTAACCCAGAGACTTTAGGAATAGTGTGTGCTGTTGTGACACTGTTCGGGGAACATTTTCAGTTTCAAATGTAGTTTGGTTTGTTTGTCTGATGAGTCCAATTGTTTGGAGACAATGCAGAACAGCAGCAGACATCTCAATTTTTCTTTCTGTGTGAAAATATCATGGGAAGAAGCTGGGGTTATTAAATATTCAGGATCTCAGCTGGTGAAAGCTCAGCTAACAGGAGCTGCATTTTTGGAAGATGATCACTATGGAGAAGCCTTCCAGAAGAGATGGGAGGACATCAATGCTCTGTTCCCTTTGAGCTGGGAGGAAATGCAGGACAAGAGGATGGAACCCTTCCAGGGAAATGCCTGTAATGTCTGTCCTCTAGCCACACATTGTATGGCATTCTTGCATACAGTAGAGAAAGACCCTGCACCTCTTTCCCAAAGATCTCTCAGAAAGCTGCTGACAAAAATCTGGAACTCATCCACTTCTCATCAGAGGTAAAACAGGTCCTTGATAATTTCCCTGACTGCCACTATCTGAAAGGGAGAGCCCCAAGAAAGAAACAACTAAGGTGGATCCTCTGAGATCTGAGAGTTGAATGGGCTGTTGGATAAGTTATCCCCAGCCAAGACATCTGAGTGGTTGGTTGTTTTCAGCAATGCACCTGACTTTGGTAAGAGAATGAAGAACAACTGCTAAAAATGAAGGATCTCATCTTGTGATGTGTGACTGCTGTGGCAAATGTTTGGTACCCCAGGCCAGGTTGTGTGGTTGAGGTGTTGTTTTCTGAGCACACAGCAGTCTAGCAGTATTTTGTTGCCAGCCCACAGGGATGCTTGAAGTGGCTTTCTTTTTACTTGGAGTCAAGCTGAAATTCTAAAACTACTTGTTTTAAAAAAATGCTTTTTCCTCCTCTCTCACCAAAATGAGTATTGTCTTTTTAGGAAACACCAATCTCTCTCCTAATTCAGGTAAAGCCCATCTCCTGTTTCCAGATGAAAACTCCTTGTGTATAAAGGATGGAAATAAGAAAAACAGTTCCCAAAGTCACAAGGCAGTGTAGTGCCTTTCTTGTTAAGAAACTGGCTCTGAAGGGGCTTGTAAATGTTCATCAGCCACCAAGGTGTGCAACTTCCTTTGACAGGTCTTTGAAAATCCCTGCAGAAGATGAACAGAGCACAAAACTCAGCTTGTATCTGTTTCCTCCTTACCTTTTCTGTACCAGCTTCTCTGTTTGGGATTTCTGCAAGTCTAACTTCAGGCAAGGTCAGGCTTGTTCCAGGTCTGGTCGTGGCTAAAAGTATTCTTGCTCTCTATATCCCTGTGGTTGTTGAGGTAATATAAATATATCTGTTTTTCTTTTGCTAAAAAAGTAAATTTAAATTGTCTTTTGGCCTTCTCCTATTCTTCTCTAGGGAGATTTGTGGTGCCTGAGCTTGAATTGAAGGGCACAGAGTGTTCTGTGTGACTGTAAGCAATGCAAAATGTCAGTAAGCCATTGGCACCATTTTGGCTTTTTAGTGTTTGTCCCGGCTGTGATTTGAAACAAACTGTTTTCATCTCCTTGTTTACAGGGAGTCAGCCATATCTGGGAGAGCTTTTCATTCTGCCAGCACCCTTTATCAGGCTGCTCACTAGCAAAAGGGCTGTCAGCCAAGGAAAAAGGCATCTCTCAGACTGGTGGTGACAGCTGAGAGGGGCTCTCTGCTGCACAGACTCCGCTGATGAGCAGACAGCGGCGGGGCCAGACGAGGATTTAATCCCTTTCCTGTCTCCCATTCACTCGTGTTGGGTTTCTTTCCCTTACTGCACAATCTGCAGCTCAGGGTCAAGCCTTTGGCAGAGGAGGATCTGTGAGATCCCAGCCTTGCAGCCCTGGCTGTGAGATGTCCTTGCTGTCCATTCACTTGCTCCTGGGAAGCTGCTTTAGCAGGAGTGTTGTCATCGTGGCTGGGATGAGCTGCTCTGTTCCTGCCCTCCGCCCCAGGCTCTTGGTTTAGCTTGGGTGCTGAGTTGCTCTGGAGTAGTTTTGGCTGGAGGATTTCCCTCAGCAGATCTGTTGTTGATCTCTCTCCATCTGTGCAGCAAAGGCTTTGGCTCCTGTGTGCCACAGGCTGTGCCTCTGCTGTGTCACTCCTGGGGTGCACAGGCAGTCTGGCTGAAGCTCCTGGGCAGCTTCAAACTCATGTGCCATGTGTCTGTCTGACTAAATCCCTACCTTGGGGTTTCAATGGCAACCTAATCTCTGGTTCTCTACTGCCTGGATGGTTGTCCCCAGCTCCCAGTAAACCCAGGCATCCAAACTGTAGCCCTTCTCCTCAGCAATCCTGCTGCTGCAGCAGCTGCAGGGCGCTGCCCTGTCCTGCCCTGCTTGGGACACTGCACTCCTCAAGGCTCACTGAGAAGGGTGGTCTTGAAGGCCAGGCAAGGATTTGTGACCTATATTCAGTTGCTGGAGCTTTTGTGACCTCCTGTGCCTTCAGACCAGCAGTGCTACCTCACCTGTAAGATGAGAACAGTGCTGCTTTTGTCTTACTGTGTTTTATGACACAATAGGGCACCTTCATGCTATACTCTAGTTGGCCAAAATCAGCCTACCTTTGATTAGAATATTTGTGTGTGATTGTTGTGGTCAGTAAAGTAGTGTCGTGGATGGGATGAATGGCCTTGCAGATCATGTGCTGTTATAGCCTTCAGAAGACAAACACTTTCTGCTTCAAACAGTTGTTGCTGTGAAAATCCCCATCTCATCTCTGGAAAATCCCCATCTCATCTCTGGAAATGTTCTTCATTTATGGCAGGATATTCCAGCTCCTCTCCTATTTGTCCCATCCTTGAAAATGAATGTTCCCAGCAAGGCTGTGTGAGTTTCTATTCTGCTATGCTTTGCTGTACTCCATGATCACAGAGCTGTCTCACTTTAGCTTTTGAGTCTCCTGTCTCTGCAGAATTTTCTGCCTTCAGAGACTTTGAAGATTTTTCAGGAAAAACCCACAGCTTACTTCAACAGGGATAGGTTTACCTGGTCTCTTATTAGATAAGAGTCATTGAAACTCCAAACATTAAGTTATTCATCTGTTGCCTTTAAACTTCACTCAGAGGTGGGAGAAATGGAAGGAAGAGTGTTCTTGCAACACAGCAAATCTGGGCTGTGATGCCCTTTCCAGCTGCCTGTCACTGTCTGGTGTTTTATTTCAGTATTGTAGCTGCTTTGGCTTATCACAAATGCTCTGTGCATTTAATGTAAGCAGGCTACACATCTTGCATGGATCATTCTTGTTTGGTGTTTTTGAATGCTTGGTTTTCTTTTTTTCTTTTTTTTTTTTTTTCTTGTTCTTTTCATTTAAATTGAACACATTACTGCTCCCGGAGGGATTTTACAAGCTAGTTTGTAGAATAACAAAGAAGGAATTCTGCAGGCTCATCCAATTTGGTCTTCTGTGCTTTTGAAAACTCTGTTGCTACAGGGTCAGTAGGAGAAGTCAGGGATCTGTCACCCAGGAGATTGGCCTGTAGATGATGTTTCCCCTCAGTTTCAGAACGAGTAATGCCACAGGGAAATCCTTCTCTCTTTCTTGCTTTCCAGTCAATTGAATAATAAATCCCAGAGCTTATTTCAGTGCATTAGGATTGCTATTTGAAGTCCTGTTACACATAAACTCTTTTATGTGTTTAATTCCCTTACAACTCCACATCTTGGAGAGAAATGTGCTTGGAAAAAGGCATCTGCTCCCCGAAGCACACATGGGATATAAATGCAGGAGGAACAGTGCTCCTACAAACAGAACAGACAGAGGCTCTGGGTGTGTAGGATTAGAGCTGCAGCACAAAGGGGCATTCTCAGCTTTGAACAATGGCTGTGTGCTGCTGGCTGGGCACAGGTGGAGGGTCACCTGTTTCAGGGGTTGTGCTCAGGCTGCTGATTGAGGCCTTTTGATCTTGCCCAGACATTCTCTGAGCACTCCTCCTCCCTGCTGCAGTGCTGCTCTGCAATAGCACTGACATCTGATTGTTGATAAAGACAGGAGCTGATGATTACCCCGTGGTGGCATAGAAACATCTGTCTCTGTGTCCTTGGCCGTTTTTCTTGGGACTGAGAGACTGTCAAGTATTGCTGTGGACAGCAGGGCATGGCAGGTAGAGAAGTTTATTTCCTGGGTTGTCTTTTGCTTAGTTGTTGGGACCAGATATGTTCAGAGCTAAACAGAGTCTTCTTCCTCCCCATTGGCAAAGGCAGAAGACACAATGAGTTCCAACACTCCTGCAGCTGCAGGTTGGTTGGGTTTTTTTTGATCTGGTGTCTGCAGGAGCACATTTGAAACTCCTCTGCTTATGTTGTTCCCTGGAGAACTATGGTGTTTGTGGTAGGGAAGCTGGAAGAGCTGCAGGAAACAAGAGCACAGGTCTAATTCACAGTGATGGTCTCTGCCATGCCATGAGTGCAAATGTGATGGCAAAGGTGTTTCCTGTCTCTGCATCAGCTGTGACACTGGTTTGAGGTGAAGTTGTCTTGTCTGTGTCACACAGAGGAGCTGTCTGGTGTTAGCAGTGTCTGGCAGGCTTTGAGAGGATGGTTATGATGGTCTGTGTGGGCGTGGTGCTGTTGGGAACCAAATCTATATTTGATAGCTTCTCTGAGCTCTTAAACTCCCTTCTTTCCAAGTGTTTTGAGATACGGTTACTTAACCTGATGGACTTGAAATCTGATTTCAGAACTCTGATTTTCTGTGGAGAGTTGCAGGGTTTTGGCATGTCTGTAAATCAGGGCACTGGTACCAAGAGTTAGAAGAACTGCCACAAGCTTTGTTCTGAATGTCTTTTGATTGCACTTGTTGTGATGAAGATGAGGGTCCCTGGAAGACAATGTGGCAGTTCTGTGTTTGGGGCTGGACCCACTGGGTTGGGACCTGACTTCAGTGCCATGAGAGAAGTAGGCAAAACACAGCTTGGATTCCTCGATTTCTGGATTCTTTGCCAGTCAAAAACGCAACTTCATTCATCTTGTGATCCTGAAACCCATCAGTAAGTGATGGTGAAACTTTCAACCTGGGGCTTGAATAAAAATGAATAGAAGCCTCTGAGGGTCACTGAGGTCTCCTTGGGCACAAACTGCAATGGCTGAATGACTCAGAGTAACAAAAACCTTCTCTTGTGATGTGGAAACGAGTTTCACGCCTTCCCTCTCATGTGGTCTTTGTGCACAAACAGCTTTGTTTGTGAGTGTCAAAGGGCAGGGGAAATCCAGAAAGGGTGAAGGTATTTCCTGTGTGTGACAGCCTGTCCTGCTTGGGTCATGGCAGAGATCACCCTGTCTCTTTTGACCCGATTTTTGAGGCTTTGATCCAGGAATGTGACACTTTTCCCCTCTCTTGTGTCATGTCTGCCTGTTGTGTTCAGTGACACTTCCTTGAAAGCAAGTGGGACACATCCTTGTGTGCTGAGGAGTGAGACTTGTTGGCTGCCACCCCTTGGTGTGTCCTGACCTCTCCAGTACTTGTAACTTTGTACCCCTGATGCCTTGGGAAGGCTGACCTGAAACAGAGACTGGACAGAGCTGGAGAATAAAGTAGATATTTATTGAAAGGCCTTTAAGGTACACCTTGGGCAGGACAAGAGCCTGGCCAGGGCTGCACCCAAGGTCGACTAAGAATGGTCACAAAATGGACAAGCAGTCACAAGGTCTTATAAGTTTTATAAGTTTTATAAGTTTTTGTCCATTTGTGTATTGGGGTTTAATTGTCCAATTACAGCTTCATCCTTCTTGTTCCTCCCTTCAACCCACCCTTGTTTGTGCTTTTGGGCCTGAAAGTTGTCCTTGGTCTCCAGCAGAAAAAGGATTTGTTTTGTGTCCCGGCTCTGTGCAGAGCTGAGTGACACTGAATGTGAGCTCAGAACTGCACCCCTGGGCAGCACAGAATCTGAAAAACATGGAAACTAAATCAGTTTATCAGTCAGCTCATGCTCCTTCCCCAAATTACCACTTCCTTGGCAGTCACTTAGAGCCACAAGCAAGAGATGCTATTTCCCAAGTGATAATTGAATGTGGACAAGCTCATGTAGCTCATCCTACAGGGATCAGGCAGCTCCAAGGACAGCCATGTGTTGGCTCTGGTCTAGGAACAGCAGTGGCTGCTGGTTGAGCTTTCTGGGCTCTTCCCTGGGAGTTGCCCCATTCCCTGGGATATTGTTGTGAAGCCTCAGCAAAATCCCTAGAAGTGACTCCTGACTTTTGCAGTGGAATGGCAGATCCTGGTAGTTTGCTTCTCCATGAAGTGCTTGGAGTTCTCCTGCTGGAGGGAGCTGTGTGTGCTGAACATATCCTTTGGCGCTCTGAGGAGCAGAGCAGTGCAAGGTTGTGGCTCCTCCAAACCTCTTCCCCTCTGCTTTGGCAGATTTCTGTGTCAGTGTTTGTGGCTTGACTGACATCCAATAAAAGGGTTCCCTATTTTGCTACCAATCATCTTTTCTGCCTCCTGTGTTTTCCACACATTTTCATTCAGGGACTTCTGATCTTTAGCAGGTATCTTCTTTCCCTCTCCTTTTCCATGTATTTTTTTCATCTCCTTCAGCTGCAACACTGCAAGTGTCAGATGGTGGTGATACTTTGCTAAAGGGGCTTTCTTTGCTCCCTCCTGGAAAAACAGTCAGAAATCTGCATGATGTGATGCCACAGGTCACAGCAGACCTTGGTGCCACGTCACAAAATTGAGGAAAAATGATGCTATGAAGAATGGAGCAACTTCAGAACAAATTGGACTTGCAAGCTGGGCCCACTTGCCTGAGTGCAGGATGGTGAACAGAGCTGCACACTTCTGTCAGGACTCTTCCAGGGAATTCAGGGTGGGTGGTAGACTGTGACAGCTGAGCTCCACGCTTGTCATGCCCTGAGAAGTCCTCCCTCATTTGAGGATTAAACTAGAGCTACTTCCCCGACACAGAACTGCTGCCAAGATTCCAGTCTGGCTCGAGCCACTCTCCACACTTCATAATGAAGTTTGAAAGAGTTTTAACATCTTGGTGTTGGCAGAAACATGGTTTTAAAATCACGGTGTGGTTGGAGACACGCTGGCTCTGGACACTGGTAACAAGGCTGGAGACTTTCATCTGAAGGTCAAATCCAGCTGTGGTGTTAGTGACAAAGTCATGAACTCCTGACTGATGGTTTGGGGCTTATGTGTGGAAACGTGTCCGGAGTCCAACGCCAGGACTGGGAGTTGGGAGACCTGGGTTCAGTTCCTGGGCTTTGCCAGAGTTATTCTGAGAGACCCTCAGCAAGACACTTAAAGTCTTCGTGCCTTAGGTCTCTGTGAAAAAGCACTGAAGGTCTGCTTACATCAGCATGCTCCAAGTCCTCAAACTCACACGTGACTGTGGACTCCTGAATACCACTGGATGCAGAAGAGCAAAGAAATAGGTGGGATGAGCTGGATCTGTCCAGCCCATACCAGACAGGAGCCTGGATCACATCTGTGGGCATTAGCAGTGGCTGGTGTGCTTTTTGGCATCTCCAGGGGTGAGGACATCATGTTCTCAGGAGACAGTGCTGCTCTCCTCTCTCTGGGTGAGGCTATTCCCAGAGCAGGCAGCCCCCTGCTCAGGAGGAAGCTTGTGCAGCCCCTCCACCCTCCAATACAGGAGAACTTAGTTTCTGTGTTTGGCAGCTGGCACAAATCATCACCAAACAGCTTCCTGAGAAATTACCTTCCCAAAGACACTGCTCACCACGACTGAGCTGCTTCCTTCTTTCCAAGACACACCTGGGCAGCCTCTCCTGGCAAGCCTTTGTTACTGCTCTTTGGGGTAGCTACCAGTGCTACCCTGGGTGTACACCTGCCTCCCCTTGGAGTAGTTTTGGATGAGATTCACCCAGCCTCCAGCTCTGTTTTCCCCTGTGTCCAGCTGTTTCTTGCTGGCTCTCAGCAGGAGGAGCCTCTTCCCCAGGGAGAGGGTGCTCAGGGCTTGTGTCTGCCTGGCTTGGAGAGACAAGCATAAAGCTGCAGCCTGCAACACTGTAATCCCAAAGCTTCAGACTCTCCCTGTGTGTGCCAAATTCTTTTGGCTGTTAAATAAGGGTAGGAATTTCGAGGGGAGCTTGTGGAGTACAACTTCTGTGTTTGCTTTTAGCTTCATGAATAGCAGCAGTGACTTGTTTGGCTGTATACTGGGAAAGCTCTGAGTTGCCAGCTTTGACAAGCTGCTGTTTTAAAGGAAAAGTTGTCACTTATGCAACTGTGTTTTGTGTTGACTTCAGAATCACTGGTGCCTTGCACAGCCCTGCTGTGTCTGCAGGTCATTCTGCAGTTCCCAGAGAGGCAGAGCAGTGCTTGTGCTGTAATTGGGACCCTGGGGATGCTGTGCTGCTCACAGAGCTCACAAACCTGTCCTGCAGAACCTTGGCTGTGGTCCAGAAGAGTGTGACCCTATTTCACATGGGGGGAGAACTGAGACACAGGTCAGATAGCTGGGGAAAAGGCTCCATGAAGGTCACTGATGTAATTGTCATGTTGATGTGTTGGTACATCCTGGGTCTGAGTGGTGGGGAAAGGGAAGGCACCTGGGAGATGGGAAATTATTACTGCTGAGTGAGGAAAGGCTATTGCCAGCCTCTGTTCAATGTCACAGAAGTCTACGTGAAGGGAGAGTGTGGGAAACAAGTCATCATCTCTGCTACTTGCAGGACTTTGTAGGGGTGAGATCTCCACAAAGCTGCTGGTGGTACCTGCAGGAGGAGAGGTGTGGGGAAGAGCCAGTAGAGCATGAGGGCTTAAGGAGGAAAAGCAAAGCTATTGAACCAGATCCACGCTTTAATAAATCCTTGCTGATATTTTGTGTGACTCTTTTGTCTGTAGCTGGGGTTGGCTGGGTGCTCTGGGATATATCCAGGTGGGAAGATGTGCTATGGATTTGTAGCAACACTGTCCTCGAGCAGGTCCCTGCATTTTGCTGACTCCTTTTTTGTGTTAGTTACAGGACTCTCATCAGGCCCACCTACAAAATGTCCTACAGAACTGTGACCACGCTGGAGTGGAGGTGCTGTCCTGGCTTCACAGGGAGCAACTGTGAGGAGGGTGAGTTCTCCAGCAATGCCTCTGTCCTTATGGAGCAGCAAGGATGGACTGGCTTCCTTGAGCTGGGGTTTGTTCCTTACTGTGCCCTACACCTCTTAAACACAGCAACACATCACCTGTTTCCTTCACTCCCCATTGTTATCTGAATGTCACACATAAGCTCTGAAAGGTGGTCTTGGAAAACAGTTCATTCTGAATGCCTGCAAACAGGCCTGAACAGGAAGGGGGAAAGAAATAAAGAAAAGGGAATCATGCTTGGCATCCCTGTTGTGTTCAGAAAATATGCATTCTCCTTTTTGTGTGTTGTCTTCTCCCTGTCCCTGCTATCACCATCAGTTGCTGTGTTCAATAAAAGCTGGTGCCTTGATGGCTCCTTCTGAACATTTTATGCCTGTAAGATCTGGATATAAATAATGTGTGCTCCCAGAGAGCTTGGAATGAATAGCTTTGGTTCCCCTTTCTATCTGCTCCTTGACTTATTGGTGCAACATTCATATTGCACAGTGCATGTTAAAACACAGTGCTCTCCACACAGAGGAAAACACAGGACTCTTTTCAGAGCAGGAGGAAAAAATATTTTCCTTTTTTTATCACAATAGGGCATGTTTCACATTTTCCTTCCTAACACTTTCTACTGAAACTGTCACTTCTTGGGGTTTGAAACAAGTCCTGCTTCTCCACCAAGTTTCAGGTTTAGGCATTAAGGCATCTGCTGAACCTGACTTGAGAGTTCACAGCTTATGAATGGGACAGACTAAGCCTGGAGTTTTCTGTTCATTTGCATCAGGTCAACACAGCCTGTCTCTGGCTGCTGAAGGGTCATTAGGAGTGTCCAACATCTCTGAGTCTGCTGTTTGTGCTCGTTTTCTTTGTGCTGTGATATCTTAATACCAATCACACAATCCAGGCAAATCTCTGACTAGGAAGTTGTCTCATTACAGTCCCAAAGAGTGATGGCTGCAGACAGCAGCTGGCTCCAGGCTGCTGAGGGAACAATAGCTTCCCAGAAGCTCCAGAAAAGTCTTACAAAGTGGCAAAGCTACCCAAAGCTGCAGTCTGCAGGAGAGAGCTTTACATTTTAACATAATGCTGAAAGAAGCGAGCCTGAGAGAGAAGCTGCTGTGTGCAGCTTGAGTTTTTACCTGTCCCTGAAAGGAAAGGGGAGCTGTCACTTCCAGGGACCTGAGGATGGTGGCAGAGCTGTCACTTCCAGGGGACCTGAGGATGGTGGCAGAACTGTCACTTCCAAGGGAGCTGAGGATGTGCCAGGTGACCCGAGGAGCCCTTGTGTGCAGCCTGTTCATGCCTGTAGGTTTGGACAGGTGTGAGTTATTGCAGCTTAGTGGTGCTGCTGGTGCAAAGGAGAGATTCCAGCTCCCTCCTGCAGTGCCAGATCTGTCTCAGCAGAGTTCAGTGGAAATAAAAAGCCAACATAAGCTCGTGTGAGGAAGCCGGCAGCGATCTCGCAGGAGCAGGTCTGTGGAATGAGGTGACAATTTTATACAGTTACTTTTCAAGGTGGAACTGTTCTTTTGGGCTTGGATATGGTCTGTGGAGTGAGAAGAAAGCCAGTAGTAAGCCCTTACTTTCATATGTGAGATTCTTTTTACCTTTTTTTTCCCTCTCCTTAAAACATCTGGTGCTACTGACAGTCCCATATCCTTGAATGAAAGAGGAAAATAAAAAAAAACCCCTTTCTAGTGCAGCAGGGTTCTGCCACTTAGTTCTTAGTGTAAATACTGGTGCTAGCAGTCTGCATGGCCCTTCAAGCTGTCAATTTTAAAATGGAAATATTTACTTACTCCTTATGTTAATTCTTAATGTTAGTGTCACTTGGAAATGAAAGTAAAAAAGGCTAAAAAGAGGCTGTTTTAGGGTTCTTGGCAATCCAGTATAAGGCCTTTTGTACTCTTTCCTTTCTGTGCTCTCCCCTACTGCAAGTTTGGTTCGGCTGAGAGGGTGGGATGCTTATCTGTGTGAGTTCTTCCTGGAAACAGCAGACAAAAGGAAACAGAAAACTAAACTGAAGCAAAACCAAAACAGTGCAGTGATGAAGCCACAGTGAATTAGCAGTGCAGTACCTCAAAATCCTTTAATTTTTCTTTGATAGTTAGATTTCTCCTCAATATTTCATTTCACTTGTATGTGCAGCTGGTGCTTTGGAAGTTGACGTGAGGTAGGCATGACTGGAGGCAGCCTGGACCTGCACTATTTTTAATTTGCTTTCTTGCTGGGTTGCAAATCCTTCCCTTCTCTCACAGCACCTGTAGCCAAAGGAATGGCAGCTGCAGTGGCTCTGAGCTTCCACTGCAACATCTCCTGCTTCCAGAGACTGGAGGGAAACACTTCCTTCCCCAGTGGGTCTTGGAACAGTAAGGTTGTGTTTCCCTCAGCAGGATGGATTAACCCAGCAGGGAATGGATTGATTAAGCACACAGAAGAGTTCTGGGAGTTGTGTGTGCATGGGCATGCCTGATGGTGGTCTTTGCATCCTGATGATATAAATCTGTCTGTAAGATCTATGGGTTCCTTCTTTAACCCCCAGGGAGCAGAGTTAATATTTGCTCCTTTTCTATGCTGTTCTGGAATGGTCTCTTTGGGGGAACCACTGCAGCATATCTGGAGGATAGATTATTTTTATTAGCTGTCCTTATATCAAGCCTTCCTTGCCCTTTTAAAATTTATTTCTTTTAGCATTTTATGAGGGAAGACAGGACAGGGAGAGGGTGAACCAAGGAAAGAAGTCAAAGAATTTGAAGCCATTCAGAGGCTGCAGTTATTTTTGATATCATAACTTGTTGTGATCTCCCAAATGGCAGGTCAACCTTTCTTTTGCAAAAGCAGCAATTCAGTGTGGGTGTCTAGCCCCAAAATATGACAGACTCCTGATGAGACTGGCCTGCTGTAACACACCTCCAATGGGAAAACTCCCCTCTGCTAGAACAAGCTGTTAAATGCAATTCAATCACCGAAGTATCTCCATCCTCAGCTGATAAGTTCAGCTTAAGACAAAAACCACTTTACTGTTACCAGCTGACAGGCACCCACATTAACACTGAAAGCTGCACATTTTTAGATTTAAATTATCCTGGGAATCCCACTCCTGCTTTGAAGCTGATAAAGAGCAGCATTGTCTGGAGGAAGTCCAGCTCTAGAGGTGGATGGAGATTTTGCTCTCAGTGGGCCATTAATTTACTGAGGTAAATTAACCTGTTTCCAACCTGTCTCCTTTTTGAAGCTGACACTTGGGGGCTTTCTCCCTTTCTTTTCCTTGCTTTCTACTCAGTCCAAGGTATGGCAGCATTTGAAAGATCTCCAGTTCCTTTACTGGTTTTGTAGAACTGTGACCTGCTCATTGAGCTGATAGTCAAAAATCACCAGTTATACCAGGCCTTCCCAAAGGGTTTCTTGCAACTTCTTTGGATGGAGAAAAAGACTCGATGCAAACAAGTCTGGTGAATATAACTGTCACTAGATACTAACTTTTATTTTCCAGTTTCAGGGGGTTTTTGTTTTGTTTAAAGTGGAGCCCAAGCCTAGGACAGGAAATGAATGCACTGAGCCACCCAGTCTGCTGACTGCTGATATAAAGAACATATGGATGAGGGCAGTGCAGGGGTGAAGTGGTTTAGCTGCTGCAATCATGCATCAAGCTGATTGATTTGAATCCAGGATGATGCTGACATTTCAACTCAGCCTTTTTTTTTTTCTGTACGGCTGAAAGTTCAAAGGCAAATGCAACCTCTTGGGAGAGGAAAAGTGTCCCCAGCAAGTTCAGGGGCTCAGCACTGCCCTGGAGCTCTCCAGCCAGGCAAGGTCTTATTTTACTTTACAAATATAGCACAGCTTTCTTCCTTGTTTGTTTGTACTGCTTGAGTTTGGGACAGTAGCCAGTATCCTCTTTACCCCAGAAGTAGATTGATGGTGGACAGCTTAGCTGTTTGGGCAAGAAACAGCTCCCAGAGTAACCTCAGCACCTCTAAAGTGATGCTATTGTGATTCCAAGCTTACTTTTTTTTTCCCTTTCCTAAGAATGTAAGTAAGATAGGAAATTTGAGCAGTCTTGTTCAAGTAACAGCTTAATTGGAGAACTCCCCCTTTTTTTTTTTTTTTTTTTTTTTTACATCTCCCCCTCCTCATTTCAGTGCTTTGAATGTTATGAATATTACTTCTAATAACTATTGTTTGCATCTTTCTTGTCATCCTGTTATTTTTCAAACCTCTTCAGATTCCCACATGTTTGCAGTTTTCAAAGCAGCATAAATAAATGAAGACTTTCCTCATGGTATGATAGAATGCAAAAAGCCTTTTCATTTTTACTGCTGGTTTACAAAATTTTTTAGTCCCAGGAGGAGAGGTGCAGAACAACACTGTCAGGAAAATCTTCAATCAGCAAATGCAATTAGGAGACAAAATTTGATGAAACTGTGAGAAAGGACATCAAAACAAGAGACCTGAAGGTTTGAAAGCCCATTGAAGTGCTCTGAAGGGAAGGGAATTCAAAGAGGTGTTAATGGGACCTCACTTCTCCAAGCCTTGCCCTTCTTCCCCATGAACCATTAAAACACAGAATGTCCATGATGTGAAAATGCAACACAGATTATGAAGTAACATTTCCTGCAGTATCACAGCAGTTCTCTCCAGAAGTTGGGCTTGTGTGTTCTCCTTTCCTCGAGTCCCTCAGTTCTTTCCTCAGCAGAGTTTTTGTTGCCACTGAGCTTTTTCATCCTCCCTTAGAAACTGAGAAAGTGTAAGAGAAAACAGTGGGAGTCAGAGCCATTGCAGTGCCTGTTCCTGCTGAATCCTGGTTCAGTGATGTTTGCCCACTGAGTCCAACTCCTGTCACAAAACAAAAGCTTCCATGTGAACAGTGAAATTCTCCCCAGGGTGGTTTTTTCAGTGCCCTCTGACTGACTGGGCAGTTCTGTGCTGCAAACAAGGCAGACTGAGGTTCCTTCCCTTCAAGTTTGGGTCTAACAGGGATGTAGTTCTCTACTAGAGACTGGTTCAGTAATTCCTTTAGGGAAATGTGGCTTAGCTCTCATTTAAGACCTTTGAAACCAAGTACTACATTTGATTCCACACAGCATTTTTTTTTTCTGAAAATATCTTCTCATGCCAAAGTTTGTTTGTTAGATACAGTAAGTGAATCATGTGAATACATGTTATAGACTATTAAGTGCAATGTGAATTTACTAATAGTTTTCCAGTTAGTAAGCAGCCAGTAAAACGTGCTAATTATCTTTGTAAACCCACCTTCAAAAATATTTTATGAAAAAATATCAAGAACATGTGAATCACCCATGATGGAATTGCTGATAGATGGAAGTGGCTTCCTGAGTACTGATGTTTGTGATGTAGGTCACAGGTGTTGGACAGTACCTAGCCCAGTATTTTCTTCCTGCTGTGCCAGTGTTCCACCTCCTGCTGGTGCTTCTGGTGGCCTCTTCAATATCAGATCCACCAGAAGTTGCCCAAAGCACCCTCCAATGTGTCACCCACTTGCTGTCTGCTCCCATCACCCTGCTGACCACTCAGCAGCCTCTGGCTTCAGGCATAACTTGTGTCACCCCTGATCAAACTGATCAAATTTTCTGAGGAGTTCCTGGAGCGTGTGGTCACTGCTGGAAGTATCTACAGCCTGCTGAGAGCACTTTCTGGCATCAGCACTCTGTGACTACTTGAACAATTTCTAAATGTTCATCTTCCTTTTCAATACATAGGAAAAAAAAAATCCCCAGTTAGATTTCCAAATATTTTGACCCTGCATTCCAGCATCTGAGTAGTTTCATTTTTTTGGACATTTCTGATCTGAACAGGGAGAGTTTTATTGAGCACCTAATGTCAAAATATCTGAAGCGCTAAATATCTGCAGATGTTATCTTAACATAAGTGGGAAAGCTGTATTCTGTACCTTCTGTACCATTACACTGTCCCAATTTTTTTTAGCTCCCATCAAATTACTGTGGTATGTAGAGAATATTCTGTATTTTCATAAGCCATTGGCTTTCCCAAACACATTGGATACTTTCTGCTGTGTATGTGTTAATTCACAAGTGAAGGACTCACCTGTTTATATGACTTTCCTATGAATTTGCTTTATTTTTAATCAGGACTGAGCATAATCTTCCTTTGGGTAGGGCTGGACAGGGCTTGGAGCAACCTGGGCTGGTGGAGGGTGGCCCTGCCCATGGCAGGGGTGGAATGACATGAACTTTAAGCTCCCTTCCTACCCAAACCATTCTGTGCTTGTTTTAGACTTTTAAAAGCTCAGAGGCATCACCAGTGGTTGATTAATTAGATATTGAAAGTTTTGCCCCCAAGGGAGTTCCTGAATTACTTTAGAATAGAACTTGGGAGGTGTGGGCTCTGAAGAGCCCATCCAACCTCTTGGCATTTTGTTTCATAATCCTTCCTGCCTCCTTCAATCCTGAGCTTTTAACATGCTACTTTCTCATGTAGCTGTTCCTTCAGAGCTCCTGTTTTCCCCCAAATTATAATTTGTTTCCCATTCATCCTCACAATGATGAAATTTTATTTGCTTGAGGCTGTTAGAAGGGAGTTGTTTTTTTTCCCTTTATGTGAGTTTTGCACTGTTAGAGCCTTTGGGAGTTGCTGGCAGTGTAGTGTCCTCTGGAAAAAGGGACATGTGACATGTTATCCTGTGAATCCTGCAAATGTAGTTAGTACCAAAGTCAGGAAAAACATTCTCCCAAAAAACTCCACCCTATCTCTCTTTTCCACAGACATTCCCTTGGAGGTGGTGGGGAAAGGGTGGAGCTGTGTTTACACCAGAAGTTAGTACTTTTTGGAGTGTACACTCCCATTTGCATAGGAAAGAGCTAAATGAGAGGAATAGTTTCTAATTGGTGTCCACTGATCAGTTTGATGCCTTTCAAGTGAATTACAGATAATAATGGAAGAAGAATTAAACCACCTGCTGATGCTGTTTCCAAGTTTCCTTGCTGCTGCACTGATTTGGTTTTTTTATCAGGAATAGGAAACGAGGCTTAGGCCTTTGATGTGAAATGCCCACAGTTGGAAGGGGTGGCAATGAGGAGTCTCCTTCTTTCACTCACTTTGCAAGGCTATTACCCACTTAACCAGCTGGTTTGTGTTTAATTTTTGAGCACTTACGAAATTACAGCTCCCTCCCCATTGCTTTTCAAGGGCTTAGTTATGAAATATGTGGATTTAATGTTGCTGTCAAACAGTGCTGAATGGGATGGTTCCTTGAGGAAGAACTTACTGAATTTCTTGCAGGAGAGCACTTGAGTGGCCTGATTTGCAGAGCGCCATTTCTTTTTAGTGCAGTAATTTATTTACTTTTAGTTATCTTTGATATCTGACTCTAGAAACAGTGGAGACTTGTGCAGATGTGAATGTTGGTGAGGATAAGGGAAAGATGAGGGGCAAAGTTCCAGGTTTGCAGGACTTTCATCCCTAGGTGTGTCTCTGTGTTCAGAATCCTGCTGCCATCTCTTATTTCTCCCTTGTCAAATACTGGGGGAGAGACGAGAACATACCTTCCACCACACAAGTTCCAAGAGACCTCTGCAGAACTGATCTAATAATAAGTTGTCACTTTGTGTGAGTGATGGAGAAATATCTTGTACTCCTGAGATTTAAAGACATGAGAATAAAGGAAGATCCTGAAGATGGGAGACTGCATCACTAGCTTTCCATAGAGAGCAGATGGACAGGCCAATGTACTCTTGCAAAGATTTTTTAAATAAGTTTAAGCCAAGGTGTTGACAGTGCAAGGTTTTTCCATGTGTGAGTGGCAAGATGTGTCTGAGGGGGTGTGAGACAAAGGGGAGAGGTTGAAGGAGGCCACAGAGTACATGGGGTGGTGCAGTTGGTAGCAAGCTGAACTGGAGCCAAGATTTAGGGGTGAAGCAGATGGACACATTCCTGTTTGCACTTTAGGGACTCTTGCCTTTCCCCCCCCTTTTTTTTACATAGGTCTTTCATTAAACAAGTTAATGTGACTGGTACAGTGACACTTGTGTTTTCTGTGGTAACTAATTCCACTTGTGGGCTGCTCAAAAACATCACCACAAGAAGGGTTGATGCAAGAGCAGGATGTGAGCAGGGTAAGCCTCATCCACACAAGCTTTCTTCAGGATGAAGAGATTTACTGGGTACCTAAATCTCCATTACAACTACCCTGGAATGCTTTGCCACGTGGAAATGGGATTGCAAGGAATTGGGATCCAGGTAGAATTGAGATTGCAAGCCCAGGAGTTGGAACAAAGGTGGATTTTCCAGAGAAACTTGAGGTTGGTTTCATGTTTTGTAGACTTCAAGGTGAAAGCAAGAGGTAAGCATTGAATTCCCATGTTGCTGAATCCTAGGCTTTATTCTTACTCCATTCCTTCTTATTAAATAGAGAACCAAAAGTGTTCCTCCAAATAATAATTTCTGGTGGAGTTTAATTTCAATTTAACATGAAGTGCTAGGCAAAAGCATGTTCCTTGCATTTCAATGTTGTCTTCTCTATGTGAGCCTGTTAGAAGGATAAAGGCAGCAGAGTTAGTACAGCTGCATTTGGGGAGCTACAGAAATGTGCAACTGCAAAACACACAGTTTACTCAAAAGAAACTCTGTGCTGTCATTAGTGAGGGCTCAGACTGCCTGTTTGGGCAGAGGTGGCAAATGGGGTTGTACCAGGGGCTGAGCTCAGCCTGACATGGCTTGTTATTCCATTTCCAAGTTAGTGTAAGGAATGGAGAGCCCTCCCTAATGGAATCTGTGTGTGTTGGAGGCTAAGCAGTACTGGGAATAAGTGATAGACTAGGATTAAAATGCTGTTAAATCTTGATTGAATTGTAGATTTGGGCAAGAATCCATGAAGTGAGATTCAGTTAAGGACAGCCACAGAGGCAGGAATAATTAAATGCACAGATTTAAACAAGAGATTCTGAAGGTAGTGGGATCCCAGGGGTGGGAAGGGAGTTTGTGGAACATGTCAGAAGGAAGTGTTGCTCTAAAGTCAGGAGAAGAAATGCCATGTTGGAGTTTGATGTTACACATACTCTGACCAGGTGTAACATTTACTACTAAATAATCCATGGCACTGCCTGACACACAATAAGTAAAACTTTCATGGACTGTGGTACCTGCATGTGTTTGTGTTGGTGGTTCTCAGAGAGGTCAAATTTCCGCATTTATTGGAATTTCAAACTTTTAAGTGCTAAACTCATGTGAAAGCCAGTCCTGATTGTGCTGCACATCTGAGCCCCAGGACCTTAAATACTGTTAAGGGATGTGTTGCATCTGTGAAGGAAAGTGTTTGGCTCAGAAAGGAATGTGCCTTTTGTGGTAGATGGTGTGTGAATATGTTGTACAGTTAAATAATTAGACTGTTTAACTTTGGAGGAGTTAGTAGGTGTGTGTTACACACAGCTGAAAATAGCATCAGCACAAACAAGCTCTTCTAAATATACCATCACTGGTGGTCATTTAGGCTAATTCATGGTTTTCAGAAACTGGACAAGAAGTAGATATAAATTCATTCTAATGATGAGATGCATGTGATTTCAGAAAGTCTAGGAACTGATTAAATGTTTCCTACAAGTGCTAGGAAACGTTTCCTAGCACTGCAAGATACCCTGATTGTCACTGCAATGTCAAGAAATCTTGTTGGATGGTTCTTTAGCAACTTTACCTTTCCTAAGTAAATGAAGGCTGAGAAAAGCTTACGGGAGAAATGAGCTTTGCTTTTATGTGCCATCAGATTTTGAACAACATTTAATAAAAGACTTCATCAAAATGTGTAAGTGAGTGAAACATTACCATTCAACCAAGTTGTACTGGGTCCCTCAGCCACCAAAGCAAGAAAGACACTCAGGAATGACTCTGTGAAAATCCCCTATCATGAAGTTCATTAAGGACTGATAAACTTTATTCTGGACTCATAACATATGCTTCTTGCTCGGGCTCCTGATTTGTCTCTCCTTGGATAGCGCATCCAAATCCACAAGTAACATGCGAGTTTGCATTTCATTTTGAGCCCAGCAGGCACACAGCAGTGAGGTTACAAGACCTTTCCAAGTGAGCCTGGAGGGACTTGTTGGCTAGAGTTTGGATCTCTGGCAAGCAGCTCCCTCCAGCTCTCTTCTGTAATAAACTCAGGGTTCAGTCCCCGGCCTCGCGCAGATACCGAGCTCTGTTGCGTGTCTCTGGGTAATCAGTCACTGGGAAGGCACAGATGTTTCAAGATGCACAGCAATGGGTGCAGCATAAAAGAGAGGCAACAGCAGGGTCATGCTACAGATGCAACCACATCTCACATGTGTTCATTCTTGACAGGAGAATTCTTGCAGCATTTGCGGTTTTCTGGTTACTAATCCCATCAAACGAGGACTCAAAGGCTAATAATGCTTGGGACTTTTATTGCTGCTCCTTTAGCCACGCAGTGCCAGGTGTGGCTGATGCCTCCACTGCAGGCAGATGCAAGAGAAGGGCATTAAAATAACAGAGAGGGGTGCAGGATTGCCCCAGGCAGTGGCTGAAATTAGTTTGGGCAGCAATTCTAATAAAGTCAGAAGCATTAAAGAAATGTGGGGCTAGAAGATGTCCTAGCCTTTACCTGCCTGTGGAGGCAAGAGATGAAAAAACTCCTGCATTTTCTTTCTTTTTTTTCTGTACATGAAATACACTCAAGCCTAACAGAGAAGAAGCCAGATCAAGTCAGGATTCAGTTTGATGTTTCGTTTGTGTGTACATTTTGACTTTTGTAGCAGTAATGCTAAAGACGTTTTGGCTGTGGGAAGTGCAGGGCCTGTGTTCATTGCTAGGTGGTCCTTCATTCTAAAAACCTTGAGGGACACCCATGGCAGATGGGCTTTAATTAGCCTGTGTCCTGCTGCCAGTGACTGTCAAATGTGTCTCCCCAGATCAAGCACTAGAGCTTTCTGTTGAAGGTGTCAGGTCTTGCTCTGATGGAAAGAGAATTTCCTGCAGCATGAGCTGTAGAAAGTGTTTAGGTACCCCTGAGACACCGACAGAAACTGTGAAGTATCTTGGTTAATTAGTTCTTCAGCGGCCAATTTGGATGGAGATACAAACCTGTTGCTGTTGTCAGCCAGTGTTTTAGCCTCAATGGCAGAGGCCTGAGCTAAGTAACAAAAGTTCTGCTTTTCTCTTTACTGGTGTGGAGACTTGTTAAACCCATATGGCTCAGAGTACTTGTGGAGGGATGGCTCTGCTGTATTGCTGCAGGGCTCTGCACTGTAAAAAGTTACAGCCCATTCAAGGAGGGGAACAAGCTACTCCTAAACTTGGCTTGTTTGATCTTTTCTAACTTAGCCTCAAGTGATTAAGCAAACAGTGTGTTTTCAAGCATTCTCCAGTTGTGTGATCTGCTAAACACATCTCGCAGTGTGATCTGCCAGAGATGCCTTGAACACTGTCCTTGTGCTGAGCACTCCCTGGTCCTTGTGGGAACATAAATAAGCAGTTATTTCTATTGCATCTGGTCTGTCTGGGTGGGATGTAGGGGACGGGTATTGGTTTATGTTTAACCTAAACTTGAAGATTCTTGTTTTTGTCTTAATATTAGCACTCACAGCAAGGCAGCAGCTCTTTATTAGCTACCCAGGAAAAGAGTCCCTTCTCCTTGCAATGGACTCCCTCATCTGCAGTGTGATGTGTCTGTACAACGGGGTCATTCTTGCCCTGCCCTTATTTTAGGGAAGTAGAACATCTACCAGCAGTGGTAGTTGGGACACCAACCATAAAACTGTAAGTTCCTTACAGATCTATGTAACTAGGTCCTTCACACCCTTCATGGGGAATATGAATGAGCATTTAGAGGGCTCCATTAATGCCTAGTGGCACTTTTCTTTTTTTCTGTAGTGGCTGTCCTTTGACACTCAGCACTGGTCTCTCATAGCTGAACAAATGTGAATGTTTTCCACACTGGAATATAAATCTTCACCCTGAATCTGTGTTCTGCTACAGGTTCAGCTGTTAAGCTTTGGTCTTTGGTGATTGATGCAGAAAAGACAGCAAAAGTAAATTGGATGCTTCAAACACATTTGAAGTGGTCAGGCGTAAGAGAGGATGGTTTTCCTGAAGTATATCAAAAGCTGATTATTTATCAGTCCTTTCTCCTTAAAATTGTGATGATCACAGAGTAGATGGGTATCCTTTTTCCTATCCACATTGGTTTGTACCTTATTTATATTTTAAATCAGCAGAAACTCTAATCTTCACCTGGCTTTTTATGCAGCTTGTAGAACTGTAAATGTGAATATGCTGTGACAGCAAACCCTAAATCAACCCTTGGTCACTGCAGGCTGGAACAATTTGAAAACCTGTGTAACCTTTTGACCAAACCTGGGCTGATGTTCAACATCTTTAACAAGAACTGAAGCCAGAACAGCCTTGATGACTTCAGACTTTCATTATGAGCCAGCTGTAGACCCTAATGTACACCCAGGTTGGGACAGAGGATGTAGTGGGTCAGCTGCACCATTTGGGCAGGAATGTGCTTCCTCCCAGGGGCTCCATTGAGAAATGGTGTTCTCAGGGCTGCTTTTTGCTTTGGCACTGAAAAGCAGTGGGCACTTCTCCTTTTCACCACTGCTGCTGGGCACCAGCCATCTCAGGACAATACAATCCTTGCCAGCATCTGTCATGGTTTTCCTTTGCTCCCCAGCTCTCCCCATGGCCCTGAACAGTGTCACACTGAGCAGCACCCTGGGAATCATCCTGTAGTTCTGCACAAACCCTACACCACAACTGTGTGCCTGGTTTACTGGTCCAGGTGTGCAGCTGATTTGAAATGTGTGTTAAATCCCTTGTTCTGGCACAGATCCCTTTGCAGCTTGATGTCCCATCCATGTGGATTGGAGCACGCAGGGTTGAGCTAGCTCTGGGTCTGCATTAACCAGCTGAACAGAAGCTAACTTCACTTTGGATGCAATAATCAACCTCTGCTGGGCTCTCTCCCATTTGCTGTTAGCTGAAATGGTTCTCAGTTTCTGAGAGGGTGTTGCAAGAACTAAGAAGTAATCATCAAGATTTTTCTACTACAGATGACAGAGGAGAGTTGGACCACTGATGTCTATGTAACAAAACTCTGTGGAACCTGTATAGAAAGGGAAGGTGATTTGATTCCAAAACACATCAATGTGTTGATTCTACCCACTCACATTCTCCAACTGTGAGCACTTGTGTGGTCTGGATTGGATCACTTGTGGGACATGGACAAAAAGGGACAGTGATTGTCACATCCTCTGTCTTTTGAGTCTTTCCAGGCTGTTGCAGAAAGCTGGATTTTGGAGAGTCTTTCATGCCTTCTAGATGCCAGCAATAGTTATGATGTTACCTTTTGACTTGGGTGTTTTTTCTTACTTCAGTGTCAGTAACTACTGCTTTGGGCATCTGCCTGTTGTCTTTGACCTTATTTTGGCTGCTGTTTGTCTGCCCATTGAGATAACAGCAAGGAGCACAGTGTGTGTAACCTTCATGTGTATTTCCTTCTCAGCAACGTTAATGTTCCTGTCAAAAAAAGACAGTTGGCACTTGGACTAGGTGATTGTTGTAGGTGCCTTCCAACAGAGACTATTCTAGAAAACAATTTCCCTGTGTGTGACATACCTGTGCCTTTTGAGATGTGTGTTGTGGGCTGAGTTCCACCCAATGCACCTGGAGATCCAGGTTTCTCTTTGGGATCTTGGAGCTGCTTTGGATCTGACAGCATGGGGGCTTCTCTGGTTTGCTGCCATAAAGAGAGTTTTGATGTACCCTGAGGCATCTTCCTGAGTGCTCTGCTCCCAGCTCCTGCTCCTGGGGTGTCCAGCCTGCTCGTGCAAACAGACCAACCCCAACCCCCCAAACATCATTTAGTTTTCAGATTGCACAGCCCCCTCCCTCACTCCAATGACTAAATTCCACTTCATTGATGCAATAGGATGCTTCAGGCCATGTTCTCCAGGGCAGTGATTGCAACTCCTCATGTGATTAAAGTCACTTGGCCAGCAGCCCTTATCACAGCAGGGTTCATTCCTCCAGTAAGAGTGGCTGGTGCACGTTAACTACTCTGGGGTTCCAGATTTCAGAGCCTTGGGATTTCTGCCTCCATAGGGAGAATAGGCTGGGATTTGTGGTGATCCCACCTGAGCCCCACAGGATATTTGGATAAGGGGCATGCAGCAGGATCTGGGTGCCTGTAGCCATCAGTCTCCAGAGACACGGTGGATGTTTTTATTGCCCTTGCTTATCTGGCTGTCCCTCGCTCTTTTAATATGAACCATACCAAATAAAGCTGACTGAGGATGGAAGATTATTTGTGGTATTCATCACTTGTAGGAAGGGGAGTTGGTTCAGTGTTGGCTTTTAGCATTTGCTAGGCCTTGTCTCCTTGACAGAAAACAACAGACTAAAGCCATTACCAAGAACAGCTGCTTAGAAGGGGCTTTGAATATTTTTTCCGCCTTTGCTGACCTGAACCACAGCAATTATAAGTTCTGGTTATTGTAAACTTACCACAGAACACAAGGCATACCTTAAAATGATGTCATGTCTAGACACACAATTCAGGTATAAATTATGGAGAGAAAGTAGCTTGTTCAGTGGTTAAACTGTAAAAATTTAACAAGATATTTCTGTGTCTCTAGCCTTCACTCTTGCATACGTATTTCTTTACCTCTTACCAGGAGAATTCTGTGACTGCCTCTTAATTTTTTTGTGTTGGGAGATGGAATTTCCTCCCTGTTCTCCATTTCATTTCCTATTTCTGCCTCGCTGGGTCTCAAGGGGAGCAGTGTAGCCATCTACTCAGAGTCCAGAGCTGGAGAAGAAGACTCTTGGGTCCAGTCATGACTCAGGCAAGGTCACACAAGGGGTGATGTACAGCAATCTTTCCAAAATTTGGCTTGCTATTTTGGGTAGCTTTGTTTTATGGGGTGGTAGGGGAAAGAGAATTCTGCTGTAGTGCCCAGGTGCCTGATTTTCCAAATACTCAGAATTTGGAGTCTCAGCAACATCTCAGTGAGGCTGCGTGGGCCTTACATTTCCCTTACAGGGGAAGTTGGACCCCATTTACAGCAGGCTCATCTCTGGTGTGAGCTGGATTTCTGTCTGGAGTCACTGCTGCAGCCCTCAGGGGAATGGTGGGCACAGCTGATGGGCAGTGCCACACCTGGGGCTTGAGCTCTGCAGGCTCAGAGGATGGGCTGGCTGTTGCAGGTGCTGGGGAGCAGCGTGTGCAAATCAGTGAGCAGCATGTGCAAATCAGTGAGCAGTGTGTGCAAATCAGTGAGGAGCACGTGGAAATCAGTGAGGAGCACGTGGAAATCAGTGAGCAACGTGTGCAAATCAGTGAGCAGCATGTGCAAATCAGTGAGCAGTGTGTGCAAATCAGTGAGGAACACGTGGAAATCAGTGAGGAGCACATGGAAATCAGTGAGCAACGTGTGCAAATCAGTGTCCTGCCCACCACCAGGGACTTGGGCAGATCTCCAGTGCTGCACAGGGAGGGCTCCCCTGCTGACAGGGCCTGGCTACTCTGACTCGTGTCAAAATGCAGCTCCCCACACTTGGCCTGGGCTGAGTTTCACCATGAGATGGGAATGGTTGGCTTACCACCTGGTGTAAGCTATACCTCCAGGTAGCTGCAATGAAATGCAGGTTTTGGAGGTGGAGGAGGCCTGTTGGTTAGCAAACCAGGGCAGGGCTGTTCTCCACAGTGTATTCTGTTGTGCTTTTCCTGGCCTAATTACACAGTCCTCAAGTGAAGGAATTTGGCAAGAAAATTCTTCCGTTTTTACTGGTGTTTGGTCTCAAGTTCTCTTAGTAAGCTTTTTCTCAGTCATCTCCATTAGAGCAAACTGCCATCTAGAATTTCTCTGTGTAGAAGCCTATTGTGGATTTTGCTGCCAGGTCCAAATACGATACCTCTTCTTACCTGAGAAGCACCTTGCTGTCCCCAGACACCTGTGTGTCCTCTTGAGAGCAAGGATCTAACTCTTGTCGTACCTGGGCATCTCATAGTCTTTTTTAACCCATAATCACATCAGTTTGTTTCCTGGAAGCTGTCTATGCTACAGGTCTCTGGAGACAACTATTAATACTCGGCAAGCAGAGATGGCAATTGATTCTAGAGAAGTTGTTCTGCTCTTGTTGCCATGGGGACAGTTTTGGAATACACTGAAGAACAGTTTCACTCTATTTTCAGCATATGCAGCAATGTTTTCACTTTCAAAGGGGCACATGTTTCTGCAGCCTCATGAACTTGAAGTGTCCACACTGGCCTCTGATGTGGAAGACTGTTCTTTGGTATCCATGAGCTTAGGGAGAGAAGCCCTGAGCCTTGGTTCACTCTCAACACCCATTTTTTGGGTAAAACAGCAATCAGGTCAACTGTCCCTGTGCCATATAGATGTCAGATCTGTTCTGGAACTGTGGTTTTCCTGGCCTGATCACGTGTTTGTACAAAGGTCCTTTTGTACAAAGGCCCCCAGGTCCTTTTTGCTGTCCCGTTTTTCAAGATCACAGCAAGACCTGTTTTCATTTGGATGCATTTATATCCATCGTTTCTCCTGGCCTGTTTGTCCCCTGTCAGCCAGGAATGACTTTTTTGCTTCATTGTTTCTCTGTGTTTGCCCCCTGCTTTGCTGCTGTCTGCAGGGCAGTGTGTGGAAGGTGAACATTGTGCATCCTGCCAGGTGCCCACTGTCCTCTGAGGGATTAATGCTTTGTGCAGGGGGCACAAACCTTGAAGTGTTTATGAAGGCACCACAAATTGCTATAACATCTTTAGAGATCCACAAATAAAGTTATTGTTGAAGCAAGGCCATGGAGTAGATGCTGCCACTGGAACACTTTGTTGTTTTAAGAGCACTGAAGAAATTAAAACTCCCACTGCACCCTTCCAATGTTTTGCACAAGCTGAGGTGGCCTTAGGGCCCCTTTTCAGCTTTTCATTGAGTGATTGTTTTTGTACATAGATGTCTTTTTTTTCTTTAATGGCTATTAAACATAGGAGGAGAGTGTTATTACAGCTCTAAGTGCTGTCAGCCAAAGTTTGTCCTCACTTCTGCTTCTATGATATCCACTTGCAGTTGTCCCAGTTTTCCCTATTCATGGCTTTTAAGAGGTTCTTTTTCTTTCATGAGACTCTTGATCAGCTCAAGTACAAACAGATGGAAAGCAGCTCCATAGCAGCACCCAGGCCAGGGTCTTAACTCATCTGAAGTGTTTGGTGCTCAGGGACAGGGCTACAGCCAGGAATTGCATAACCTGGGGCAGGATGCTGTAGGTTCCTCTTTGTGTTGTCCTTCACTATTGTTCCATCCCTACCTCTCCCTCACCTCCCCTTTCATCCTGTCTTTCCAAGGCTCTGGTGGAGCTGGATTCCTTTCCCAGAATACTGAGGTATCCCTCTCCAAGTCCAAGGACATGAAGCTACAGACTCAGCTGGCACCTGTCCCCTCCCTGGGCACAGGGGGCAGGGAGTGATGGCTGATGGTCTGTGGGAGCTGAAAGTTATGGAGAAACAATTAATGTTTCATGGAACCCTGTTTTGCTTTATGGTGTTTAGGAAATGCTCTGCAATGGAGGAACAGTTTCTTTGGATGAAGGATTCTGCTCCTGCTGCTGAATGTGTGTTGTGAATGCCAGCTTCTGCTGTTCCTGGAGCCTTTACTTGAAATGCCCACAAAACAGAAGCCCTAGTTAGCATAGAAATAGTCACTAATGGGCCATCTTGCCTCAGGGGGTGTGTGTGTGGTGTGTGTGTCTGGTTTTGAGCCCCTGGTCACTGCATTACCTCAGTTGTAAGGAGGCTTGGCCACGTCCTGACTGTGTGCCAACAAAGGGAATTTTCCAGTGGACCACTGTGTGTGTTTCTCCTGTGGAATGTTCACCACGTAACTCTGCCAGGGTCAATGTGAGCCATCTTTCAAACAAATGTCATGTGGAAGTTTGCAAATCCTATTGTCCCAGGAAAAATTAACTTTCTCCAAAGTGTCGAAGTGTTGCAGGAAGCAAAACTTCAGACTATACTGGAATATTGAACTATGTGGAAGTTGGATAATTTTCCCACTTCTACTCCATGTGGAGTAACTTAGCTTTTTCAGCACCTTAAGGGCATTGACATACATCCAGAGAAGGGAAAGGAGCAGAAATGTGAGAAATGAAAATGTGAACCAGAGCTGCTTAGGCAGAGACCATGGCCTGGATATGAGATTCCCTTTTTCTTCAGATTTTATAGGATTTTTATGGGGCAGGGAAGAGATATGATCTCTGGGAAGAGCCCACCTATTCTGCAGCTTTCTACTCAGAGATGGCCTTTAGCAACTGTGTGTGGACAGATAAGCTCTTAATATGAAGCAGAGCTTCTTAAAGTTCTTAACAACATCTAAGTATCACCACTAGGAACTCTGCAGGGAAAGGTTTTGTTTCATTTTAATAGAAAATTTTAATTTTAATAGGAATTTTAACTTGTAGGAAGTTAAAGTTTGGTTAACAGTGGGACCAGCTTTTCATACATTGTAGTTGGGTCAATGCTGTTGGGAACTGAACATGCCTGTTGGAAGTGAAGCAGTGGATGGAGTGTAATGTGTGAAACCTGTTGTGATGCTGATTCTGAATAGATGTTGTGTTGTTGAACACAAAATAACAATTTCCCTTTATCTAAGTCCTAAATATACATAGAAAAAAATGTGTGTGGCATCTGTGGATGTGCTGAAAAGAAGCATCTTTGCTCACAGATTTCTCTGTTTTCCCTCTGGCTGACAACCCACTCTGGCATTTTGTGTCATGTAATTGCAGGACTCTCAATCTGTCCATTTTCCAAGTAGTGCTCTTGGCCACACCAGCAAGTCAAGCTGTGAACATTGTGAGGACAGACTCTATCACATTTTTCTATAATCTCAGCTAGTTCCTGAAGTGGAGCTTTGAGTGACTGGTGACAGATCTGCTCTAAGTTTGGAAACAAATGCAAATTATTTCAGAGAAAATCTTTTTCACAGAGCAAGCCTCTGCTGGCTGGGGAGGAAGGATCAGATATATTCACCTAGGCTTTCTCATCTAGCCAGCTTCACATTCCTTTCCCTCCTCCTCCCAGGCTTCTGTTTCTTTTGTTTCCCCCCAAGACCCATTGTTCTTGTTCTCTTCCAGTGGTTAAGGCACAGCTGGAGTCAGGAACAGGCAGAGAGCAGTTTTGGGGTGCTGGGCTGAGGTGGGCTCCTGGTTCCCAGCCCCAGCTGCTCTTCTCTGCCCAGTCCTTGGTGGCTCACAGCAGCTCCCACCATCCATGTGCCATCATCCACAGCTTCTGCTGGCTCAGGTATTCCAAACTCCTCTGCTTGTACTCTACAAGTACAAGGCCCCTTCTTCTGCACTGTTAATGGGGAATAATCACATCAGTTCCTAGTGGAGCTTTGGATATGGGAAAAGGAACAGGAGGCAATTGTTTCCTCATCTTCCTGGCATGAGACAGCCCAAACCTGGGATGTTGTGGACAGAAATTTGTTCTGTGTGTGCCACAGGAGAGCAGCAATGCCTGGGGAAGCCTCTCTGCACCTGGTACTAAACTGAATTTCACTCTTGTGCCAAGAGGGTTGGTAAAGGATTGTCTGCATCTTGTTGTGGGTTTTCAGAGTGGCAAAGGCTGCTCTCCTGTGCTTGGCTCCTCAGGCTGAGGAAGGGGAGTGGACTGTCAAAGTTCTCAAACTAGAACTGCACAGGGGTGTGGAGGCCCTGCCTCTAACTCCTCTGCAGCTGCTCCTCGTGGACAGGAACCAGAGGGTGAATCCAGCAGGACCTTCTCTCCTATTCCTCAGCTACCTGCTGAGGTATCTCAGCCTGCTTTCTGCAGCTGCCTTCCCTGGAGGGCTTGATGTAAATGCAGGAGGGCTGTTGGCTTGTGAGAAGGAAAGTGATACTTTGGAAATTGCTAGGCTCCAGGATTTAACTCTTTAGCCGCTGGAGTCCCCAAGCACAGACTCCTTCAACATGCTGAGTTAGCCCCTACTTCCCAAGTGTCCTGCAACTGAGCTGAGCCTTCTGGGATATGCAAGGCAGCCCATTTTCTTCCCTGCATCCATAGGATCCCAGCTGTGCAGGCAAGAAATCATCAGGGAACAACCCAGCAAGAAAAGGAGGTGAGAGCAAGTGCCTGAACTCTGAAAAGCAAAACTCTGGGAGTGGCTCACCTCCCTCCCCACCTTTCCTAAAGCTTAGCAGCACTCATGGAGCTGGAGTAGGGGCTGCATTTATCAAATTCCTGTCTGCAACAGCTATGCAGTTGTTTTAGATTAGTGTACAAATAGACATTAGTGTAATACATCTGTTGTTAATCCACATCTTGGTAGAAAAGAGATGCCAACACATCATTTATTAGCCACATCGATCCTATAATGTCGTTTCTTTTGTCTTTTGAGTATGTAATGGGTTCCAGGATGTCTTTTATTTCATTGTATACCACATTTCCTCTTGTCTAACATAGCAGGACATAATGTGTTCCAGGATATAATTTATGCCATTTTGGAACTGGACACCACACAATGTATCCTGCACTTTTCTGAAAACCTTCAGTGTGTTGTGCTCAGCTCGCAGGTCTTTGCACAGTTGATGGGTAGAAAGAGCTGGAAAACTAGTAGGAAGGAAAGCAATTTATTCTTAGTCCAAGGAGAGCTGAAGGACCATGAGGAACTCTGGATGCTGTTGGCATGGCAGGCTATAACTCTTACACCCTTGATTTGTTTGGAAAGTTGGAAAGGGAAGTGGCAGTCCAGTGTAAGAGCCTATCCCTGACTCCTTGTATAAGACCCTGATAATTTCAGTGGGATTCCACCTTGAAAAGGAACCAGTTAAGGGACATCTGTTTATCTCTTTTTTTTTTGGTGAAAATTAAGAGCTGCTGCTTATCTAACTACGTCAAAACTCTGTGCCAACCGTAGGTGAAAAAATGAAAACCACCTCACTGTCTTTTTCCCTGTTTGGTGATGTTCATGGGGTTTGAGAAGCAGATGACACTCACAGGTGATGAGGGAAGCAGGGACACAAGACCTGCTCAGAGTTGGGGAGTTTGGTGGTAATTTGCTTGTGGAATGATCACCTGGGGAGGAATTGGGAGTGGCCACTTGCCTGATAGCTTCTGCAGGAGTCTGTTCCTTTTGCTTGTCTTTGTCATGAATTAAAATCCCACCCAGAACGATGGAATTCCAGTCCTGCTTCCCCTCCCCACTGCAATACCCCAGTGTCAGCTTTGGCCTGTGCCAGATGTTCACTCTGTGGTGGAGTTGGACAGTGGAGCAAGAGACTGGTGCAAAGGGACAGCACAGATTTCAAATCAGCTTCTGCACAGAGGCAGGATCACCATGAGCAGAACCGGTGAGTTTTAGGTCAGACCAAGAGTTGTTAACTTGTGGAAAGGTTCTTAAAGATAAAATATTTTGGCATGATAAAATGTATTCCTTTTTTTTTTTTTAAATTTTTTTTTATTTGTTTTGTTTGTTGGTTTGTTTTGTTGTTTTCTTTCTTTCATCAAAGGATCTCACAGGAGACACTTTGTCTCACACTGCCCCAGTTTCCCTGCTGTGGACCCCATTCTGTCTGTGTGTGTGTCTGGCTTCTGATGCCTCAGTCCTGAGGCTGGAGGGTAACAATGGCCCTGTTAACTGCAGCCCTGAGTTCTTGCTCTATCAGACCTTTTTCTTTATTTGTGCTGCTTTTAAGCACGGGGATAGTACAGGGAGTTTGGGGAAGGGTTGCTGGGGTAACCAAGACATAAGACCAGAGGGAATAATGTTAATAAAATAAATTGCTGACTCGGAGCAGCCTGATAACTCAGACGGGTGAGTTCTCAGGCTTGACATCATGTTTTTCTCCTTTCCCCCCTCTCTGCCCTGCATCAGCTGCCTCTCACTTGCAGGCACTGTCATTCACAGGCCTATAGCTCAGCTAAATCCAATATGGTGACATGCCATTAGCACACAGGTATCCTGTGCCAGGATCTCATTTCCAGGTCTCCAGAGAACCAAATGTTCAAACTTTTTAAAAGGCAAACTGTTGTAGAAATAGGAAACTCCTACTCCTCTCCACACAGCTCAGCAGCATTCCTGTGCAAGAGGAGATGGGAGAGAATATGAAATAACAAACAGCACAGACACCAGTCAAGTGATTAATTCTCCTGCCAAGGCATAAGAATACCAGAGGATGGGAAGGAGTGGAGAAGGTGGAGTTATTTAAGTTATTTATGTTGTGAATAATATTTTTGTTTCACATATATTAACATATGTGTTTCATATGTGAATTCACATGTGTTTGCATATGAATGGTCTCCAGATCTCAGTGTCACAGGACATGAACACAGCTGAAATTTCTGTGTGGTTCAGAACATTTTATTGATATTGAGATCTCTTCTGGTTGCATCAGAGTAGATGAACCTCCCAGAGCACAGCCCAGCTAGAAGATTGTGGTGCTTGAGAAGAACCTTAAGGAAGACTAAGTTTTTCTGTTAACTGTCTGATGTATGGTCCTTTATGCTTTCCCTTTTTAAAAACAACTTCTTCCTGGCACTTCCTTTTGGCATTTACCTTGTTGGTACCTGAGGTAGGTTGCTGTTGAGGGCCTAGATGGCACTCTGTTCTACCACCATGAATCTGAGAGCTTCTTAGGAGGAATGGTGTGTGCCTGTACACAAAGGAGGAATTAGCAGCACACTTAGGTGCTGTGCAGGTTGGGACAGTGAGGGAAACCTCCAGTGACTTTCCCATGGTTAACAAAGAGTGCACTGTGGAAGATGTTGGTGCTTCTCAGCTCTGTGCCTCAATCCAGTTTGCATTTTCTCTCCCTGGAACAGAAATGACAAATATTTGAGTGATAGAAGCTGCCTTGATCATGTAAAATTCTGCCTCTGTCCTTTTTCTCCTAGACCAAGCCCATTTTGTGTAGCACTGCTGAGAGTCTGGTGAAACCCCCCTGCCCTGCACCTACCTGGAGGATGTGGTGCCCCAAACACTTGACCTCTGGGCAAATTGGCTTTCCTGGGGTCCAGGTAAAACTGGCATGTGGTCCTCATCCAGTCCTTGGTCCATCAGCTGCTCTAAAATCATCTTTAGAGACACACTCTGGTTTAGTGGCTTATAATGGCCAAGGGAGCCACTCCTAGGCTGTGTGTGCTCCTGTCTGAGCCCTGCAGCCAGGAGGTTGCAATTATTTCCTTTCTCTTTCAGACTTCATTATGCTGCTCCAAATGCCTTCATATGGTAAAGGACACTGCAGTTCTAACAAGCTTGGCTGGAATAATCATTCCTTCTTGGCAAATACTTCCCCTGACTTGAAGCTGTGCAGTGAGACCAAGGACTCATCTTTATCTCTTGCAGTGGGGTGGTGATGCTGCTCACTCAGCCCTGTCCCTGCTGAGGCAGGAGTCCATTTCTGTAGGAAAGGGAAGGAAATACTTCAATTTTGGCTGTTGAGGCAGTGTCTGCAGTTCACCAAGCACTAGGAATGTGCTGTTGCCAGGGTGATCCAGGCTGGTCAGTGCCATGTGCTGGTGCCATGACCTCCCCGACCACTGGGGGAATGGGTGAAGAATCCTGTGCCCAATTAAGCACAGCAAGCACCAACCTACAGAGCTGTACAGGCAAATGCAATGTGCAGTGAGGGAGTGGGATGGCTCTGTGGGAGCTGTGGGCAAAGCAGCACTGAAGATGCTTAAAATACCTTGGAGCTGGCTGATTTTCCTCATGCACTTTCTCAGATGAAGCTGGTGAACTTTCAGGTACTCTTTTACCTGCACAACACATGGTCCAGCAGGTTAAATTGGATTCTTTCTGCCCCTGAAGGCCCTGGAACTGCTCTGAATTTACCCCAGCAGGGCGGGGGTTGGGATTAAAGCAGATGGGAAACTTGGCCAGCCATGCAGGCAGGATGGCCTTTGCAGGGGCCAGGCACGAGTGCACATCTGTGTGCTTCTGCCATTCTGTGAATCTAGTGAGAGAGGGGGCTTAAAGGGGGTTAGAGACAAAGGAGAAATCATGGTGTGATGCAGTGTTTTGGCATGACTGAGTTATTTTGCTTAATAGTTTGGAGATGATTTAATCTTGGAGATAATTAAATTGAAGGTGTCATTTCAAAAGATAACAATGTCTATATGAGCTCTGTTAGGTTTGGCATAAGCTTCAGCTTGTTTTGTGGGGATTGAGGGATTTTCTTGAGTGGAACATGGGGGAGGGAAGTGGAACATGGGAGAGGAAAGGCAAGGCTAGTTTGATGGTATTTATTTCCACCCTTTCTTGCTATAAAATAATCTGACATAATGCAGAGCAAGAAAGCAGCCCCTGTGACTTCATGGGGGTGAGAGCAGAATACTCCCCTGGACTCCAGTGTAGCATCTGACAAAGAAACATCTTAGCTCAAGTCTCATCTTCATGTGTCTGCTCCCATGACCTGCTCGGGGGGAGAAACTGCTCTGTGAAACAGCTCTGGGTCAGGAAGCACTGTGAGCTCTGCAGGGACTATTCTTAGGGGTGTGGGGTCTCAGGGTTCCTCTGGGCTCCCAAAATGTCACTCTCTTCTCCACTGTCACTTATTTCAACTGGAAGGTCCCTGTATGTGTAGCTGATGTGGTTTGTGTCCTGCTCTGTGCCTTTCCTGCAGGACAGCTTTGCCTGAGAGCCTTCAACCCCAACAGGGGAAGCTCCCTGCCCTTTGCTGGGCACGACTCAGTTTGTGGTCCCTGTGGGGACCTGCTAATCCTTATACTTTGGGTACAGGTCTCCTCCAGAGCTGTGTGTGATGTGGGGGACTTACCCAGCCAAAATTTAGCATTTAGCCCTCTGGTATGTGACCTACAGGTGACTGGAACACGTGTTCCTGAACTGAGGTGCCAGCCTGCTCCTGTGGACCTTCTTGCATGATTAGATGGAGCCAGCCTGCAGTTTTCCCAGCCAGAATCCCTGTGAGTTGGCAGGGAGCCCTCAGTCCCACGTGTCAGGGCTCTGCTCCATCCCTGCTGTGCTCCAGGCCCTGCCTGTGACACGGGGGTGACCAGGGGAGCTGGGCTGGTGGGGAGCAGCTCCCTGCTCAGGACACCTGCCTTGCTGAGCTCTCCCCTGACTGTCCTTAGAGATGCTCCCTCAGCCCAGCCCTGCTCAGCAATGGGTTTGTGCAGCAAGAGATGGGTAGCAGTTTTCCTTCTCTTTGAACACGGCATTTTTAGTGATATTTTGCCTTGTTCCTAAATGCTGCATTTATTTCTGTGGGTCTCAGAGCTCTGCTGCCACCAGCTTAACACCAGCTGTGTGATCCTCAGAGAAGAAAGGCTCTATGTAATAATGTGTGTGTTTGTATTTTTTTTTGCTTTAGCTCTGATGTGAAAAGCCCTGTCTGGGCATTTAAATGGCTTGTGATATACACCAATTTATGTAGAGGTTGGCAGGGAGGTTTTTCCTTGCCAGCAAGAGAAGGAAGGGGACCTGGGACCTCCTTCTGGTGAATTACTTAGAAAAACAGCCAACATTTAAAATTACAGGTTTGGAATTGAACTATAAATTCCAGTGAAGTAAAAGATCCATGAATAATATGTCATTAGGCTGAAATATAATTTGTTTGTATGTTTTAAGCAGTAGAAAGGAAACAGGATATAATTCCTATTAGCAACGTATATATTTTCCCCAAGCAAGAACCAGCTGCCTGATGGAAAGTTTATGTTTGCTCCATAAATGTTTTTAACCGTTTGGTTGTATTGGGTTCTTTTTCCAGTAGTACACAGAGCTTTAATGTCTCCTGGTTCAGCTGGGTTGGTGTGCTGCTCTCAGTCTGGGATTGTGTGCCCTCTGCTCAATGTGAGCATATCATGGGTTGCCACAGATTTAACACAAGATCCAGAAATCAAGAGTAATTTGTCTGTTTGCTCTGATGGGCACATTGAGAATGACAAGCCAGACTCATGGAAGATCTTCTCACATCTTTGCTCGGATCTGACCAACCCTTCTGTGATCTGGAAAGTTCTGGTGAAACAGGAGGAGGTATTTTTACAAGGGACTTTTTGCATTTCTTACATAGTATTGGACCCAGTGTAATCATAGAGAACTTCTGGTGTTTTTATTGGAGACCACGTGATTTTGTTTATGCCATTAGAAGTGTGGGTGAACTGGATCAAAGCTGTTGGATTTGTTTCTGTTTGAGGCAGAAATTGCCATAGATTCTTCCACCAGAAGGTTTAAGGCACTTGTGGTGCCCTTCAGTGTTTGCCCTTTCAGTGAGCAGGGGTGGATGCCAGGTAAAGAATCTGGAGTTGATCTCATTTTCCTTTTATCATTCTCTGTGTGCTCACTGGGATAATGGTGACATTGTGGCTATACCTGCCTATCTCACAGCTGGTAGCTGTGGAAGGCAAAAGCTTACAGAAAATGATTATTTTACAATAATTCCAGTTTACCATTTTTGTCCTGTCTTGTGTTTAAAGTCAGTTTGGGTTTAGGTTAGGAGGCTGGAGTATGGGACTTGGCTTGGGAAGTTATACTGGCTCCAAAGGGGTGCATCCCAGGGGTGGGTTTGGGCTCACAAAGAGCTTTAGTGGGTTCTGAAAAGGTTCTGAGCTTCCTGCAAATCTTAATGACCTTGATAAGGGCTTGCTGTGAGTTCAGCTTCAGAGAGATTGAGAAATAAAAAGAGGACAAATTGTTCAAACATGCTCTGTGTTGACACCTGGCATGCAGGAGGCTGAAGGAGCAATATCTGTCCAGCAACACTTGGGTACAGTAAATGTATAACTCTGGAGGTCCTGGGCCATTCTCACTGCTTGAAATTGGAAGCAACTCAGCCAAAGGTAGTGGAAGAACATTTTGATAAAGAGAAACATGGTGGAAACCTGTAGCACCCCTGTGAATCCCAGGCTGAGCCAGAAAGAGTTAAAGAGCTCCTGTCCAGGGAGTAATGGCAGGAGCTGCCATTTGGTGCTGACAGACAGGGAGTCACTTACTGCCTGCAGCTTCTATCGATTTCCACTCCGTTGTCAGCAGGTTGTAAATAAAACCTCTGCTGGGCTGCTCTTTGTGCTGGCTCTGGGAGTGCAGCCGCCTCCGGGCGAGCTCTGATGGATGTCGAGGCCTGATGGACATCCCGGGGCCTGGAGGGGCCTCCAGTCTTCACTCAGGGCAAGGGACATGTCCCAGCATCCCCACATCCTGCTGGCATGGCCTCAGAGCCTTCCAGAGGCAGGAGGAGGCCCAGGGCACCGTGTGTGTCTGTGGGGTTGCTGGTTCACCCCAAGGAAATAAACTGCTGTCTGATGTGAACTGGGCTTGACTTTTTTGGCAGCTTCAAGAGAGAGCAATAGGATTAAAACTAAATGGAGGAATTCCTCTTTTCAAAAAGAAAAATGGAAGAGGAGGGAAAGGGTCCAGCTTGAAATTGAGCTGAATGTTGCTGCTCACTCTTGGAGTTGCACACAAAAACTGACTTGTGTGTTTCTGGAAGTGCCCTGGCCCAGCACGACGAGCTATGAAACAGGGGCCCCGAGCTGTGCTTTGTGTCTCCACAACCAACTCCTGCGTGTGATGGGGACCAAAGTACTCAGGCCAGCTTTTCAGAGACAGTCAATAATTTTTGGGCTGTCTGGTTTGGGAGTTTCCAAATCCAAGCAGCTTCCACTGGCTTCTGTTGGTGGTTCGGGGTAGGCAGAGCCTTAAACAAGCAAAAAACCACCACCCCCTGCTGCTGCTGCTGCTCAGACATCCCAGCTGAAGACACCCAAAGTCTCCAGTTCCCAAGTCCTCTTTCCACACCAGAAAATGCTGACTTTCATCTTTCTCTATTTCTTCATCCGTAAAATAACAATTTTCCAACCAATTTCTTATACCTGATAGTTGATGTAAGGATAAAAAAAAAAAAAGGCTTCCTCAAAGGAAACAGTTGTGAAGCAAACAAATGTGGTGCCAAGGCTTTCATGATGGCCCTGTCTCTATGGGAGGCTCGGATGCGGTGTAAGTCTCTGTTTTGAACTAATTTAGAGCATTTCTTTTCAGGCTCCTGCGAGTCTTGTCCTCTCTAAACATGGGTGTTCCCATTCTCCAGTTTGTTTTTTCACATCTGTGTGGTCATCTGGAACAGCCCAGTTCCCAGGGCAGGCTGGATGGAGAGCTTTGGATTTGAGCAGGATGGTGTTCATCCCCAGAACATGGTGATTTGAGATCACTCCAAAGCAACAACCCTAGCAGGACACTGGCAAAGCTGCAGCTTTGGGGGTTTGAATGGTGGCTGTGGTCTCTGAAATGAGGCTGAAAGCTTTTAGGTTCTATTAAATGGGTATTTTTATTTGCATTTGCTGCTGTGCTAAAGGCAGGGGCTGTTCATGTCTCCTCCTGCCTGAGGGCAGAGTGTTTGGTGCTGTAATTTTAGCTGTTCAGCATCTGCTCTGTTACACCCCTCCTCAAGAAGGGGACTCAGCACTAAACTTTCCAGGTCTGTCTGCAGTTGATCTGCTTCAACCCTACTGGCATTTTTGATGGGAATTTTATGACTTCTTTCTTGCTAGTTTGGTACATATTTTGTTTTCTTTGGAGCCAGTATTGGCTCCTCGTGCCTTTCTTTTGGAAGCTCCAGTGATCAATGCCTTTGGTTGTGGGAACTCTTGCAGAGAAGAGTTCTGTCATCATTTATGGGGGTACAGGAAAAACAGATGAAGAAGTGTAATATATGCCAAATATTATCCTCAGAACTGCTCTTATCTGATATCTACAGCTGTACTTGTTTAATAGTAATATTATTTTGCTTTGCTGGACCTTTCTGTAGAGAAGTTTTTGTTAAAAAAGTGGAGTTCTCTGAAATCAGGCATCTTTGCTCAGCAGCTAGAATTATCTGTGTTGGTATCTGTGTGTATGATTCACTTTTACTGCATTGAGATTGGGTTTTAATACTCTGTGTTTTCTAAAGTCACATTCTGGTGGAAACCATCAGCAGGAAAGGAGCTGTTGTGGTTTCAGAAGTTGGATGCTCTCCACTGGTCAGCTGGGTAAGATACACCACCTTATTTTTAAGCTGGCACTGCTCTGCCACCCAGATTGCCACCTTGGGTAGGTTCTTGAAAAAAACCAGGAATTCTTGGGTAGCAAAAGTCAACAGGACAGATTCTCTGTTTGTGTCATTGTCACATGTGATGTTTGTGCTGCCTTGTGCTCAGCCACCATCTGCTCCTGAGCCTGTTAAGTCACCTGAGCAATTAGTCCAAGGCTCATTCATCAACCATGGACTATTTATGCTTATTTTTGGATCTCCTTCATCACAGTGCCTGGACCTAATGAAGGGAGTGTGGTACAGATGCCAAGGCAGGTAAATGAAATAAGTAGAACTAAAAGTTCTCGTATTCCCCCAGTAACTTTTGTAACCAAAGCTGATTTTGGAGACAGAGCCCTTGGCCTTTTAAGGGAAATCTGTTGTTCAGTCTGGTAATTCAGACTAACACTTAATCTTTAACTCCTGCATCACTGTTATGACCCAAGGCAAGGCATCCATTCCTTTTGCAAAAGAATTGTAATCCAAGCCCTGACCATTCAGAATAGTGATGATAAAACAGGAGCTATTAAAGCACTCACTGCATGAAGCCAACAGTTACAACAACATTTTTAATAGGTGTAAAAGTGCCTAAAAATATTACCTGCCTGCACAAATAAGTTTAAATCCAAGGAAGGAGTAGAATCTCTTAAACACATCAGCCTAAGATTCAAAAAACTTTTTTTATTTAAAGTGAAAAGCTTAAATAATTTCCCCAGAAAGCCAGTTTGTAACTTAAGCCTTCCCAGGGAATGATCCAACGTCCAGTCTGATCGTTTTATGTGACTATTTAATCTACTGTTTAACAAACAAAAATACTTGCAGTACCATAGCAACTACTGCAGATTGGTGCCCTTGGGACAGAGATCAGCTTCCTGATCCAAAGCAAACCTGCCTATTCTATATTCTAAGATACACTTTAAGGCAACCTTGTGGAATCATAAGGAAGACTTTTAAATGCAGGCTAAAATGGACCCATTTTTTGGATGTGCATGTTTCATTCACTGACCCAAAGATGCATAAATATGCTCCTTGCTTTGGGATAAATATGCAGCCATATTCTGCAAGGCTTTAAGGCCCTGAAGGTTTCCAGCCTTTTTCCTGGATGTGGGTGTATTATAGCTAGAAATCACTTTATTATTTGTGCATAAAACCTGTGTGTGTTGAGTTTCAGAGGAATGCCCAGCTAATGGTTTTATATTTAAGGTGATAAAGAACCTTTCCTACTCTGACTGTGGCTGGAAAGCTTTAGGAAACTTTGCGGAAGCACTGGTTTTGATAAAAGGCTCTGTTGTGGGTCTACACTCCAATACTCCTGATTCCCTTCCTCTCTCCTGGATGTTTATTCCACAACTTCACACCTTGACTGAGGGGATGGGGCTGTTCATGTCACTTAGAGATTCTAGAGGAAACACTCTTAGAAATCTAATGATTGGTACAGGTAACTTCACCACTTTTTTGCTTGGGCAAATCAGCTTATGGTCATTAAAAGCATTGTTCTAGCAGGCAGAAGGAGCTGCTTTTCCCCTCCCAAATTTAGATGATATCCACATGCAAATATTTAACTCAAAATTGGTTTGATAGTCTGGTACTTTAACTAGTGCAAATCCCACACAGAAATGCTTATTTTGGGTTGTATTAGGAGTAGGGATGGGAGTGTGCTCTGCTCACTGCAGGTTGATGATGTCAGGACATCAGTTGAGGCTGCTGCCATTCTGTGCCCTCTCTGCATGTTGTGACACCAAGGACAATCTAAATTGGCTAAAATAACCCAAGTGTGCTGGAAAATGGTTCACCTGGCTTAGGTTAATCAGTGAATCTCACAATGGTTTGGGTTGGAAAGGACCTTAAAGTTCATTTTGTTCCACCTCCTGCCATGGGCAGGGACACCTTCCACTAGCCCAGGTTGCCTCAGGTACCTCTAAATACCCTCTTTTCTCATTTGCCATCCAGACCTTCAGTCAGTTCTTGGCCTAAATTGCAATGGGGGCATGTCCAGAGTCTGCCTCCTCACAGTCTGCACACCTGCTTTAAATTTTGGCAAGTACCAACATTTTTAGAGATAATCCCAGCACTGACATAGCTGGATGCTGCCCTCTGGGAAGGTGCCTGTGGGATTTGGCAGTGACATCTGGAAAAAAGCTGAGTCTTGTGCCCTTGCAGCACCATGAAGAAAAAGCTCTGCAGGGCTGGTGTGGCAGTGGTACAGTTTTGTGCTTTCCAGGTGAATCAGTTGTGGATACACTGAAGGCCCATCTCATTTTTAAAATGGTTTGATGGCATAGGCCTTTGACATTGGGATTTATCCTATACCTTGATATGGAGTAGCATTATTTTAATTGTTCTTGGTGTGATGCAGGGAAGATCCAGCATTTCAGGCTTTGGGTGGGAGGAGTGAGAGCCTGTGGGAAGCACAGGGGTGTTTTTCTGTTGTCTGGCTGCTTGATTAAATTACTGGGAGTTCAGCTGTCTGAGCAGCTGAGTTTTAGTGCATGATTTATGTTTTGAGAGTTGTCAGGAGGCCTAGATCCTTGAACCAGCATGCTTTTTGCTTTTTTCCTTTTTCATCTTAATTTTGAATAAATAAAACTAAATTATGGTGACAATTTCTGGAATTTTGTCTCTCCCAAAGCTTCTCCAAATACTGAGCCTGCTCAGATCCCAGGCAGCCAGGTGAGGAACATCTGTCTATCACATAACATCTGTCTATGAGTAAGATAAATAAAGACCAATTATTATCAGTCTGCCAAAATTACTGGTCTTTGAGTTGGGAATGGAAACTGAGACCTTTGCTGTGCTCCTCAGACCACCCTTCCAACCATATGCTTATATTTCAGTGCTCAGGCTCCTCTCAAACATGTGCAATTACTGATCTGTGCTGCTCATGCTATCAGGCATCTCCATTAAATTTATTATCCTGCAAAAGATCTAAGCTTTTGCATAGTTACACCCTGGCTGTGTTCCTTTGTGAATTATTTACGGTAGTATTTTTGGTCTTCAGTCATCCAGTTTTGGCTAAAACTCTTCTTCCTCCAGTTTCCTGCCATTTATCCTTCATGCTTGAAGCCAAACTTTTAGATTGTACGATTACTGCATTTCAGGTGTTGTTGTTCACCTCTGCCTTAAAAGGAGCAGCTTTATCCAGCAGACATTACTGAAGCTGTAGGTAGCAAATGGACATTTTTTTCCTTTTTAAAAGGGATGGTGTCAGAAGCTTTGTATTGAAAACAAGGAATTAGAAGTCTCTGCTTTTAATAAGCCATGGTTATTTTGTAACATAGGGAGGGGTCTTGGTTTTTAACAATTGTGTTTTGGCCATTGATTTTGTTTGCTGCCATTTGAGTTTCTCAGCTGGACAATGAAAAATATTCCTATTTTAGCCAGATCTTACAGTAAGCACTGCTTTTCACTTCCATCAAGAGAAGTTACGTGTTACATCCTTTAGGCTGCAAGGGATCAGATATCTTCTTTATTTATATTGTTTTCTTTTCACTTGTCATGCTTCAGGACAGTCCTGTGATCTTTGCTTTGTCAAGCAAATATTGCTGATTTAAAAAAACCCAGCAGAATATGTCACCAGAAGCTACAACTTTGGAACTTCAGAACAACAGTAAAAGCTCAACCTGTGGAAAGCTTCTGATAGAAGACAGACTTTACTGTCTTCTCTCTAATTACAACAGTGACTGCAAAGGTGCTGGAGACATAAAAGATTAATGCATTGCCTGTAGTGGCTTTATAGCCAATGTAACTGCAGAAAATAACCTGGTTTCTCACTGAAGGTGAAAGAGGGAGAGAATTAACTCTTCTGATACCTGAGAGAGGCTTTGTGAGTGTGAAAGCTGGTCCTTGCTAATGGAGATTTTCTCAGTATTTTTGACTCTAAATGCAGATGTTATGTAGGCAGGATAAGGGTAAGTGGGTGACAATGTTTCAGTAAGAAAAAAGGAATTACTCTGAAGGGTCTGTGGCAGAAGGGCAGCAGCAGAAGATATCTGATGTGTGTGCCTGTGTCTCCCTTCACTCTTGCCCAGTGCCATACAAATTAAACCTATTTAATCTTCCTTGCTCCATTTTACAAGCTGTGCACAGGTTCACATATTAACTCTAGTTTGTCTTAGCTATAACAGCACTACAGGTGATGGATGGACTGTCATGTATGTCCTTGTTCATTTAACAAAGATGGGAACATTCTTCCTGCAGACAGGTTCTCATTTCTCTTCCTGCTTTCTCCATTGCTGGCTGGTTGACAAGAAGATCTTTGTTCTGTAGGAGTTTATCTTCTCCTGCTGTTTGTTCTGCACCTGGAGTCAAGATATTGATTTGTGGCAGTGTAATCCCATCCATAGCAACCCACTGGGACAGCTTGAGCAGTGTGGGGATGCTCCACGTGGGAAGGACACAGAAGGGGGAGGATCTCTGAAAACTGGAGAATCCACTCCTGCAAATACCCTGCAAAACAGAAATGTCAGGACAACTCCATGTGGGGCTCAAACCCTGTGGGTTTGAGTCCTGAGGTTTTCTTCAGCAGTGCCTATAGTAATAGTAAAGGGTCTGTTTTGGGAAAACTTTTGACAACCTCTAAATGCCCAGTGTGGTTTCGTTTCTCTTTGAAGCATGGCTTTGCCTTGAACTATCTTTTTAGGGATAGCTCTTCTCCGCCTCCCCACCTGCTTTCTCCTTATCTCTTTCATGTTAAACTGTGAGCCTTGGTTAAAATAACAGTGGACTTTTTAGGGGAGCCAGAACAACCACCACAACAGCAAAAAATCTTTTCAGTGAAGTGGCTGCAGGTCCTTGATTGCTTCCATCTCATTTTGTCTTGGGGCTGTTATTTTTGCTTTCTTGGGTTAGATGCTTTTATGGGTATTAGCATCCCCTTTCATCTTGGAGACTTGAATATTTTGGTACCAAACAGTGCTAAACTTGCCTTCATATGAGAATAAATTTTGCTCAGCCAACAACCAGGGAAATCTGGCTTAGTTGCCTTTTGTAATATTTGCTGATTAACTTCCAGTTGGTTTTATCTTCCTCAGTTTTTTTTGCTGTAGGTGTCAGCAGCAAACTTGTTCATGGTTGAGTTTATACCAGTGATACACTCAAAAAAGGAAGGGGCTTTTTCAATCCTGACCTGCAGTAATCCAGCCAACCAAATGTGTGGAGAGAATCTCAACCCTTAAAATGAGACACTCGAAACTTTCAAGGTCAGAGGAATAAAAATTATTGTGCATTTTTTTGCTGCTTTAGCAGAAACAGCTCTGTGGACCTCTAGTGGTCTAATGATCAGACTTTTAGCCACAGCTTTTGTGTGGAATGTAGATTTAACACATTTCAGAAGTTGTTCTAAGTTTGTAAACCTGGTCTCTATATGTTGAACTGCTTTACTGAAGAAATGCTGGGTTCTTTGGCACTTTAATGTCAAAAACTGAGCAACATTTGAAAATCGAACTAAAAAGCCCTTGCCCAGCAAAAGGGGGGAACTAGTCCATCCAGTCAAAAGAAAATACACACATAAGGGAAGAACCTAAGGTCAGATTTCACCCCAAGTTTAGGGCCTGTGTTCTCAAAAAAACATCATGCAACATTTCTCTCAGAGTTGGACTTCATAGAACATTTTTTTCTCTGAAAAATGTTCTACCAAGAGAAATGTTTTTCCTCCACCAAGATGTGTGTGTGTAATGCAGATTGTGGTATCCTTTACATCCCCAGCACTCCCATGTTTTTCCAGCATATCAAGAACCAGTTCAGTGACAGGCTGGGAGCTGTCACCCAGAACACACGAGGGAAGTGGGTTCTGAAACCATACAGTGTGAAAAGTAATAATGTGAGTGGATCCAAATCATTGCTTGAAGTGTTGATTTCAGTTGTCAAACTGATTTTCTCTCTGCCTGGAGGCAGTTTTTGAGCCCAGCCCTGGTGTCCAGGATGCAGAGGCTGCACATCCCACCTGGCCCCTTGCTCTAACACAGACCTGATGCTTTGGAGACACCAGGGAAGAGGGGAACCAATCCCAGTTTATAGTTCACTGTCCCAAACAGTTCATAAAACAGTGCTCTTTTCTTTAAATTGTAAGTTAGTCCTCACAAAAGAGCATTGTATCACCACTCAGTTGTATGTATCCTTCACTGCATTTGGTTGTCTGCTTCCCTAAACCAGATTTTATTGCAGCAGTGACTACAGAATACTCAGAACATTGGAAGTTAGATACCTGAAAGGACAATTTTGGATTTTTTGTATTTGTATTGAGATTAGGCTGTGACAATCCTCATAACAAACTGGAAGAGGGAAAATTCAGGTCATCCTGTGCTTATCCAGCTGCAGCAGATAGAGAAAATGTAGTAGAAAGACAGACTGGCTGCCCCATCCCTACCATGCAGTCGTGGCAGAGGAGAGGACTGTGAAACTGGCCCGAGACAATAATTTCATTTGGGAATGTGTTCATAGTAGTTACTGTAATTTTTCATGGATCTGATCACGAATTTTCCAGCAGTTCTCAAAAATGAAGCTGCTGTTGGAAATAAAGGTACAAGTCAGTCAGTGTCAAGTCATGCTTCAGAGGATTTGGAAGCAGCACTTACATTCAGGTTGCCAGTGTTGTTTTTTAAAGGTACCAGGTCACTTCACAGGAAATCTCATTTAAATGGAAATGGGCTAGCAAGGCTAAAGGCACAGCATCAGGATTTCTTGCACCTTTATTGACGTTGTAAAAGTGTTTGTGGGTGGTTGTTTTTCCTTTCTAATTTCAAATTTTCTGGTGGAATGGATAGGTTACTTATATTTTAATCCCTTGGAGTTGATGGGATGTTTTTGAAACAAAAATGATGGACCAGCCTCCCTGGTGTCTGTGGCATGACTGTGTGTGCACTTCTTACCTTGCAGAGTTTGGGCTCAGCTCCTGGGATGAGGGAAATGAAGCAAAGTGATGCTGCCTGAGGAGCATTTCAAGCACTCTGTGTGCACAGAGCCCCAGATTTCAGATTTCTCTGATGTTTACTGTCATTTGTCTTGCTCTCCAATATTGCATTGCCATTAGAAGAGTTCACCCTCACCTTTAGAGGCACTGGTTTGGTTCTTTTCATCCTGAAATGGCTGAGTTCCCTGTTTAGCTGTGGCCACTGCTTTTGGAGATGGAGTTTGGGTCTTGGCCCATTTCTGCTGACTAATTCAGTGTTTGTGATGTGAGGAGGCCACAACTTGTAGGTGAGAGACTGATGTTGGCACGCAGAAGATGAAAGAAGGCAGTGGAAGGAGAGGATGCCACTCAGCAATGTCTGAAATGGAAGACAAAGATCTGGTGTGCAAGTTGGGGTCCCTTCCAGCAGGAAAGTGGGCCCTTGTCTTGTGGGACAATGTTAGGGCACAGAGCCATCCTGCATGCTCAGAGTGGGGAGCTTAACAAATGAGCTCATTCCTACTGAAACTCTAGCACTCTGAGCATATTACTACTATGGATTAATGCAATTTATTTCTGTCAGTGACTGATTCATAGGGTGTTCTCCTGCAATTTGCAAAAGCAGCTCGTGAATCATTGAAGTAGGAATTATAAAATTAAATGCTTCTTTCCTCTTCTGACGCTAGTCCTTGGAGCCAGGCTATCTGGGGGAGGTGTGAGGGAAGGGTGTGTGACTGTGCACAAAGAGTCATGTCAGCAGTTTCTCCTCTGTTTCTCTCAGATCAGAGTTTGGAGGACATTAAGATGTCCAGGAACCCTCTTGCTCTGCTTCACATGCTCACGTTGGAGGGAGGGTTGGCTCTCATTCCCCAGCTTTGCACGGGTTGGGTGGATCAAGTGCCACATCCATTTTCTGTGACCACCTCTGTTTTGTGTTTCAGACCCACTGACACTGCTCTCCTGGTAGATTTTGGGCTGCCTGCAGCCAAATTTCCCAGACAGGCACCAGCTTGGTACCATGGGCGTGGATGTCTGGCTTTAGCAGATAACCCTGAGCACGGCCACCTCCTTTGGCACAATATGGCCAAAGGCTGTGGCCACCTCAGCCTGCCCAGAGCACCCAGCCTATGGAAGGACAGGTGTTATCTGCTCCTCCTGTGCCCTCCCAACCTCCCTGGGATTGCCATCATACTGTGGTGCTAAGATCAGGTAGCTGCTCCTCCAGGAGCTGTTCTCCTTCCTTCACCTCTGGAGTCAGTATTTTAGGAATTACTGGCTTGTTATTCCTTCCTGCCCCTCCATCCTGCCTCCTCTTGTGGGCCAGTGGTTGATTCTGTCTGTGCCCCAAAACACTTCAGTCACTTGATATTTTTCTCTTTGTTACCACCCTGACACTTTGGGGTGAGTTTGGTGATGTGCTGAGTATCTCCCACTCCTGCTGGGATCATCTCAACCCTAAAGGGCACCTCTACAGTCTGTGTATTTGAAGAGCAATGAGTTGGGTATTTAGTTGAATAAACTGAGACCTAAAAGGATGGCACCTTCTAGCAGGTGGACCAGTGAACACAACAAACTGTGGGAGAGCCAGAACACTTCTACTTCTACAATATGATGTCTAAAATAGTGTCTGAGATAATTTGATTTATTAACCAGAAACACTGAATCTGTTTTACCTGTAGTGTACCTTTTCCAAAGGGGCTTAGCAAATGAAAACATCAGGTGTTGTTTCACTAGAGTATTCCTCAATTTGCAAGGTTTTCTCTTTTGTTTTTCTTTAAATGACTATGCTGTAGCTTTAAACCCCCAAAATGTTGTAAACATATTGCAAGCATATGCTTTCCATGCAGAAAACCACAAAACAATAAACCTAATGTTGAAAACCACATTAAAACAAGGGAAAATCACTTCACTAATGTTTTGTTTCATACAATTTTTTAAGACTTGGAATGGAGTTGAGTCCATTCTCTTGGCTGCTAATCAAAGAGTCAGCATGCTTCACATAGGAAAAATGTAAACTTTAGAGGGCCAAGGATTTTACTTTCAATGCCCCTTTCAGACAGTGGTTTTTATGGGTTAACAAATGTTAGCCAATACTTCTCTGACAGAGACAATCAGTATTTGGGTATCTGAGAGTAGCTGAGTTCCCTTTGGGGGACCTGGAATCACTTAGTTCTTGTTAGCCCAGTGATTAGAGTTGTTGAGTTTTCAGTGTGTCACCATTTTTGTAACCTGTTAAGGAAATAAACAGTATTTACAAAGGGAAATAAATTAATGTGGATTCCTCAGTTAATTGCATTCATGTCTTCCTAAATCAAGATGCTTTATTTGGATTTGCTGGAGGGCTACAATTCTTGTCAAAGGCTGATTGATTTGGACTTTTCTGAGCCTTCATCTGGATCTGATTCCCTCTTGTAAAGTCGACTAACAGCAGAAACATCTGATAAAAGGGCTTTTCACTTGGAGCCCTTTACAACTGTAATTGCAAATTATCAGCCTGAATTAAGATAGGGGAAAATTATTAGTAAAAAGGTACTTGGCTCAATAAGTTCCATACAATATAATTTTAGCTAAGAGTCCTCTGGCTGCTTTCACATTACATCTGATCATTCAGAAGCATGCCTGTTGGTCTCAAACTCAGTTAGATGATCTTCTTTGTCCATGACATCACCTCTGGTTTCAGCATTTGTAAAACTTTTTGGAGGTTTGGAAGACTTGCTGAGGCCAGGGTGCCATGCCAGCCACAGGGGCCATGCACTGCTCTGCCCTCCCTGGCTGGGTCATCTGCACTGGGGAGAGCTCAGGTGATTGCACAGGGGCTGGGAAAGGTCACAGGGCAGCTTTGCACTCCTCAGTGCAATGCAGGGACATCACAAATGGGAGCAAACCAGGGCTCCTTTGGCACTACTCAGTGCCTGGGGAGAATCACAGAAATGAGGGAATGTGAGGTGGGGGTTTCATAGAGTTGAGTGCAGTCACTAACCACGAGGCCACTTCTCTCTTGCCTGGGAGTAGAATAACAAACCAAAGCAAAAGGACCCTCCTGCCACTGAAACTGCTACTGAAGGGTGCCACGGATGGGTGCAGTGTGGGAGTAGAGGCTGGTTTAGCTCTTCAGTATCTTCCTTTAACAGTTTTCATGGGGGTGAGGCATGTGATTCTCCCTCCACTGCTGGATTGTCAAAAATCCTTCCTTGAAGGTGCCAAGTGATTTGCTGTGTGTGGGGTGTGATCCAGAGCCTGTGAGAACCTTGAAGCAAGCAGTCAGTAGATGTCAGTAGAAACTGAGCCATTTCTCACCCTGTGGGGCTGGGCTCTCCCCTCAATTCACCAGAGCTGGTTGTGTTTCAGCTCTTGGTGATTCTTCTCTTGGTCAGTGCTCTCTGTGCACGCTCCCAAGCAAACCATGTAAGCATAGATTCTTCATTTCCTTGGGTTTATTTCCCAGGCACCAAATTTCTGCCTGGCCCTGCTGCTGATCTCTGCCTCTGTTGTTGACAGGCTTCCCTTGTGGAAATGTTAATGTTGAAAAAGACCTCTGAGATCAAGGACCCCAACCAAACAGACCCTGCAGAGGCTCTGCTGCTGCAGAGTGTTCAGTGCTCAGGGCTGTAGCTTTTGTTCTTGGCTATCACCTCCCTTCCCTCAGAGCTCCCATTTGCTCCTGTGATAAGCCTGGCTGTAGATACCTTCAGTAAGGTGGATATGTGTGATCTGTATAAACATTTTCTTTAGCCTGGTGGAGTTCTGCCTTCATTTTGATTCCCAAACCTGCCTGGCTTTCAGTTCTAGTTGCTCTAGATGTTCCTTAAGTATTTCCCACTTTTTTTTTTGGTGATTAATTTCCAGGACATGCTATAGAGTCTCCATTGATTTTCTTCAGGGCATTTTCAATCTACTGCTCAAAGGGAGAAAAATCTGTGCATTCCTTTCTCGAGCCTTATGGTCTCCTCAAGAGCTCCTCAGATCTGCTGATAAGATCAGAATGCTCCTAAACATCTGATGGATGTAATTATGGCCAGCAGATTTCTGAATTGTGAAGATTAGGAGCACCACAGTGCTTCACAGTGTTGGCTGCTCAGCAAATCACACTGGGGAGTTCTTCCTCTCCTGACATATGTTCACCCCTGCCTTGCTGTGCCTCAGTGTCATCTCAACCAGTGTCTGAGTCATTGGAATTTTGGAGTGATTGGACTCCTGGCTTCTGCCTCAGGGTTTGGGTTTTTTTTCCCTTTTTTAAAAGATGTGTAGCAACATCCCTAATCCATAGCCCAAATTTAGTATCCTGAATCTCTGCCCAAAAAATCGTCAGATGAAAAGTTTTTAAGCTGTTTCCTTTCCTCTCTGGGTTCTGTTTTCCCATCTGTCTCTCCAGCAAGAGCCATTTGCTCTCCCTCCTCCTCCAGAGAGTCTCTGCAATGCTAAGGAGGGGCTGAGGAGGGAATGCTGCATTTTTCCCACCTCTTCAGAGGATGGGGCTGGGCACCTGGCAGGTTGGTGCTTCTCATCTGCCATCTCAGGCTGCAAACGTTTATTTTTCATTAAAAAATTCCACAAGACATTTAGTTGCTTTGATTGAAAGTGCTGTCAAGGAGTGCATGAAGTGTAACCAGTGCAGAAGAATGCTCTTGTCTCTGCAGGGAACTGGGAGCAGGTGCTTGGGTGGGAGGACAGGCTGCTCTGTGCTGCTGAGCACAGTCCAGGGAAGTTGCTGAACCACAAACCACTGGAGTCTGGGAGGGTTTCCAGGTCAAGGATTGCTTTGTGCTTGTCCTGTACACTTCCACACACAGCAGCTGTTGGCTGCTGTGGAAGTTGGGATCCCAGGGAACCTGTGACATGGGTCTGACTGAATTCTTAAAGTGCTTTTATGTGTTAAGTTCTTTGTGTGGAAGAGAGAAGAGGTTCTGTTGTTTACTGTGACTGGCACCTCTTGTAGCAGGTGACAACCTGAGCTGTTGCTTCTTCCCTCCAATCCCCTCAGTCCATCTGAGCAGCCTTAGCACAGTTCCTGGGCTTTATCTGAAGGTTTTATCTCCTTCTTCCTTCATGAGGTAAACCAGACCAAACTAAGGGGGTTGCTGGCCCTCAGTGTCTTCCTGAGTACAGATTTTAAAAACTTTTCAGGCAGGACTTCTTTGTGTGTGATACTTTTGACAGTGTTTGCCTCCTCTATCACATTTTAACTCTTTCTCTTCCCTATGAAACTGTTCCTTTAGCGTGTTATAACAAGATTGTCATAGTCTTATGCAGAAGGAAATTTGTGTAACCTTAGGTAAACCAAAGTCCTAAATTTTGGGCCTTATCAAGTGTTACTTACATATTTTTGAGCAAAACAGTGCTGGCTTACATGTTGTATGACAAAAGAGAGCAGCTGTGTGCTGGAGAAGCCATTGAGTGGCAGCTACTTGATGGAAGTGTCACAATTCCTGAGTGTCCTCATTGTGATTTGAGGCAGACCCAGATCAAGTACTATGAATCACAAGGATATTCAAGTCTAATCCAGGAGATGTAGTTCAGGTATATGTTGTGCACCAGACATAGAGCAGGGTGGATTTTTTCCCAGGCCATAAATTTCCCCTCCTATCACACTGGATTGGATTGGTGGTCTTTTTTCTTTAGCACCTTTGTTTTCAAACTGTCCTTGCCCTGTGTCTAAATGTACATCCTGCATGCCTGAAGCAAATACAGCCCATGTGGAAGCTGGTCAAGGAGGGCTGTTCTGCCAGTTCCCTCTGCTTGCCCAAGGATCAGGAAATTCCCCGTGCAAGTCTGTAGGAATAGGGTAAAAAGCTAGCCTGTAATTTCTTCTAAGTGCAGCTAACAAGTAATCTGTAAGTTCCCATGTGAAGCTGTTTTGAGAATGAGAAGTTCCTTTAACACAGCAATCTATTCTGAGGGTGAAAAATAAGTGCATCTGTAATAACAAGGGATTTGTCCCATAAGAATCAGTAAAGAAAATATGTAAACAATCCAAGAATAGATAGATTTGATGGACAAGTAAAATGTCTTTTACTAACCAATAAAATAATTAACAAGAAAGCTATTGACCAATTAGAAGTTGCCCTCGAGGTTTGTGAAAACTGTATAAAAGACAGCATGTGGCCATAATAAAGGAGCCTTTTGAGCCTTCTGAACTTCTATGGTGTCACTCTCTGTCGTGACAGTCCCAACAAGACAAGCCTGGCCCTTCCATCGCTCCTTCCTCTTATTCCACTTTGACTCAGCAGGTTTCAGAGGAAGCTCAGATTTTCATCTGGAAGGGAAAACAGTTACCTTCCCATCCCAGCTCTTTGTAGAAAGGCTCCAAATTACCATCCCAGCTGTGTGTAATGTCTGCAGGAGAGCAGGATCCGTCCTGCCCCGTGCCAGCTCCTGCTGGCTGCCCCCATTCCCACACAGATGGATGGGAAGCCAGCTGGGAAGTGACAGCCTGGAGCTCCCTGCCACAGGAGCAGCTGGAAGTGCAACACACCATGGAAGTGCCTTGCATGGAAGAGCAGCCATCACTTATTCCCTCCTGGATCGTCTGCCTGGTCGCTCTTGGATGTGCAGTTCCTCTTTCATCTGAGACTTGGCAGGTGGTGCTTTCCTGCTTCATTGAGCTCTTTTTCAGAGAGAGACAAAGATTTTACTTTTTTTTTTTTTTTTCTTTAAGGGGGTGTGGAGGAGAAGTCATTTGCAATCCATAATTTGGTCCCAAATTGAGAGCAGCAAAACTTTCCAGGAAAGGATGAGTCCCCCTTTGGCGTGAAATTCAGTGGTTTTCGTTGTTTCTGGTTCATTGCCTGACTTTTCAGAGATTGCTGAGCATATGCAGCTCTGCCCAAATTCACTGGGATACAGAGACTGAGGACTCCTGGAAGTCACACCTTCCTTGTTTAACTTAAACTCATCTTACTGGCTCAGTGAGGAAGTAAACTTTAATAAGTGGCAGATTTACGTCATCCTTTAAATGACTTGCACCTCACACTGCATTTTCTTTTGATTAATATCAGGCAATGATTTAATCAACACTTTTAGTTACAAGCACATTTCATTCCTGGCTGGAAGTTATAAATCAGCAAACTCTACGAAAGGATGTAAATAGAAACTTACAGAATTAATTTGTCAGCCAAGAGGTTCTAGTTTGTCACAACTGTTACTCTAACCATGAGAACGTGTTTTTACAATTAGAAAGAAATGTTCACTTCAAATGGTATATTACATTAAATAGAAAAAATATGCTGTCAGATTGGAACTTGAGCTGGGATTTTGGTGGAAGCAACTGAATAAACCAATGAGGAGAAACTGAAATAGGATTTTTCTCTGTAAACCCATTCAGTGAGTTACCCAAAATATATTGTGTGTGTAATTGAATATGATCCAAACACAAGGTAAACCAAATAAAAGCAAAACAAAACCATAATCAAGGCGGTAAGGAATAACATTAAATTGCCAATTATATTGAGAATTTGGGGGAAAACCCCCAGCTGGTGAAAAGTCCTTTCTACAGGGTGTTTAGAACTTCTGACATGGTGGGTCTGAAAAGTACTTCCCATAATTCCATTTGCTGTGTTTGTCTTAATTACATGCTCTGTCTGTTTTGACCAAATACATGAAACAACAAGAATTATAAGCTTCAAAGGAAATTGATTAAATTTAATTAGACTTCGACAGACTCTAGAAAGAGTTTGAGAGAAACAGCAGATAATAATAAATAAGTAGGAGAAAAATGGCTAAAGTCATATACTAGTCTAGCTCTCTTTAAAGAACTGAGAGCTTTAGCAGCTCCAGCCTGGGGTGGGAGGATCCAGAATCCAGGGAAGTCTCCCCAAGGCTGTCTGGAGATGGGAATAGAGAGGTGCTGATCCACAGGAACTGAACCACAGGGATCAAAAGAAAACTGCAAGAAGTAAGGAAGCCAGTGCCTTGTCAGTAATGTGATTGATAACTGGAAATCCTGGAAAACCAACTGATGAACCATGCAGATAAAGGAATTACATGTTTAAGGAACTGGTTCAATGGGTGTATGAATCCCAGTGCAAAGCAAGCAGATGGAATATTTGCAAGATCCCAGCTCAAACTGCAGACTATAATTTATGTTCTCAGTGTGGTAAAATGTGAACATTTCTGAGGAATGAGATAAAACCTTTGGGGAAGGTTGGTACCCCCCCCCCCCCCAAAATGTGGTTGGTGGTCCCTGGTGCCGCAGCCTCCTCAGCAGAGGGGAAATTGCTGTATAATTGTGGCTTTGGATGCTCCAGCCTCTAAATGGTTTCTAATCACTAACTAAAGGTGCTTTCAATAATTCTGTGTATCTGCCTGCTCTGCAAACTTCTCAGGGCGTTTGGGCTCGGTGTGTTGGTTTGCTGCAGTGGATGCAAGTGCTTGTGCATTCCTGGGATGTGCTGGGAATGCTGCTGGGACGGCGGCGTAGGCGGCGGGCACTCGTGGCCGTGTGCTCTCCAGTCTTTCAGCATCAGCGTGCATGTTTCAAACGTTTTTTTTGGACCTAAGTGAGCAAAATTAAATGTAGCATTCAATTTGAGATGAGCTGCTGATTTATATAAAACACACACATGATCGCCTGAAGTGGTTGTGGAGCCTCCAGTGTTGGAAATCTTTAAGAACCACTTAGGCAAACATGTCAGGAGTGATAAGAGCTGAGCTGATCCTGCTCTGGGATGAGAGGCTGGGCAGATGGCCTCCCGAGGTCCTGGCCCCACGGCTGGAGGTCAGAGAGGCATTTCAGAACGAAATAAAACACAAAAATCAGACCTCTGCAGATCAGCTCTGGCCAAGAAACACGCCCATTGTTAGCAAGTACAAAAGGAGAATTTGAGCCACTTGCATTTCATGAGCCTTAAAAAAACCCTCCTGAAATAGCATCCAGTTGTTTAAGTGACTCAGATTTTTTTGCTTTGACAGCGTGCTTGGTAAGCTACATTGTTTTGAATGATTTGCTGCTCAGCTCTGTGACATTTATTGCTTTTTGGATGAAAAGGAGAAAACTCCCCTAGGTCTGTTTAGAATTTGTTCATCTGTAATTTCCACGTATGTTTCCTTATTTAGCGGTTGGAGTTGGAAGTGTGTGTTGGCATTCCCTCCCTTCAAATTTATTGAGTTACACTCAGAAGAGCCTCTATTCCTCTCTGTTGGGCAATGTGTACAGAACAGCTTATTCAGCAGTTGCTAAATAGGTGATAGGTATGCGTGGTTTCTTTCCCTTTACTCCTCTGCCTTGTTCTCAGCCTTGCCTACAGTGGAATTTTGGGCTGGGAGTGGGGAACTTGCTCTGAGATCTGCCCCAGCAGGACGTGCCTGGTGCCCAGGTGCAGTCCACTCGAAGTGTCCCAGCCACACTTGTCCCAAAGGTGTCCCAAAGATGTCCCAAAGGTTGTGGCAGTGCCTGGTGGGGCTGTGGGACTGGCAGTGGGGTGTGCTGGCAGGGAGCTGCTGGCCAGCCCCAGCTCCAGCCCCAGCTCCAGCTGCAGGGAACGGGGCCAACAAGGGCTGGGGAAGAAGTTGATGTCATTGGGTTGACCTGGGAGCCACCCACACATGTGCCCAGCCCCAGTGTGGACATGAGGGAGATGACTGTCATCTCCCACTGTGCACCCTGCAGCACCTCCTCCCTTCTGCTCTCACAGGGGTTGTGGCTGCTGACCTGCTGCTTCCAGCCATGGGAAGGGGTTGGGATGGGGCCTGTAGCCTCAGGAAGGTCACTGTCTTCTGGTGGAGTGACCCCAAGCCTGTTACTCTTTTTCCTCAGTATTTTTTTGTCTAGACAGTCCCTCTTCTCTCTGTCATGTGTCTCATGTGTCCCATGGCACCTGGACTGCAGGTGGGACAAGCAGCACATCTGGTGTGGATGCTGGGGGTGTTGAGAGTGACCTCCTTCACTGCAGGGCTTTGCTGCAGGTATTTTCAGTCCATCCTGAATTATAGCTATGGGTGCCCTGCATCGCTGTCGTGCTGCAAAAGGGAGGCTACGTGTGGCTCTTCAGACATGGAGGTTGAATATTTTTTTTAATAAAAAATATTTTTTCTTCACACTTAAAGACCCTTGTGGAGTTCAGAAGTCAGATCAACATTAACACAGGAGGGAAGTTGGTTAGATCTTAGTTCAGCTACCATGAAGTCCATGAAGTGTCCTATTGACAAGGAGTGAGAGCAGTGAGAACTGTACAAATCCCTCTAATAAGACTTGCTTTTGCAGAGAGAGAAAATTAGGCAAATATTTCACCAGTAAGGTAAAGTCACTTCAGATTTAAGAGTGTGGGTGGATGTGCTCACCTTCCAGCTGGCTTGCTGACTGAGGAAATGTCAGGCGACAGGAGCAATAAGCTCCAGATAGAGCCCATGGGCTCCAAAAACCTCTACCAGAATCGTGAGCAGAGGCAGGGAAGTGCCAACATTCAAGTAATTCTTTCCAAAATGCTGCCAGAAATGATTTAATAATGTTCCACTGCTAGCAGTTCTTCCCCGTTGCCTTTCATTTCTGGAGGAAGTCCTAGTGGCATTTTCTGGGCTAGACGTGCCCCGATTGAGATCAGGCTTGAATTTCATCTCTTCCCCCGTGTTGTTCCAGGCCATTGTGAATCCTCATTCCCCACCCTCTGCAGGCTCATGAAAATTTCCGTTCTGGCCACAGTGGTGTGAGCAACCTGGGGGTTGATTACTCATTTAAGCTCTTTTAATTTCCTCTGACCACTGTCTGGCAGAGCTGAAGGCTGCAGCCCAGACTGTGGCCCTTTTTCCATGCAATTTGCAGTGTTTTTTCTCCTAGGTGAGGCCACTGAATGGGTCAGCCAGGAGAATCCAGCACTGCTGGAGGCTGTGTGAGATTTTTAAGCTGCTTTTTATGCCTGTGAGCTTGTGGTGTTTGTTTGTAGGTCATCACTTCTGACTCTGCAGAGGTTACTTGAACAAATCCACTGTATGGTTCAACCTTTTGGGTTAAGCTGGTAGATGGTGACTCAGAAAAGCCAGTGGTTGGTCTCAGGCTGTGCCTTCTGCCTCCTAAAAGATCCTCTGCAACATTTGCTGGTCTGTGATGATGAAGATGAGAGAGATCCCTCATCTCACATGGTTGTGGAATATCTCTGCTCTGTTTAGACACACAGTTCCCAATTATGTGTCTGACTTTATTTAGCCATTTTCATATGGCAAGGTTGGAACTAGCTGTTGAGTGAGTGGCAGACACAATATTTTAACAAAAAAAAAGTGAGTGAAAAAATCCAACTGATTTATGGGAGTTCAGCTTCTCTGCTGTGGTTTGAAGACACTATTTCAGTTATCCTTGAGATCCTCCACAGATCATGGTAGGCTACCTGCAAAACTTTAAAAGAGAAGTTGGTTCCAGTGTGTGTGTTTGGGGACAATCCCGTTGTTTACAAACAGGTTTAGGTTCCTCCCTTTCCTTTTAGTGCAGCTGATAAAATGAGAGAAACAGTGGTTTTAGTTTACAGGAATTCACATCCTAAAAACCTACTGCAAACAAGAAAGAAACACTTTGAATTCCCAATGTGGAGTGCACAGGATGTTGTAGGAGATCCAGGAATGATCCTTGTCTGTGGCTTAACAGCAGGGATCTGTGCTTTCAGGCGAGTGCTGCCCTTGTGGAAGGATCAAGGAGCTCAGATCTGGGCAGTCTCTTGTGCTGAACCCTAGAAATGATGGATGTTGGTGCTGAGTGAGCACTGCCATTGCCACTGCTGGTGGCAGTGATTACCACCTTTGAGCTCCCCTTGCTGCCCCTCTGGGCTGCTCAGACTGGAGAATAAGCTCAAAACCCAGCAGCTCCAACACTTGTGTGCCCCTGCTGCCCTGCTGGAAGCTGTGAGGTGGCTTCCCCAGCCTTTCAGCCTCTGCTGGGGCACTCCTGGCCCCTCTCCCCAGGATTCCTGGGAGCCCAGCCTTGTCTAACAAGGCTCCCCCTCTAATCAGAGCTGGAGGAAAGGAGTCCTCAAGGGTCTGTTCAGAACAGGAGCTGATAAAGATCCAGAAGGTGATTTCACTCCTCTGTCCATTGATCACAGGCAACCCAGGGAGACCAGACCAAACATAGACATGTCGGCTGTGTCCCAAGGTTATGTGATACAAATGCTCTTGCTTAAGAGGTGGGGCTTTTTAAACTCCTCTTGATTATGTGGTCAGTGTCTTTAATTCCTTTCTCTGCTACATTATGAAGTGGGATAAAATCTCGGTCTCTCTTGCTTTCAAGAGTATTTCCTGCATCTCCCTCCCAAATGCCCATTTCTTCTTGCCTAATGGCTGGAATCTGTTGGAATGGGACTGGGGCAGTGTGTGAAACCACTAATACACAGCAGCCTTTAGGAGGATCAGGGATCCGTGGTCCAGAATGCAAATGCATGCTTTAAAAGTGTTCCACTGAGCAGGAAAGGAGAGAGGATTAAAGTTTCACTTCCTTTTCATTTTTATGGGCTGAAGTTATTTGTCAGTTGGAAACATGATAAATTAGACAAACATTATCCTTTTCCTCCTCCAGGTTGGATGTTCTGCTTTGCATTTCACAGTGCAATGAATAACTAAGCTGCATTATCACCAGGCTGTCAGCACTGAAAAGCTATTGCAGAGCTCCTTGCCTTTAATTGAGGCAAGTGTGCTGTGCACCTCATTCATGACTTCGTGCATTTGTCATTCAGAGTGTGAATGGCAACAAAAGATGACTTTGGTTGGAGCATTGCTGCTGCCTGGTGTTCACAGGTCACTTTTCAAAGCCCCACCAGCATCAGGTATTTGCATTGTGCAGTCACGATAATGGTATCATGAAATAAGTACAGCAGGGACCATTTCATCATTTCAATTATGTGATTGAAAGATGTGGGGAGCTGCAAAGCCACTGAGGTTAAGAATGCCATGATGTATAAGTAGCCTTGGATAAGTGTAAGCATCAAATTGGATGCAGATGGGTTTGTGGACTTTGCAAGTGGCTTGCTTAAGAATGTCTGCACCACACACCCAACCATGCATCCATCATGGTAAAAGTGCAGTCTTTGTCAGCAGGTCTGAATTATGCTAAAAATACCTAATTTGTGCCTAATATTTTGTGTGAAGTGTTTTACTGCAAAGGATGGCCTTGTTCTTCCTGTCCTGGATTTACAGAAGTGGTGGCACAGAAAGCCCTGGTGGTAGAGCAGGTCAGATGTGGGCTGAGGAGAAAACCTGATTTTGGGGCAGCCCTGTTCCTGTGCCTTGGCAGGAAGGAAGAAAGGTGTTCAGGAGAAATATGGTGTGGAGCTTTCCTTATGGAGCTTCTTCCTACAGCAGCCAGCAGTAGGAAGTGAGCTTTGAATGGAGGCAGTGAAATCTGCTCAAGGAATTTCCTCTTCTTGGGAATTGGTGAAGGGGCCTTTCCCACTGCCTCCCTCTCTGGCAGTTCTGCACTGGCCAACACTGTTTTTCTGGGATTTGGGTCTGCCAGTGAGGGATTTGGGTCTGAAGGCATGGCAGAGCATTCCCAGCTCCACAACAGGGAAATGTTCCTGTCAGCCACACCAGGGGGAAACGGGCTGGGGTGCAGACTTCTCCTCATGAGCCTGGATCACTGACTGGTGCCGTGCAGAGGTTTCATTTCTCACCTCAAGATTAAATCTGAGATTTAATCTGTATTTTTGCTGTGATTTAGTCTTCCCAGTGCTCTTGGCAAAATGGTCAGTTTTGATGTTGATCTTAGCCAGACGCTCTCATGACATGAAATGCTGCCCATCCCAAACTTCCTCCACAGTTCCATTTAGCAAAGGAATTTTTGAGAAGGGTCTTTGAGTTGGCACTTTCAAGTGCTGAGTGTAACTCTGAATTTATAAAGCTTTCAAGTCACCACCAGTCACAAGTTCCTTTAGTGTGTGACCTCCTGTTCCCAGCCTGGAGAAACAAAACGAGGCAGGATGGAGCCAGAATTTGAAATCTTTATAAAAGGGCCATGGCCACCTCCAGCTTAAGATTTGGGAGAGGGTCAGAGCTGTAGAGGTGTAGGTTTGGGTTAGACTTTACTGAGAGATGACACTTTGAGACTAAAGCCTGCAAAGATGTTTTCTTTCTGCAGTCTTGTTTTCAAAGACGTTGTGGCAACACAGCAAGAGGAAGGTCTTTTCACAAGGCTTCAACCATCTGACCAGCATTAAAATTGCTCTTGTTGGGGTTTTAATTTGGCTCGTGAAGAAAGGGATGTGCTCCAGCAGCTGGTGTTGAACAGAGAGGCAGCTGAATTTTAGAGTTGCAACTCTGAAGTAATAGTTTTGGTGCTTCTCTAAAATGTGCTATTTTTAAGTGTCAGTGCAGAGAAATGATCTGTACAAAAGGAACTTGGTGATCTAGAGGCAGTACAGGCTGCACAGCCAGGATATGTTATGTGAAAGGAGAGGAGGGAGAAAATAAATTTGAAGTAGGGAATTATAGGAAACCAGTATAGGAGCACTTGGTGAGCAGTTCTTTAATAATTTAAGGGAGGCTATACCTGGTCTAACTCAGCATTAAAATAAAAACCATGGGGTAAGATTTGAGCTATAACATTCCCCTGTGGTTAGTAGCAAAGTTTATTCCAACAAGCTAATGGGTTTTTTTAGAGATATCTTTGGTCTCCTAAAGTCAAACTCGTGGCTAGTTCAAAGTTTTATGGCTGTCTGAGGTACCAATTTTCATTTTCTCTATGTTTCCATACTGTGCAGTTTTTATGGCTGCACTAGAATTAGTGATGTTTGTGCATACTTACTGAGTTATTTAAATATCCTGGTGACTCTTAGCCCAAAACACACACTCAGGCTCTCCAGGGAAGTGCCTGCTACTCCACACAGTTGACTCATGTGGTGTACATTGCTGAACAGATTTGAAGTACAAGCTGAGAACAGAGGCCTGATGCTGAGTGACTAAGATAAATTACAAAAATTGTGTTATTTTCAGCCTACACGCAGGAAACTCTGAAGTCAATGAACCTTAGGAAAGATCAACAAATGCAAGATGCTCTTTGTAATTTTTTTTTTGGTATTGTTCTCAGTGTTTTGTTTATTTATTTCTTATATTTTTGGGTCCAGTGATGGGGTTCTGGACCCAGGAATGGGGCTGTGGGTCCAGAGATGGGGCTGTGGATGCAGGAATGGGGCTGTGGACACAGGAATGGGGCTGTGGATGCAGGAATGGGGCTGTGGATGCAAGAATGGGGCTGTGGATCCAGGAATGGGGCTGTGGATGCAGGAATGGGGCTGTGGATGCAGGAATGGGGCTGTGGATGCAGGAATGGGGCTGTGGATGCAGGAATGGGGCTGTGGATGCAGGAATGGGGCTGTGGATCCAGGAATGGGGCTGTGGATCCAGGAATGGGGCTGTGGATGCAGGAATGGGGCTGTGAATCCAGGAATGGGGCTGTGGATCCAGGAATGGGGCTGTGGATCCTCCTGCAAAGAGAGGCCTCCAGAGATGGTTGCTGAGCTCCAGGTCAGGAGTATTAATGGTTATTTGAGTGTTCCTGTCAAATAGATTGTAACAGTGAATGTGGCATGGGAATCCTTGTTCAGTTGATTGTCATGTTAAATCTCCCCTAAACTCCAAATTAGTCTGTCTTGCAATGCTAATTCAAAACCAGGGTAAATTTGCATGCTGGCTTTCATGAAAAAACCCGTGTCTCCTGTACAAAATTCTGAATCTGGAGCTTTCCGAAAAAATACAGCTATTAATATCTCAAAGAAATGAGCTGATGTCTAACTAATGATCTTTCAGTGCTGCTGGGAACATGGTTTATATTTTTAATTTTATATGATGTCAGCAACCACTTCTGGGGGCTGGCACGTACTTTGGGTGAGTCCAGAATATTTCGGAGACCAGCCAGGATTTTCAAAGCAGCTGTAAGAGTTTTGACTCCTGGGCACTAAGGAAAAAAATGTTCTTTATGAGCTAAGCCCATCCACAGTGCTTGTTTCCCAGGCTGCCTCGTTTATTCAATAGTTTGAGACAGCGTTGGATTAAATTTCATCTTCCAAGCCCCGTCTGCTGAAGCTGCTCACCAGCTCTGTCATTTATCAAGGACACTACATGGGATCCTTGATTTGGTTGCTGCTTCTCTGGAAACCACTAACAGAGGTGAGAGCATAAAAAAACAGGGAGGGGAAAAAGAAAGGAAGGAAAAAAAAAATCTGTGTTTCTTGGAGGCAAAGAGTCCCTGGCTAATCTGCTGAGCCCTGCAGCCCCCAGGAGCCAACTCCTAAACCAGAGTCCTGTCAAAAATGACTTCTTCCCTAATGTAATACTGAAGGAAGAATAAATTTACAGCTTGCTCAGGGAGGACAAGAAGCCTTTCAGAGACGTCTGTGCTGGACCCACCCTATCTGGTTCTGATTTTTTTGTTTTGAATGCATCTCCAAACAATCACTGAAGATAAACAACATGAGCAGGGAAGCCTGGCCAAGTGACTGAAATTACTGAACCTTTGAAGACTAAACACATGCAGGATCAATCTTCCCTGTAGCCTTTCCTACTGAAACTGGATCATTTCTTGCTGCTACAGGAAAAATTATCTGGAAATCCCACAAGGCCTCCCAGAAAGGCTGGTAATCCCTTACCTGCAGCAAACTCTAATGTGTTTTCCCTCAAACAAACTTTCAAGCCTTTCTTGCTGGGCTGCATTTCTTTTTCTTACCAGTTTAGGAAAGAGTATGGATTAGCCTAATAACTCATGGGGTCATCCAGAAGTTGTTAAAGCTACTGATGTCTTTGAAAGCCTTGTTCTCTGTAGCAGCCAGAGCTTGTGCTTGGCTTGAAGTTGGCTCCCACTGTAACTACCCATACCTTTAGTAATTGAACAAGGAACCTTCCTGTAGCCACATTCATCTGCATTTACCCAGATCATTTTCAAATTCATAAAGAGACTGTTTTTAGCCAGGTCACAGAGCTGTTTGCCAGTGTCTGTGTGCTGCTTTGGGCAGTGCTGCTGCTGCACAATGTAGTTACAGTGCTGGCATGGGGAGAGCTGAGTGTTTGTTTCCAGTGCTGGCTTTGTGCAGGGGAGTTGCTGCCATGCTCTGCAGTGTCTCCTGAGGTGCCTTTCAGTGAAGCTCATCAATCAATGTGTCACTAATGACTGCAGCCCAGCTGAGCTGGATGTTGCTACTGCCTGCTGAGAGCAGAGCTGGAGCAGGGAAAACAGACCTGGGAGGTGGGAGCAGTGAGTGTGAGCAACCTGTGTCAGATCCTTCTGCTTCACTTCCCCCCGTGGCCTGTTCTGAGTGGAGGGTGCCAGCAGTGTCCAAAATAATTGTGATTGCAGCTGCAGTCAGCAAAGTCCTTGGCTGTGCCTCATGGGCAGTGCTGAGGTGCCACTGTTGCTGCTTCAGTTTCCTTTCCTGAGGCAATCTGGGAAGCAGCAAGGCTCCACAACAGTGCTGTGGTGCAGCCCAGAAACTACCAGAGGTTTGTTAGTGGTGTCTTCCTTTAAGTGCCACATGTGTTTAAACTCATATCAAAACCTTTATTTATATATTAGGTGAACCAACATGTTTTGGTTCATCCCAGTTCTGGATTTGGTGATGTACCCCTGCTGTATTAGGAGTTTTTGCAGCAAATGTGTATTTATTTGTGGGCACTTTTGGCCATCCACAAACTGTTTTAGTCAGCTGAGCTGCAGTTTCCTTACACAGCACTATTAACATGACAGTGCCTGAGCCTGACTCTGTGCAGCAGCTAAAAGATTCCAGGAGCAGTGTCTGACCTACACTGATCAGCCAGGGCTTGGTCTGACCCTTCTCCCTGCAGCTGTTCTCTCTTTGCTCAGGAAAACTGTCCTTGTTCACTGAGTGCAGCTTCTGCCTCTCCAGGCACTGTTCTTCCTTCAGGAACTCATGTCTGCAGTGATTCCACGTTTCCTTCCTGAGCAGGTTCATCCCTCAGTTTTACAGCAAGTTTCTTTATTTTCTTTTTTTTTTCTGGATGCTAAAATCTGGGTGTGTCCCCCTCCACTGAATCCCTGCAGGATGTGTGTATAAATTCTGGGATTGGGTCACTTTGTGCATAGGCAGAGAGAGGTCTGTTCCAGCATCATCTGCTGCCTAGAAAGCACTGTCTAAACACATCAAAGGGAGCACTGTGATGTTAAGGCTTGGCCACAGTCCCAATCCCTTATGGTCCTCAAGCCCATCCTCCTGGAGCAGCTGCTTGTGGAGCTTCCACCAGGTGCCTACAATGAGGATTTGACATGGTGCCACTTGGCACTCAGCCCCCAGCATTATGGGCTAGAAAAAGCAGCAGAGGTTTAGTCCTGCTAGAGCAGACACTTTCCAGGTACTCTTGCCTTAATCCCTCTGTCTGTCTTCTTTATCCCAAAGAGCAGGAAAATCATGAATAGAATTAAAATGGGATTTGCTTGCTGCAAAATCCTGAGCAGCTGTCTCCTCGAAAGCTGCATATTTTAGCAACTCCTCTGTGATGGTCCAAGAGGTTGGTGGTGAGATGCAACTGTTGCTTTTTGATGAGATAAGGACAGATCATATCCCTCTCTCTTTGTGCTGTCAACTTCCAGGCTCTGATTTCCACAAGAGACAATCCTAGGTGGGTTAAACAAGAACCATGTCAAAGATTTCTGTTCTTCAAAAGTTTGAGATAAAGAACAGAAATTCCTTACCAACTACCCTTATATTTGAAGCTAAGGAAAGCAGATGGAGAATGATGGCACAGGGATCACACTGGTCACATTGGATCAGATCAAATATCCATCTATCCCTCAGTCTTGTCTCTGACAGTGGCCAGGAGCTGATGGCTGTGGAAAAGTGTGAGTAAAAAGGCAAATGTGTAGTAATACTTGTGACTGCTCTGCAGGCCTGAATCTAGAAAGCTATGGCTTAGGCATGTCCTTAACTGTGAGCTGATTTTATTCCTCTTTTTAGCCCTCAGTGGATTTTTCTGTAGCTTGCTCCAATCCTTTTGTGAACTTGTGAAAAATTTGGTCAAGGGTAATGTTCTTGGGATGATGTTACAGTGCAGTTATACAGCTTCACTGCCTGCAGTGTGGAAGAGCAGTTTTCTGCCACAAACTCTGTGATCCTGGTCAAGGCATTTTGTTTCCCTCCATGTAAAATGGGGATTACGTATTCCTGTTTCACAGGGGATTTGGAGGATAGTATTTAGAGGTTGTTCAGGTACTAGGGCTGAGAGATTTATAGAAACCTATATAATAAATTAAACAATATGGCCTTAATCTGATTCCTCTCTGACTTCCAGCAGCCCAAGCCATAAAACCAGGTGGTCTTTTAATTATTTTTAATTTGGTTTCTCTCTCTCTTAAAGAAAAAAAGCACAGGCATATCTCTGCTGTCTTTATTATGCCTAATATTTTTGCTGGGCATGCTCTTAATGTGAGTTTTCAAATGTTATGAGATACAGGATGCTACTGTACCTTGAATGGGATTTCATTAAAAAACACTGCAGAGTTAAAGAGTTCCCAGGTTCAGCAGGAATTCACAGTCCTTAACACATTCAAGCTCGAGACTTCTCCATAGCAGAGTTTAAGAAGAGTCTGGTTTTCCTGATTAAGGAGTCTGAACATCTCCTCACTATGGCAGGCTCGGGCTGAAATGCTTGTCTCCAGAAAGGAGGGAAGAAAGAAGAGAGGAATAAAAGTCTCCTTGGTGTCAGGTCTGTCCTGGTAGGTGGAATGTTCTTCAGGGTGGGTAACACCTGTGAAATGGTTGAATTGAGTGTGTTTTGTGCTATGAAACATGAAACTGTTGCTTTGTCTGCTCTGTTCATGCAGAGCAGAAACTCTGAAAAGGCTGATTTATCCATGTCTTCTGTTCTCTAAGAATGAGAAATCATTCCTGCACCTTTTAATTTGTGACTTCATGGAACCCCACATGTGTGGCAGAAATTAGATCATCTAATTGATTTATAGTCAATCAGTGACTGTAAAGCCCTTGCATTCCTCATGAGCAATTTATAGAGGTCTGAAAATTCACCCCCTGAGCTGCAGTGGAGGCTTTAGCCTGGCTGCAATGTGGGTTTAAAACTGTTAAAAATCCCTGGACTTGTGATCCTCTGGCGTTTGAGATTGTTTTAGGAGGTGTTGGCTCTGTGGTGGTGAAGGGGGGTGATGAGAGAACAGAGGTGAGTGCCTGCAGCCTGTGAGCTCCAGCCTGGAGACCTCTGACCCTGCAGGAGATGGAGCAGCCCTGGCCAGGGCTGGGAGCTGCAGCCATGGGAAGCATCACTCTGCAGGGGACAGGAGAGCATCATTGCAGCTCTGTGTTCATTTAGCCCAAACTACTGCTCCAACAGCATGGGGAGGTTCACCCTGGCTCTTGCTCCTGTTTGAGATGAGGATTTGGGAATATGGAAAGAAAGGTGATATGGATTGTTTGTGGTTTTCCTTTATTGCTGTTAGTGCATATCATTATGTTGTTGAAAACTCTTGCTATTGCTTCAGTTTTGATCACTTAAACAATTAACAATTCATGTAGAACCAGGAGTAGTCTCTGCTTCTTCCCAGATCTGCCATTGGAAAATATTGGAAGAAGCAATTATACCCCCAGCCCCCAAACAACCTCAAAATAATCTCTTTCTGGAAAAAGAAACAGGGAAAAGGAATATATATTCACTGGTGTAGCAGCAAGCATCAGTTTTGGCTCCAGCCACACAGATGGGTTTGGTTGCTTGGTGTTCATCCCCCGTTGCCAGTTATATCTTGTGAATTTCCAGTTATCATCATCCACACACAAAACCCCACAACCCTTAGTTATTAATTCCCCCTTCCCACTGACGTGGCTCTCCATAAATCTTAGGCCTGGAATCTTTCTTCCTTTCTTCTCCTCCTGCTCCCACCTCTTTCTCTCTTTTTTCTCTTTTAAATTAAACACATTCCAGAGAGAGGCTGGGAGCTGTTAGGAATCTCTGCATTGATGGGCTTTCCTTTGGGATGTGCAGGCTGGTGAGATTCCTGCCTGTGCTTCTCCAGCCTGCAGCAAGGAGAAAGGGGAGACATCAGCTTGTGGCATCCCTGTTCTGCTCCAGAGCCACTTCTGCATTCTGAGTTCACCAGGAGAAAGGCACTAAAAAATAAGAGTAAACTCATACCAAAATCAAAATATGTGCAAACTACTGTTGTGACTTTTTTCTCAAGGGGCCTGGTATTTCACAGAAGGAAATCAGATTAGTTTGACATGATTTGTTCTGGACACATGTATGTTGACTGTAAAGTCGTTTGATGGTTATCTTCCAGGTGCTTATAAATAGTCTGTTTATTTGCTGCTTCATTTTTTTTCTGGGTGTTTATGTAAAAATGGCTGACTTCTGTTCTCTATTTTTGAAGATAAGCCCTTCTGCCCAGAGGATCACAGGATGGCCTCCAGAAATTCTTGGACATGTTCACCAGTCACTCACCAGAACACTGCCAGTTGGGAGGTTGAGTTTCTGGGCATGACCAAGGTAGTGCACACAAAGTTTAAAAATGAAAAGTTTTACAATGTGTCTTTCACAAACATATCATCCAAAGGAAAAGAAATCTTGCTAATTATTGAATTATTGACTTATCAAGGCAATTCTGAAGTTTCTGATTATGTCAGCAACAGTATCTTGAGAGAACTCAGGCAGAGTCTGAATGTGGATTTCCCCCACACCCAGAGAAAAAAGGTATAAAAGAAGCTGGGAAACTGGAAAAAGGATCTTAAGGACTGATTGAAGTCAACCCAAGTATGGCAAGAGAAAGCCCTGGGGTTTTATGTAGTGCAGAGAAATAAGGCAGGGTAGCAGCGGATATCCCACCTATTAATTTTGCACTTTGTGTTTGGGTTTACCAGATTCTTTTAGCTGGAGTGCTTTAACACAATAAGTGGTGTAAAATGTTTTAACTTTCCCAAAGAAGCCCAAATACTTTTAGCAGATGACTTGATCTCTCGTGCCAGTGAGCGTGTGCTTCAGTCGCTGTGCAATTTCCCTTTGACAGAGTGCCCAGTCCTGCAGGAGAACAGCTGAAGGCACAAAGTAATTTGATCGAAATTTTAAGACATCTTGAGGGATCTAAGCTTTGTCCCATCAAGAAGAACCACTTTTCACCTTTCCCTCACTTCTGCCTCTTAAAAACCCATCAGGAAGAAGAAAAAAATTCCTCAACCCTTAATTTATATTTAGAAGCTGACTGTTTTCCTTGAATCCCTTTTTGGCTCAGCCAAACTCAGAGCCCAGGCTGACAGCTGTAGGTTTGTACCATCAATTTCCATGTACATGTTCCTCAGATAATTACCTGAGGGAGCAGGTTTCCAACCACAGCATGTGGCCCACGGCCAGGGCGATAGAGATCTGGCATTGTGTGGGAGGAAGGGTCAGTGCAAATCAAATATGACTCCCATTCCCACATGAGAAGGAAATAAAACCTCCACGTGCAGGCATGTGGAGAAGCTTCTCCTTAGTCCCTCAGCTTAAATATAACCAAGCAGGAAAAATAATGCTGGCAAGGAAATACAACTGTGTTTATTGGCCATTTGGTGCCCAGCAGGTCTCAAACTCTTCAGTGCTGGTTTTTCATTAATGCTGCACTGGAAACCCCGGCTGCCTGCTAGTTTTAGGAGCTGAAAATCTTCTGTATGCTGGAGGCAGGAATAAAAGTTTGCAGCAAAGAACATAAAAAAGGAAAAGTGGACGTGGCTGTGAGCAACTTGGGTGGAAAACTGAAAGCTCCCCACACAGACATTGCAGAAATGGGTTCCTGCAGACTGGATGAACTGTCTTGGAGGTTGGTCACTGAGGGATGAGTTACCCACTCTTTGCCTCTGAGCATGAAGAGAGGCCAGAGTGACCATCTTGACCTTCAATGTCTCACTTTCAGGTGCCTAAATTAGGGCAGGTAAATCCCACACGTGCGATGTAGGCAGGGACTGTCTTGCAGATAGTGGTGCTTCAGAGGGAATAGGTGAGTCTGAGGGAATAGGGTGGCAGGATTTGCCATCATGTCCTGCCATGCTGGTGAAACTCCAGCTGTTAGGGATGGCTCCAAAGGCCCCATGTTATGTTTGTCCAGGACACTGACCCCATTGTCTGGTTCCTTTTCTACAAACAAGAGCTACCTAGTTTCCACAACCAAATTGTTTCTGTAGCTTGTTCAACAAGCAGCCTTCATGGGCTCAGCTGTAATCATCCCTGTTGGAATTCTGGAAACTTAGATTTTGGGGTTTTAGTATATAGTGAGTATATTTTATATATATTTACATATATATAAAACATATATTTTAGTATGTGTGTGAAGCAATATGGAGGATTTGAGGTGTTGTCTAAGTCCTTCTTCTTCACCTCCTTCTTCCTTCTTCGTGGGTTTGGGTGGTTTTCTGTAATTGGGTGAAAAAGGTCCACACTGTGGGCCTTGGGTGATCATTATTGGGTCAGAAATATAAATAATATAGGTGTCACCTCATTATTGGGAAATTAGCACTTTAATAACCTTGGAAAGAGTTAGAGGTACTCCATTTTTCCCTTTTTGTCTAACTTGCTAGTTAGTGCTCACGGCTGGTAAGTCTGTAAATAGATAAGAAAAAATAAACATCCAAGTCTGAACATGAAACCTACATTTCCCGTGTATTAATCCTGACCTTGGCAGAGAAAAAGAAGCCAGAATTATCACAATCCCCAGTGTCACTCTGCCAGAAATTGCTGGATTTTGATGTGTGTGGAATGGCTCTGAGCTAACAGGGTAGCTATGGTCATCAAGGTGTCCTTGTGTCCCATGGGCTGCAGGACAAAAGAGCTCAAGCAGCACCTGACCCAGCTGCTGGGTTTAGTCCCCACTCAGTGTCACGTGCCCCACCCTGGAAAGCCACAGAGCCCAGCCTTGGTGAGGTGTCCTGTGAGTCAGCTGTGGATGCTCTTTGGGAAGTCAGCAATTCTTCCCATACAAAAATTCCAGGTAGTGCAATCCACATGGCTATATTTAGGCATTTGAGCCACAACTCACTGAGTGCCCCCAGTGTAACAGAGCAAAAGGAGTGTGAGGAAGTAGCAAAGTATTTGTCCCACATAAAGACTAAATATCCATTATCTGCAATCTCTCTGGCCTGCTTCCTCTTTCCCTCTGGAGATTTGGCAATTGGATTGATTTGCTGCCTGACTCACTGTCTTAGATTGAGATACTGAGAATTGCTGACAGTATTAATAAAATTAGCATTAGGGAGGATGTTTGAACATTTGCCTTTGACGTTTTTAGGGGAGAGAGCTGACATTTAGTCTAAGTTAAAAAGTTACTTAATTGCCTTTGTTTTTTCCCCTGACCAAAGTCTGTGTAGTTTTCATGTGAAAACTTAGTCCAAAACTAAGAATTTCAGATTGCTAGTTTTGGTCTTTTTGCTGGGAACCCCTGATTAATTAAGAAAGCACTAGATATTTAACAGCATTCTTGGGATAAATATTTTCATAAAACCATAAAATACGTGTACAAGTATCTCCAGCAGTATTGTTTTATGATAGTGAGGATTATTTTGTTCTATCTTAGGTGACATAAAGGTCAAACTGAAATAATAGTCTTAATGTCAAAATCTAAGGACAGGCAAATAGTTTTCAAGAATGGTTTGCATCATTACTTTTAAATGCAGTTGCCTGGTCTTTAGGGTTTGTGGTTAACTTTTGCTCCCTGTGGGAAATGACTGAATTGAGGAGACATTTGTTTCATGTCATGACTGCTCTTTATCTACACACCCTGCACTGTTTTCACGTGGTACAATTAATCCCCAGGGAACAGCAGCAGGCTGAGCTTGGGTTTGCTCTGGTCAGCAAGAGGATCACTTTCCAACAGTCATTGTAGGCAATTTTCAGTAGCCCTTAAAGGTTTTAATTCACGTGTTTGTTAGTTTGTTATTGTATGCTCTTTGCCTGACAAGTGGAGCTGCCTGATGTCATTGAGAGTCTTCTGGAATATTCCCTTTCCATAACCACTGGGGCAAAGTGTTGGAGCTGCTGCCACTGGTCAGTGTCTGTGTAAGGTGTGGAATTGTGTGAAAGATCTTCCGCATGTTAACACTAATTTATAGTTTGTATCCTTTTTAAATAGGATCCTTTTTATCCTTTTAAATAGGGCACTGCTGGTCATCTCCCTGCCCTGTCTGTTTCCTGCTGGCCTCATCCCTTGGCTGGTGGGAATCCAAGCTTTTGGGGCTGGAAGTGGCATTACTTTGTGCCTGTGTCATTTTGAGGCCATACATGCTGGCTGTGTGCTGCTATCAGCAGAACCAGTTCTTCTTCAGGGGAGTTTTCTGTGGGGGAATCCAGCAGAGAGCCTGTGCCAGTCTCAGCTGCACATGTGTGAGGTCGAATTCCCACTGCCTTTAATGAAGAGTGAGTGCCAGAATCTAAAACAACTTTTCCTGCTCTCCTACAGACAGCATTGCTTGTTCCATCCCACAGAAAAGTTGCTATTCTCTTATCTGTTTTTTCCCTTTCTCTGACTGCAAAAAAGTATAAATTATTTTAGTGCAGAAATTTTGGAAGGTTTTCTCCCTCTTCCCCATTTCCTGAAAAGCTTGCTTACAGAGTTAGACACTCATAAGCTTTTCCAAGATAAGAGTTTAATTTATTTATGCTTCATTGTTCCAGGCATGGCTACAGGCTACAGACTGGTTTGGAAATTTGCTGTTCCAACTTTAACAGGTCACTGCATGGAAAGGAGCAGCTGGATTTTCCTCCAGAGCAGCCGTCAGCTGTTGGAAATCTCTTGATACTTCCCTGGCTTCTCCAGATTCAGCATTAACTTCTCCTTCCTGTAACAGGAATTATGCTACGTGCTGTAGACTCTTTAGCTAGAGAAAGGAGGAAAGCACAGGAGGGAAAAACAGCAGATGCTGGTGGGGCTGGAAGAGGCCACACCATTGCTCTGACTCCTTTTCACCTTCATAAGGTCAAAGTGTAGGAGAAAAACCCTCTCCAAATCCAGCATGTCACAATCTGTCTGAAGTGATTCCTGTAGCTCAAGCAACTTCTGTAGCTCAAGCAATGAGTCCAAACTCCAGAAATATGAACTGCTCCATGCTTTTACACTGCTTTTCCCTCTCACCTCTTCCCCTCTTAGGAAGTGCATTCCAGTGTTCCAGGATAGCTGAGGGATGGAGGCAGCAGCCCCATTTCTCATCTCACATGGCAGCAGAATTCTGCTGACTCTGCTGAAGTTCCTCCCAATTTGAGCAGATAGAATGACCCGTATGTGAAATCTGTGTGATGACATCTGTAGGAGATGTAATGCAGCCAAGTAACTTTGCCATGAGAACAGTTTCAGTCTTGCTTGACTTTCATTTAGAATACAATGATGAAAACATCATATTGCATTAAGTAGTACTTAATTAATGTAAGCCATGAGAGAGAAATTCAAGCAACTTTCTCCTTGGAGCTGGATGTTTTACTGAGAGCTGAGCCAGAGTGACATAACTGGTGACTTTTTTCAGAAGTTGAGCTGTTGGTTGCCTCTCATCTCAACTTTACTGAGATTTGTCCTTCAACACCAGTTAAAAAAATTTGAAAGCAGGTTTTCTGCTTGATCTTTCACATTCTTTGTATCAGAGCCCTCATCAGAGCACTCCTTGCTCTCAACTTTGGGCTGTAATTTGTCAGCCCTGAATGTCTTGAAAGGTTGTGGGCAAAGCTGTGGGACAGAAACTGCACATGCAAGAGTGTCCCAAGGCAAACAGAGCTGCAGACACTGACAGTTTACAGTATTTAACCTCTGCAGGGAGCTGATTGATAGACCTTTTGCATACAGTCACAATCAACAGAACTTTTTCACGTAGGTAAAACTGATTTTGGGAAGAGAATAAAGTGAAGAGGGGAAGAAAGGGGAAAATGCCACACAGTTACCACTGCTGGTTATCAGAACTTGCAATTTATGTCCTGTGAAAAACATGGGGAAATAACTGAAAGTCAGAGGGAAGAGTTACTGGCCATGACATCATTAACTCAGTTAATATAAAATATTGTGTGCTCACAGTGGGAGACTTGTTTGTTGAGCTGCTGGTGAAAACAGTGGATTCTGCCTGGTATAAAATGACATGGTTCCACTTCGACATGTCAAAATATTCGCTGGCCTTTAGTGTGGTTTTGTCCAGACCAGGAGATCCTCAGTTCTCTGAGATTAGTGTGGCCTTTTCCCCTTAGCCTTTCTGGTTAAGATACAAGAGAGAGGATATAAATTTGGTTGTAGGATGCAAGGAGCCTGAAGGACACTCAAGATGAAGTTTCCAGATCCTTTTGATGCACTGTTGACCATTTTCAGACACTTTTTCTCTTCCCCATGTTCTGAACTCTGAGCTATTCATTAAAAGGGAAGAAAGAAGAAGCAGTTCCCTCTAGCTGAGGCACTTAATCACGTTTGGAAGATCCACAGATGCAGCCCCGGGATGGCTGGTGGAGGCTGGGGCTGGGCTCTCCCGGGGGATATTAGCGGCTCATCGTTCGCACATCAAGCTTCCGTAATGACGGGTGGGATTATCAGAGAAAATCCCCCTGTGCACCAGTGAATCTGAGCTCTCTTGCCTGTGCAGTCAGACTCCAATTCACAAAATCAAACAGCTGGATTAGCACAGGCAAGGCCAAGTAAACTGGGGGAGGGGTATGTCATGTATAGGTTTTACTCATACCTCTGAGGGTCCAGCCTGGCAGAGACGTGGCAAAAATCAATTAGTGAGATTGCATGATCGAGTGTGTCTTCAAAAATCAAAAAGGTTTTAATAAAGAAATAAAATAATACAAAAACAAAGGCAAAGCTGAGCACAGTATAGAGACAAGTCTCTCACTTGCTACAACACCTTGAAAAGCACAGAGTTTTTTTGTTCTTTCTCTAGTATTTAACAGTTTAAGTGGGCTTTTTAGCCTTTGGCCCAATGAGATGAACAACAGACTTTGAGTTGCATCCTTGGAGCCTAATCCATGCCTCTGTGCTGGCTCCCAGCCAATTACAATGAGAAACTCACAGAACTTTCTAGCTAAACTTCCTAAAATGTCTAAAGGCAAACTGAAACTCTTTCCCTATTTGGATGCACCTGCTGGAGGTGTGGGCTGCATTACCACAGTCACGTCCTGTGAGCAGAGCAGGCATGGTCTGAGCAGCATTCCATGGTTTGTCTGACTCTGAGGTTGTCTTGGTGTGTGTATGTGGGGGAAGGTCTCCACAAAACCCTCCTGAATAATGGCTGGTTTTAGAGTTCCTGTCAACGGCCTCGTATGACGTGTGACTTTATGGTAGAACTTTCCTTCTGAAATTCAGTGTGCTCACAACTCCCCATGTCTTGGCCAGTGCTAATCGTAATCACTCATTAATTGGAAAACGGTGAGGGAAATTGGTAGCCTGCTATAGAGTGAAATATTCCATGGACATCTGGAGTTGGATGCATATATCCAGGGGTTGTGAAATAAGAAAGCAATTGTCTGTGTCCCCAGGGAGCTGTAACCCTGTCAGTAATTTTTTTTTTTTTTTTTATCCAGGGAATGTAGCAGGAAGGATTCCTTCTCCTTGGTACTGAGGTAAAGGATCCTCCTACCTACCCCATGAGGGGCTGAGAGCCAAGGACATGTGTCCTGCTCAAGGCTGATGTGAGTGGAGTCCATCAAACATGGGCAGGAGGTGGCTGGGCAGGTATTTCACCACCTGAAATATCAACCAAGCTTCAGAGTTTAAAAACATGTCATCTTCCCTGCACAACGAGAATTCCAGATGCATTCCCATCCCATGATTTTCAGTTAATCTTCCACTGGCTTGTGATTTCTGAGGAGCTATAGATTGAATCCAGGCATGCTAGCTAAGCTGCATTTCTGAGTGGTAGGGGTTTTTTTGTGTTTGTTTATTTGTTTTAAAATAATTTTTTCCTTTGAAATTCCTTCAGTACCAAAGGGTGAATGGATTATTGGGCACTAATTTAAGATATTGCTACTAATAATAACCTAATGCTTGCTGTTTGTCAAAAGCTGAGAATCAGCAAAGATGAAAGATGAAACTGCCTGAAGTTTCTTGGCAAAAGTGATGGAGGCAAATATTTCAGAGGTCATTTCAATTTTGAAATTTTCTTCCTCGGAGATTGTGCTGTGGTAACATTTGCCTTCTAGATGTTATCAGAGAAGCACTGGAATTTCATAGTAACTGAAATGAAAGAATTTTAGGATGTAGAGTCTGGCTGTTGGAGATATCCCTGTCTTGCTGTTCTCATTAACCCTGCTGGTCTTACAGGCAGTCACTGTGCAGTCCAGGTCCTGCCTTTCTCAGTCAACATCTTACATCTCAAGCTCAAAATGATTTGGTTGTCCCCATTCACTGATAACTTGCTTGACTCTTGTCCTATTTGTTATCTGTTGACTTTTCAATAAGCTTATGTGGGTTTTTTTTCCTTTTTTTTAAAAAAAAGCAAACATAACCCCACACTTGCTTATGCATTAATTGACTTTGCAAGTTAAACAGTGCTCTCTCATTTAACAGCAGTGCTGCAGGAGCACCAAGAGACCACTCAGAGCAGAGCCCTCTGTGGGCATGGAACAAACTCACAGCTGCAGCAGGACCTGCCAGGTGGCAGCTTCTGCAGCCCTAAACATTCCCTTTTTTTTACATGGGAACAATGGAGACTCTGAAGAAACACTGCATTGGTAGATGCTACAGCTCAAGGGCAGCAATGTAGGAAAACAAATACCTTTTAGGTTTTCTGTGAAACTATCCTGATTTTGATATTGTGTAATTCTTGCACAACATAAAACTCCTGTTGCTTTTGGTTCTTAGATGAGTTTAGCTATTCCAGATTTATCCCCTGTTCCTAGTCTGGAATTCTGACCTGTATCTTACTGGGTGGAGCAGGAAGGCTCTAATCAGGCACTGGTAGGAGATTTATTCATTCTTTTCTTTTTGCTAAGCTGAATCTGGCAGCATCTTGAGAACAGCTTTTGATGTGTTCTGCTCCTGCAGTTGGTGCCTCTCCTTGGTGTATCTTGGACTTCAGGGAGAAGGAATTGAAGTATCTTTTCATTGGGAAAACAGGGCTTGTGTGGGGAATGTGTGGAGCTTGGACTGGGAGAATGTTCTTTTGTAGAGGCTGTGAAAGCAGGTGGCCTGTTCTCCTAGAAATCATCAAGTGGCTGCTCTGATCTCAGATCAGAAATGAAGTGCCTGTTTCTGTGAGCAGGTGAAAATACCCCAGGATTTATTTCTAAGAAGTTTCAACACCTACTTTCTCTGTTTCTTTCCTTATCTCCCTCCAGCAATCATAAGTCATGTGGAACACTTTTTCTTCATGGAATTGAGCTGCAGGTTGAGAACCTCTCTGCAGTAGATTGTTAGCAGGTTGCTGCTTTGACTTTTCAATTTATATCACTGAAGACAAATTTTATTAGTAAAATCTTGGGCAACTCAGCAGTGGATTTTTAGGCTCTGACTGGGTGCCTGGAGCTGCATTTCTTTGAGCTGTCTTCTAGAGGAACTGCAGCTGTATAAATGGATGAAGACTGTGGAAAGAAACTATAAATATGGCTTTATTAAGGTGGGTTTTTAAATCAAAGTGACTTTTTGAAATATTTTAATGAACCCTAAAAACTATTTTGCAGTTCTTTCCAAGAGTTATGTTACTTTTCAGCAATGGAAGAGGAGGGGGACGTTAGTGAGGGAATTGTGGCCATTGCATCTGTGGCAGTGCCTTTTCCATGCTCTTGGCTGGACAGAAAACTTAAAATGTCCAGGGGCTAGAATGCCTCTTCTGCTACTAATTTTCATGGTGTAAAGTGTAGCCAGGTTTCACAATGATGGAGAGATACCACTGGGATGGTGTTGGGGAATGAGGAATTCGGGGGCATTTAAGACATTTCCTGTTGCCCTGCAGCTTTTTCAGTTGGATTGTGCTTTACCAGGAATGTGACAAACCTACTCAATATATGTTTTCCTTACTGGAAGTAAATTGGAAACAACGATTTAGCACATAAAAAAATGTGCAAGCATTGCTTGGTGATGGTTTAGTGCCCTCTGTTCCCCTCATGTTCTTGTCCCAGAAAGTTTGGGATCTGTGCTTAAGCACACATGACAGGTATCAGAATTCCATAAGCCAGCTGGACCTTGGTGTTGGCTGTCCTGGGAGTTAATGGTGGGCTCAGGAAGCACCACTGAACTGTGATTCCTCAGCAGCTGGGAGCTGGGAAAATACATGTTGGGGCTTTACATGAGAAAAGACATGTCCATTCCAGCTTGAACACATACCTCCACATCCCAGTGACTCCCAACCTGGCTTCAGTGAACTCCAAAGGGACTTAGAACTGCTAAAGGTTTAGCCCTGACTTTCCACTGACCACCCATATCCCTCCACCCATCCCTTACTCCACTCTCTGCCTGTTTCAGTCTGTCTTGCTTGTTCACCATTGCACAGTGTCTTTGAGGAGAACACTGGGCAAGGTTCCCCACTGAAGGCCAAGGCCATAGCATGAAGGAAATCATTCAGAAAGCTGCTCAGAGTGTAGAAATCACTGTGATGGAAGCAGGTTTCCTCTGGGTGGATGTGTGCACATGTCTGTGTAAATGAATGTGTAAAAGGAAAGGCACTGGAGTGCATCATCCAGAGGTGGTCTGAGCTGGGATTTCCACACAGGAGAGCCTGATGTGGGGAGGCTTTGTAACAACTCCAGTGCTCTGTTTGGGGATGCAGAGGTGTTCCAGATACACAGTACCATCATGGTAAAAATGTTTTTGGCACAGAGGTAACCACCTCTCTTTTCATTCAAGTGTCACATTTTACCCGCTTGCAGTTTCCTGCTTGTATGTTTTGGCTTTTGCCCAGCACCTCGGGCTATGTGTGCTCATCTGGTTTTGATAAAACATTGAACTTAGACAATACATCTTCTTGGACATTTCTTCCTGTTAGATTCAAGTGTGATACAAAGCAACCAGCACTTGATCAGTAGCAGACACTGTTTTTATCAAGCATTGTTGGATGTTCATTAGCCATGAAAGGACTGTAGAGAAAACTTGCACAGGTTGGTGCTCTTCCTTCCTCAGCCACCTCAGTGGCTGCCTGTTGGGTGCTCTTTTGAAGCCCATGTTCACATACCAGGCCACAATATCCAAGTTGTTTGGCTGGTGTTTATCTTGTCTCTTTTATAGTCTTGTTAGTCTGCTAAGAGAAATAAAAATGCTCATGAGATTTTCAACAGTGGCAGATGAATGGGAGTAATAACCTCATTAAAAATCATCTCCTCATCCTGACATTCAGGTAGCATTTGAGAATGCAGTGCAGTAAAATGTTGGGTGAAAAGATGAATAAAAGCACACATTTCTCGTGGTGTGCCCAAGGAGTATGTGTGACCTCTGATATGAGTGTGAGTCACTCAGCCTCTGTAACACACTTCATATCCCTGATAGATGCAAGGAAACCACATCCATGTTTATTAAACAGTGATCCAAAATGTGAAGAAAGGCATTTATCTCACTGAAGTTTATCTGCCTGCCTGTCTCCTTTTCACCAGTCTCCTGGGCTCCCCTTGGAGGAGGGACAAGGAGGGATCTCTCCAGAGGCTGAGCATCCCTGCCTGATTTGCATGCCAGGCAAGCACACCAGAGATTGCTGTGTCACCACATGGTGTTAGTGATGCTCAGTGAGCTTGGGATGGCTGCTGTGTCCCTGTGTTAGCACCATTCCTCATGTAGAAATTGCCTAAATTCCAGTCTCAGGGGAGTTCTGCCCTCCTGCAGGCCACTGTCTGTGGCCTGTCCTGCTGGGCTGGGCACAGGAGCTGCTGCTGGAGGTCCCTGGTGTTGTGCCAGGACAGCAGCTCCCACCCCACAGCCCTTCCTGTGGTGCTGATTGTCACTGCTGGCACCCAGTGTCCAGCTCACAGCTCTTCCAGCAGCAGGGGAATGGGTGACACTCCATGAAAACCTTCTGCATAGGTTGGTCCTGGTGCTGTTGGGAAGCCTGAGTTGCACAGGGAGATAGAAGACACTCAGACTTGCAGAGCACCGTTGGCACAGGCTTTAACCTGACCTCAGGCTCTGACAAACGTGTTTATCCAGCATGAGGGAGGCTGCAGGCACTGCACAGACCTCTTTGTTCTCAGCTTTTTTATCTCTTCATGTCTCATCTCCCTTCCTTCCCTCGGTGGACCGAGATGAAAGTTGTGTGCACCCCTCTGCAAGCTTCCTCAGAGATCCAATTTAAATACCTCATCCTTGGAGCACATGGGAGGGTTGAGACATTGAACCTCTTCCACCAGAGGGTTACAGTCCCAGAGCTTTTTTTTTGTCTTGTTTCTGGGATTATGGATATTCAAAACTGCAATTGAACACTTAAACTTTTATGGGAAAGGCTGGTAGAACTTAATGTGCTCTTTGGTTTTCAGCAGATTTTTGCTCAACGTGGAAGTGAGTTTTGCCATCTTGCTGCAATACTACACTCCAATAAGTAAATGCAGTAGAATCCCATTTAATTTGTATGAGTTGCAGCCCCTAAAATCCTCTAGGCTATTTGAACAGATTACAAACCAAACCCCAGAGTTTTTCCCTAATTTTCCAGTTGTGCAAATCCATCCTTGGATATTAAAAAGACTAAGGCTCATTATACATTTTCTGTCTCCTGTATCGTGACCAATTTGTTAGAAAAATCAAAGATCTGGTTCTTGGAATGTTGTAACTAACAAGTGTTTTTTTAATCATATCTTAATCCTCAAAGGCAGGAGATAACTCTCAAAGTAGGTGCTGCCTGCAGGTTTCTCAGTGACACTGAAATATCTGATAGACCCTCACTAAATCTGTCTCCAGGTCCAGGGATTAGAAGGCAGCTGACAATTTTCATTAATGATACGTAGGATGAGGGGGAAATCCAACTTACACTCCCTGTATTGGTTGTTATGATGACTGAAATGTGGTTTTATTTTTGCCTTTATCACATGAACATGGAAAAGAAGAAACACATAGCAGAGGTTCCATTTTTTTGAAGCGTCACTCATCTGAACCATCTCCAGTGTAAAAAATGAAGTTGCTTTTACAGAAACCATACAAAACCATTGTCAGGGCTTATATGAAATACCGTTGTGTCCTAATAATAACTTTGAGCTGAAAAATCTTGGCATCCTGCAGCTTAGGAAAGGGTTTTAAAATTCACCTTCAGTTTTTGGGCAACAGGCAAAACATGTGGCTCTGTTTAGGAGCTATTTTCGTTAAAGCTTGACAATACAGGATGATAAAATACAGCTGCATTGTTTAAACTTTCAATTTAATTTCTGGTTGGGGTCCAAGCTGTTTCATCAATATGGCGCCATTCATTTCAAAACAAAGCCCTTGGAAGGGTCTCCATTACCCCACCATTGATCAAGAGGGTGTTAAAATGTGGAGCCTAATTATGTTCCTGGCCTGTTTGGAATTCCAAAATTGGATTTTTATAACTGTCAAATTTGCAATCAGGGTAGCTTTCCATGACAATTAGTCAGAATTATTAGTGCTTTTCTTGCCAGGGAGTTATAACTAATGGTGGTGGCTCACTTTTCAAGGCTCAGTAAGTGTCAAAGGCAACATATATCTTACAGAAGAGCCATTTGACTGCAAAATTGTCTGCACTGAACTGCACCCGAGCCTCTACTACTGTTACAGTCATTTTTATCAGTCCTCTAGGGCTGAGTTGTGGCTACAACCTCTACTGCAAGCTCTGCACATAGAATCAGCCACTGGGTTCTGCCTTCTTGCAAGATGGGACTCAAGAAATTGTGACATGAGGAAGCTCATCCGTGAATATTTCACTCAAGCTTACCTTGGTGAGGGCTGGTGCTCAAAAGGCTGCTGATTTTGGTCAATTATTGCTTTGAATCTTTAAAATGAGCCAAGGAGAAACACCTGTACCACCTGTCTGAGGAAGGCTAAATCCTCTCAGCCTGATACCTGACTCACAGCTAAAGCTCCTGTCTGTGTGTAAGGCTGAGTTTGTGCTCAACTAGAGATGTTTGCCCAGGTGGGAATTCCTTCTTGGTACAGCTCTACAAATGTTATACATAATATTCAAGGGGAAAAATAAAGAAGAAAACAGTTATAACAACAAGCAAAGCCAAACCCAAAGACATGAAAGCTGAGGTACCCACCCCATGCTGTCCTGTGCAATACTTTGCAGACATGTGGTTCTTCAGCCTAAATGCTGGTGCATGAGGGCATTTGCTCACAGGAGAGCAAACACTGGCAAAAAAGAGCAAACACTGACCTTTGGCTCCTGTGCAGCATCAATTTTGGAGGCATCTGTTCAAGATGCACATGACCTTCTGTTTAAGGAATTGATCTCGTTGAAAAATAATCAATTGCTATTTCCAGATTTGGTTAATTTTCCTCTTTCTCCATCTTATCTGTCACTGTCCCTCAGTGAGGTGCAGACACTCATTCTAAAAGCAAAGGTGGCAACTCAAACCAGTTAAACTTAAGCACAAGTGCTGATGTCAAACAATCACCTCTGGTTTCCCTCAGGCAGCCAGAGCTTGCCTTTTTCTCTTAGGACATCTCTTCTTCTCTTAGGACATCTTCTTGTTCTCTTAGAACATTTTTTTTTTCTTAGGACACCTCTTTTTCTCTTAGAACACCTGGAACATCTCTGTGTCCACTGACATATATTTACCTGGACAGTTATGTCATTGTTTTTGACAAAAAGATCTGGAATTTAGCTTTATTGATACAGGTTCCAAGTTGCTCATACCCCTAATCCTGCAGAACATTTGCCCTGGAAGAAAGAGGGATTGTACTCAATTTTGCTTAATTAAATCAACCTAAACTAATTGTCAGCTAATAAAATAGTGTTGGTCAGCTCATAAAACAGAAATGAAGATTAAAAGAGCAGTTGCCATGAACAGGTGGTAACTCTGTTTCCAAGTTAGACCACATTACTCTCTGGCACAGAATCCCTGAGAATACCTCATATTCCAGGTTTTTTTCAAAAAAATGTTTATGAAACTTATAAAATATAGAGCTCATTTTATAACCAATTTTCTATCTCACCTGCCAAGAGCAGTGGGGGTTGAGCCAGCACAAGGCGGATGCAGAGTTTTAGGCAGATGTCCAGAAATGGATTCTCTGCACAGGGCTGTGGAATACATTTCTACCTTTGACTGGCCTTTCTGCTGCAATTCTTGAGATTTAGTTTTTTCTTTCTTGTTGCTATTGCAGAAAAGACCTAGTAAACATTTTTTTAATGTCATTGATCTTGACCTGACACTGTTGTGCAAAGGGAGAAACTTTCTGTTCTCACTGTGGATGCTATTTAACTCTACATGGATCTTGAGTTAGTTAACAGGATCCCTCTGGATTTGGCCTTTAGTGTTTTTGTTGACTCTGCAGATCTTGCAGAAGGCATTAAACATTTATCTAATTTCATCTGGAAAGGACTAAACTGGAATCTTTCTCTGCTTCTCAAAGTGGAAGCAGAACTCGGTGGTTTGAAGTTGCTGGTAATGGTTGAATGATGAAAGAAAATTTATTGCATAGTGATTATTCTATTATTCGAATAAGAGTGTAAACCATGTGGTTTTGAGCATTTTGTTATGGCTTGAAGGTAATGTGGATGCTCTGTAGTAGTGCAGGGCTTCCAGCACCAGAGATTTGCCATTTTCTGTGACCACCCATTCCCAAAAATCTCATGTAGGATGTGCTTGGTTGATCTTAACACATTAAGTCCTCCAACGTGAAAGACAAGATTAATTTTCTTCCCCTTCACTGAGGATGAGTGTGCTGCCTCAGTGCAGCTCCTCAGGCTGCACTGACAGAGCAAAGGGGAGGCTTCTGCCAGACTTTGGGGTTAAAATGTGAAGCTTGATTCTTGTTTCTCTGCACTCTTCTTGCAGCTGATGTGTCCTTCCCTGGCATGGAGGTGTGAGAAATCAGGGCAGCTGTGGGGGCCAATGGTAACCAGATTTTAGGCTCTTCGAGACTTGGCTGTGCTGGTACCTGACCTGGATGAGAGAGGAGAGGACAAGGATATGAGGAGAAGGACATGAATCTGCACTGCTGACTGTCCTGGGAGCTGCAGAGGGTGCTGGAGCTGTATCCCAGTCCTCAGCTGCAATCCTGTGGCTGCTGTAGCCAAGGCAGGGAGCAGGGTGGGTGGTTTTCTGGGAAGAAGGGTGTTTCTGTGGCTTGCTGCAGTCTCAAGGCAGACCTATAAAAAGAGAAAAGAGAATTAGACACCCATCACATCTGACAGGATGAGGAGCTGGAGTGTCTGGAGGGAGGTTTCTGTGGGAGGCTGGGACTCCCCTGAGTGGTTCCTGCTGCAAAAGTGGTCCTGGCCATGCCACAGGAAGGGCTCACTCAATAAATGCCATGTTTGCTATGTTTGCACTTCAGTGGCCCTGTGATCCAGCCAGGCTGTCCTAACTTATATGTTTTCCAGACCCTCCTGCACCCCCCTGTGCCACCAGAGATGGGATTGCAGCTGGAGCTGGCACAGCTTGGAGCCCCCTGGCACTGGGGATGCAGGAAAGGCTGCAGCATGGCCATCTCCTTGTCCCTGCAGGATTTCCTAGAGGCAAATGCTGCTGCCTGGCTCCCACTGCTCAGCCTGGTGGGAGGAGAAGTGCTGGGAGCAGTGCAGAACAGCCTGTGATTGCTCATCTGAGAAAAAACATGGTAGGAATTTATGGCAACATCCCCTCAGGGATCTGATTCACTGTGTCCTTGCTGAATGAGCATCACTGAATCCCAAATCTTGGATTAAACTAGCTGAAAAAATTCCCCACACTGGCAATCCTGTGAGGGTCTTGGGGTCAGGTCCTGCTAAGATAGGATTTCTTTAAGGAAAAGGGAATAAGATAGTGCTGGAGTTCATTCAGGACAGTTTTCTGTTCATCCACATGTCCCAGATTTGCCCAACATTATGAAAACATCTGCTGGGAGTCACACCAGCAGTCAAGTCTATTTATTTTCCTCAAAGAATAGGTTTAGGGGGAATGTAACACTGACTGTGGGACTTGGCCCATTATCACTGCTTGTGTGCATTAAAGCTTGAGTGACACAGCAGAGCTGGAGGAAAGTTAAAGCATCCTCCTCCAAAGAAATGTGTGTGGGCTTCAGTGACTCTGTGAGGGTCCTAAGGGACTCCAGACATTGTCCAGATTTGCACTGATGTAAATGCACCAACATCTCCTGTTCCTCCCAGTGAGGATGAGTAGGACTGTGAGCAAGTTGGCTGCTCAGCTTCCCAGGCCTTTGCAGAAAACCATCCAGGACCCCAGACTAACAAAAACCACATTCAAAGCAATTATCTGATCTTGTTTGGTTGGTTTTAATGTGATGTTTCTAGACACTGGCACAACAAACACACTCTTGTAAACTCTTGTAACAGTTGTTTGCAGTTAGTATCTTCAAGATGGTTTTATGTGTGCTGATCATGACTAATATCCATCACTTCAGTGGGACCGTCACCCTCAGCTGCCGGGGGAAGTTTTTCCTACTAAGACAATTATTTTCACAGCTTGTTTAGCATTTTTCTTTTTCCTTTTATTACCCTTTTATTCACAAAACACAGATACTGATTTGCTCATATATTTCCAGAGGAAAGTGCTTTGTGGTTCACAGACTTAAATAATTAGGTCTTCACAGACCTCAGACTGGTTGTAAAGGCAGTTGGAGTCGTCATCTCTGGCTTTACACTTGGAAACAGAAAAAGTCTGTAGAGGGAAGGTGACCAAACCAGCTGAAGCTGTCTTTGGCAGAGCTGGGGACAGACACCCCCTCTGAAGTGTACTCTGTTTTTCTAAGCTTTAGGAGATGTTGCTGTGCCCATACTGCTAAAGGCTTTCCCCCCACCTTGATTCCATCTTTTCTTGTCACAAACATCATTTTTAGCACATGCACCAGCTGCTGGAAAGGTGCTGGATTCTTCTCCCCATGGCTCAGCCAAAACAACAGCAGCTGCTCTCCCTCCTTGCACCCGGGACTGTTTTTTCCCCATTGTGTGTGATGGAAGCAGTGACTGCTGTTATCCCAAAAACCCACCCCAGATCCACCCCCTGCCCCTTTTACCCTGAGCCAGGGTGGATGCTGCAGCCTGCTCCCTTCAGGAGGTTACTGTGGGCCTGATATTTCTGGGTCTGAGAGATTTTAGCCTGCTAGCAGCTGCTAACTTTTTCCCAAGGAAAAATATCTCAAGAAAGTTTCTTCTCCAAACAATCTTGGCAAACAACTCTCTCAAAACAACCTTTCTCCAGGTGCTGTTTTGCTGTTTCTCTAGTTTAACCAATGGCATTAGAGAGGTGTCATTCCTATTCACCAACCATGTTAAGTCTGTATCAGAACACCTTATAAAAGGTAGTAAGAATTAGACAATAAAAGCCTTTTTTTCTATGCTCTTTGCCTTCTGAAATATTTGGAATCTTTTCATCTTCCTTTCATGTCCTACAGCAACAGGTTAGTCTGAGGTTGTATTTCTTGGAAGCACCATCTCCAGAGGAGGCAGGGGCTGCTTGGGGGCTGTTTCAGCCCTGGGAAGGGTGGTGTGTGCTCTGCATGCTGGGGGTTGCTGCTGGCACAGGGGCAATGGAATCCATTCCTCCCCAGGTCGTGCTCCTCCAGCTGAGTGAACCTTTCCTCCGCTGAGGCAGCGCTGTGCAGGGCGGGGTCTGACACCGAGATAACTCCTTGTCTCCCCCCGCAGGTTCCTCTGGCCGCCAGCACGGCTCCTTCCCCAGCCAGGACCGTAAGTGGGCACCACGGGCATCCCCAGGGCAGAGCCCAGAGCAGCTGGGCTGCACTCCTGGGGGAGGGGGCTGTTCCAGCCAGGGGTGCCCTTTGCTTCTGGGGAGAGGCTTTCTTTGCTTCTGGGAGAGGCCCTTTGCTTCTGGGGAGAGGCTTGTGGGAGGGGTGGGAGGGGGGGGTCTGTGAGTCTCTGCCTGCTCTTTGCCTCGGTTTCCCTCAAGGATCTGGAAAAGGGAGCTGGGAATGGCCTGCTTCTCTCTGGTCACTGCCCAGGGGGTACCTGATGAACACCTGGGAAGGGCCATCCTGCTCTCACTGTCCTCCTTTTCACTTGGTTCACTGTCTGAGAGAGGACACCAGGCTCCTGGGGCTGTCCCAGGGTACCTGTGGTGCTGTCCTTGCCATTAAAACTCATGCCTCTGTTTTCCCCAACCTGCTCATGCTTCTCATCAATCTTTTGGGGTGGGATGCTGAGAAGAGCCAGGAATGGGGTTACTTGATGAGGTGAGTACTCAGAGGGAGGGTAGCTGTGGCCTTATTTACAGTTCCAGGCTCTCCTGTGAGGAGAGAACTTCCTCAGCCATTGGCATCCAGCAGCCTGGTGTCTCCTTGTGTCTGAATGTGTTGGAAGAGCTTCCCCTGAGAAAAACAAACTGGTTTTAAAGGTTGAAATGGAATGAAAGCTGATTTGTTGCTTGCTGGTTCATGAGCTGTCTGTCTCCAAACGGATGTTAAAAACTCAGTTGAAAGTTCTCTGGTGCAGATGCAAAAGCCCAGCCACGGTTTTAAATTCTAAAATGTATCTCCAGTGATGGTTAATCAATGAGAAGCAGGAGTTTACATGGGAGTCTTTGTGCCTGATGGCCACATGCAGGTTTTGTGGAAGGTGAGGATCGTGGCAGCTCTGAAGCAGCACATGCTGAGTTATCCCAAGTGCTGGGTGGTGAAGGCCGTGGTGTGAAAGGGCATGAGGAGCTCTCACTGCTCTGCCTCTCTGCTCTCCTTGCTGAACACACACTCAGCAGAAAAATCCATCTCCCACAGCCCAGAAGCTCCTGTGAAGCCTCAGATTAGGACAAGCTCCCAGTGTTGTGCCTCAGCCTCTATGGAGTTGTGCTTCTTGCTGTAGCTGCAGTTCATCTCTGTGTGCTCTGCCCTGGGGTGCCACAGAACGTGCTGCTGATTCCTCCTGGAATGGCTGTTCAGGCTGGAATTGGCCCAGGCAATTGGAATGTGGGTCCTAGGCACAGCTGGAGGAGTGGGAAGCAGCCAAACAGAGCAGAGAGGGCAGCCTGGGAAGGACCTGTGTCAAATCTGCATGGGACCCTGAAGATGCCCATCACTATTCCCAGTGCTCACTAGGGAGACCAGAGGACATTTGGAGCGTGTAACAGCTTCCTTGAAATTCTTAGTTCTTACTGTACCAGGAAAAGAATCAATGTCTGACTGGAGAAGCCAGCCCCAATCCTTTTGGAAGGGAAGGATCCTTCAGTCCTTGTTTCTATCCTCATTTCCTTTCCTACTCTCTGCTGTGGTTTGGGATGCTGGTGCTGACTCCCCTCTGTTAACTTGGGCATGTCCTGGCACACAAATGCCCTTCTTACTACAGTGACCCTCGTGCTGGAGCTGCCATGTGGAAGAACTGATGACATGTCCAAATACACATGGGAAAGTACTGTGTCAGCAGAAATTATATCTACATTTTCTGCAGTCCTCATTATTGGTCCTGGCACAGACCACTCTTAGTTCTGGATTGTCTTTTTAAAATGGTGATTTGTTTCCTTGGCCTGAAACTTTGTGCTTCAGTTTCTCCCTTGGTGGCTGTGCCCTTTTCAACATCTGTCCTGTTGGGTATTCAGAGAGAGCACGAAGAGTCCTGCCCTTGCACACCACAGCCCTCAGAGGAGGCAACATATTAAATCATTTTAAAATGAGCTTTACTCCACTGTGCACTTTCAGGCCCTTTTGAAGTTTCATCCAGGCAAAATCTAGTGATGCTGTTATTCTGCTGATGTGACAGCAGGTTAGAGAGTATGGGCTGGGTGTTCATGATGGTTGTGATGGGTGTTGAGGATGCTCTGAACACCTCTCCTACAAACACAGGCTGAGAGAGCTGGGGTTGTTCAGCCTGGAGGAGAGGAGACTCCAAGGAGGCCTTAGAGCCTCTTCCAGTGCTTAAACAGGGCTTATAAAAAGGAAGGAGAGAGACTTTGTATACAGGCAGATAGTGACAGAACAAGGGCCAATGGTTTTATACTCAAAGAGGGGAGGTTTAGATTAAATGGTAGGAAGGAATTGTTCCCTGTGAGGGTGGGCAGGCCCTGGCACAGGGTGCCCAGAGAAGCTGTGGCTGCCTCTGAATCCCTGGAAGTGTCCAAGGCCAGGTTGGACAAGGCTTGGAGCAACCTGGGACAGTGGAAGGTGTCCCTGCCCATGACAAGGGAGTGGACCTGGATAATCTTTAAGTTTCCTTCCAACACAAACCATTCTATCCCTCTATGATTTATAGGTTGGTTGGATTTTTAGGGGTTTTTTTTTGATTGTGGAATGAATCCTCCTTCTTGGCAATCTGGCCTGCGATTCCTCTTGTTGCCCGATGTTTGAAGATTTCCTTCCATGATTTGATTTTAGTCATTCAGCTTCCAAATGATTCTCTGATTTTAGGATGTGGGCTAAGGCCTTTGGAAGTGTGGGGCCAGGCAGCAAGGCAGAGACAGTATTGCTTGCATGCGGTTATGGGCTTTTTCTGCACCCTGGTGATCTGCATCCCAATACTTTGGGATTGTCACTTCAGGCAAGGTGAGCAGATAATAAAAATATTATGTTTACCATAATAAGGCTTTCAGAAGCTGGGAGGCTTTCAGAAGTGTGAGCTGCTGCAGGATTTCTCAAAGGCACAGGTTTTCTTGTGTGTTTTCTTTCACACTGCAACGTTCCTCGTGGGCTCCTAAGCCCTGCAGTACAGAGAGATCTGCAGATGCTTCTGGCTGCAATCAGACACTTCCAGCCCTTCCCAAGGTGGGTGTCTCTGCCTGGCCTTTGCTATTGGCTGTTTCTGAGGCTTCAGCCCATTAGAAACTTTAGTTTCAGGGAGTGAAGTGGAATTTAAACTATCTGAATATAGTCCTTTGTGTCAAATCAAATGATTTGTTAAAGTGAGGCCAGATTTGTGGGGGGAATCAATCTTTTTTATTAGATCAACCCATGTGGAAAAAGCAGACAAACTTTCAGGCATATTAACCCTTCTGCTTGCAAGAATGAAGAGACCTGTGTGCCAGGGGAGGCTGTGCTTTAGGCTGTGCATTCACTCTGACTGTTCCTCAGCAGCCTTGGTCTGAACACAGGCATGGGTGGTATTTTTGAGTGTGAATGCACACTTTTTTGGGGGAGAAAGACTCCTCTCCCTCTGTGTTTGGACACTAGATGTTACTACAGAACAAATAATGGGCTTTGCTCTGCAGCTGACTCATTGTGCAAGTCTGGGGCTAATTACTGAATCCCTCTGTGCCTCGATTTCCATCTGTAAAATGTCACAGATGCCCACCATTCATAAATCGTTTTCAGATTTCCAGATGAGGTGCTGTGTAAGTGTAGAACAGCATTAGTTTATGCATATTGTGCTAGAGGATAATACAAACCACTTGCAGCAGAGGAGCCTCACAGATGTGTCTCTTTCCACTGTGAAAGGCAAGGCCCGAGCTGATGATTTAGCACAGCACTAATTGGGCTAAAATAGGAGATTGCTTTTGTACTGATGCAATTGTCACCATTAAAGCCCTCGTTTACCAATGGTTCTTGGAGGTAGCCCAGTGCTTCCCTGTTGAGGAGAGCTGCAGTGCCTGGGCCCTGGCAACACAGCAATTTACAGCACTGCCCCTGCCATCATTCCACACCTCTGGAAAGGGACTGGCCATGGTTTGGTGGGAATGTGCATCTTGCTTGGCTTCCAGCTGCACTTAGCACGTTTTTGCTGGCATTTCCTGATCTCCAAGCAGAGGCATTCCCAGTGCCATTCCTGGGTGTTGCACACACAGGAATCCCCATTTATTGATAAGAAAAGCTGTTCCCATGGCTGCGGGTGAGTGAGAGCCTGGCAGCTGTTCAGCATTAAGTCAGTTCTCAAAGTTTAAAGGATTTGTGGGCTGTGATGGTTTGGGTTCAGGCAATTAACTCTGGTGAAGTGCCTGAGAGTGTCTTGCAGACACATTTCATGGAGAAAGATGAACTTAAACAGTGAAGAGCTTTGATTTGATTAAGTGCCCTCAAGTTTCTGTGTTGTGCTGTTGGGGCTAAACTCTCAGTGGGTACAAAACCTAGGAGCTCTCTGACTGCAGGGGAATTATGGTTGTTGCTTCCCATTGCAATCTGGCCCTGGGCTTGTTTTAAAGTGCCAAAATCACCCCTGTTGCCAGCAGCATCACGTGGCAGCAGGCACCAGTGACTGTGCATTGGCCTCTAAAGCTTGATCTGTGTTATTTTTAAGCCCTGCTTGGAGCTTATTTATCAGTGTATTGTTCCCTGGTGCTCAGAGGTGACTATTGATGGTGTGCGGTTGGAGGGATGGAGGTGTCTCTGGAGGTATCCAGTTCCTTCCTGGTGTATTGCAGGCAAATTGCACCATTCTGGGTTTGTCCATTTTGGACTCACTGGCCCTTCTCCCCGTTCCTCATCAGTGCTCAGAGGGAGGGTCAAAATTCATTGTCAAACCCTCCACAGCTGTAAGAGTAACATAATATTGAGGCAGAGTGTGTGGGGTGACAGGCGTGGGGGAGAAGATTGGCTGACACCCAGCCTTACCCAGTGCTTGCCATGTTCCAGGAGAAATCTCCCCACATGCTGGGCCTTCATTCATGGGTCTAAACTTGCCATTTCAGGTAGTTTAAAGGAGAATTTCAGGGTGGAATCATGTAGAACCTCAAAATGAAGCTCTTCAAACTGCCACCAGCATGAGGTCTCTTAGGGGACATGCTGTGCTGCTCGTTGTTGGGTCCACATCACAGGTCAGAGAAAGTGCAAATGGCAGATGGTGATTAAAGGCTTGGTCCTGTCAGAAAGTGAGTAGATTCCCACATTTAGGAAGTGTTTAGTGAGTTTTGGATTAAACAACAGAATGCAGGAATCCTAGAAAACATTTTGATTATGAATATCCTTTGATTTTTCAATCTGAAATGATTTGGAGGTGTACCTTCTTTAGAAGAGTTAAAAATCTGAAGCTGAAACTGAAATGTTCCTGGCTAAGCCCAAGCAGATATTTCCTTTACTAATTTTTCTTCACCCAGAAGTTAACAAGGCAACAACAGAAAACAAACCCAAACAAAAAGTCCTTTGCACAGCTCTGTGCTCACCACTAATGGGATGCAAGTGTTACCTTGTTCTTCACATTATGGAGACCAGAGGATGTGAGGGATTTGCTGGGTCCCAGTGCCCCTGGGTGTCCTGGAGAATGGAATCACAGCTGCAGAGAAATGTGGAAAGGATTCCTCTTCCTGCTGCTCAGATCTGTAAGGAGCACTGCAGAGCTCAGGGGGGTTTAGAAAAAGGCCAGTGAGGGGTAAGGAGCAGCATTAGGCAGAGTGAGGGTCCCTGAGGGATGTCCTGTACCTGTGAACCATTTCAGCCCAGCTCCCAAGGGCTCAGTGGTGGTCACTGGCTGTGTGCAGGGCAGGGGTGTTGGATGAGGGCTCTGGGGGCTGTTCAGGGCCCCAGGGAGGGAGGGAGTGGGGGAGAATGGACAAAGCATGGTGGGGTGAAACCTGAGGCTGAAATGCTGACACGGGAAATAGAACCTTTCCCAGTGTGCCCCTGGCAATAGTAATAACAATCATCATCATCATCATCATTGTGCATTTGCTGGAGAAAGAATGTGCAAACATAGTATTTTGATGTTCAGGGAGCCAAATTCTTCTGAATTCTGACCATCCTTTTCACTGGCTTAAAGAGTTGTTTTTCTTATTTGTCTTTCATCTGATTTTTTGTCTTGGCTGAAGGAAGCTAGTGCTAAATGTTCTGGATGAGGAACAGCTAGAGCTTGAGTGAGCATCCTGAAAGTCACATTTGTGGGTTACAGGGACACTGTGCAGAGAGAAGGTGTCCAACCCTAGAGCTGCCCTGCAGCTTTGCAGGCCCAAGTAATAAAACTCAAAGCAGGGGTAGAATTTGAGGTCAGAAATCCCAACTGGAAACAAGATGCACATTTCCTATCCAATGGTTAACTTTGGATGCAGTTCACTAAGGAAACCTTGGTTGTCTGGCTCTGGAGTGTCTTTGTGAAACACAAACCCCAGCTCAGCACACGTTGCTTGGCTCGAGACTGTGAGAGATTCCCTGACCTGTGTTACACAGGTGCAGAACCAATATTGTGAGGGTCCCTGCAGACTTCATGGTGAGCCTAAATTCAAATGTTTCCTTTTGTCCTGTCTGCTTCCTTATTTCATGTTACACTGCACTGTATTTTGACTGCATTTTCCCCCTGATTGCTTCTCCCAGCAGGGAAAAGCAGTCTTGTTTGTAAGGGATGTGAAGCCATCTCAATGTAAGATGAAGTTTTCAGTGTGGTGGAGTTTCCCTGCATTCCTCACTGGGGTCAGGGCCTGTAAAGTTTCTCTCCATGTCACAGAGCAGGGATTGAGGGAGAAATGAGTTTACTTCAGCCATGGTAGCATCAGACATGGGATTTTGGCACAGTGAGGACTGGACCAGCTGGAGGAGGAGTGTTTTCCCCTGGGTAGAAGCCCCAGGCCCTGTGGACATTGTGCCCTCAGCTTCCTTGGCTGGAAAGTGTGTGGAATCCCTCTTTTAATTTGGGGACTTTTGACCTAGTCTAGATTCCCTCTGTCTTGCTGTGAGTGGTTTGTAGATACATATCGTTCTTCCCACCTGTGTGTCTTTATTTTCTGTCCTTTTATTTGCTTTGTCTGCTTTGCTGCCATGCCCTGCTACAGCTGTGAGCCAGGGGAGGGTTTGTTTGCTGCTGTATTAAAATTATTGAGTATACCCAGTGCCACCAGCATCACTTGGATCACAGGATCAGCAGCTCCACTCAGCAAGGCTTTAACAGACTCACTCTGGACAGGTAAAATCTTTGTTTTCAGGGTAACTTCAGTCAGGCTGTGTTAGTGAAATGTCCTTGGTGCTTGTAAAAATAAAGATGATTTATTTCTATCCAAACATGTTGCATCAAAACCCAGCTAAACCTTCCTCTGGCAGATAGAGATGGATTGAACACAGATCTCACAGCTGATGGTTCCCTGTGAATAAATTATGCTGATCAAATTCCAAATGCTGATGGAGCACCACCAGCAGGATGGGGAAGAGCACAAATCCCCAGGCTGAGAGGAATTAGGGATAAAATTAGTGATTGAGGTGGGAGGGTGCATGTGTGAAATCTTAAATAAAACAAGGTGAGTGATGTGAGCTGTTTAAGAATAGACCTGGGTGAATAACGGAGGGGTTTTGGCTTGATTTTCCAAATCAAAAAAATTGGAAAGCAAAATGATTTGAGAGAATCTGAAATGGAAAATTTTAAGGTTTTGACACAGTGTAATAACTAAGATATGAGTTTGGGTCAATCAGAATTGTTTCTTTTGACCCAAACAAAACAATTTACTTTCACCTAAGATTATGAAATTTGTTAATTTATTTTTAATTTAAGTGAGATTTTACAAAAATGCTATTCAAAACTAAGGCTGAAACATTTAATTCAGAAGATATGAAAAATTATTTAAGAAAAAACCTCTAGAGATAATATTGCAAAACTTTTAAAAATTGCACCAATTTCTTTTCGCTTGAAACACTGTACCAAATTTTGGGTAGCTTCTTGAATAGGAGTTGTTACTCCAACAACTTGGAGTTACTTACATTTTGTGGTAAACTTTCTTTTCACTCAGTTTTGCTGAGTTTTTTCTTACAGACATTTCAAATTCACTAAATATCATGATAATGAAAAAACATTTATTGCTTGTTTATGAAAAAAAAAAGTCTTTTCCTCTTTAAGAAGGAAAAGAAGAAAGTAGACACAAAAATGAAGTATGAACACTTTACAAGCGAAAAAGGATCAGATAGCAGTTCTCATAAGAAAGGAAATCTGAGCTGCTTTTTGAAGATAGCCAGTAAAGTTAAGGGTAAGGGTTGTTATAATAGAGATATGAGAGACATTACAAATGGGGGAATTTTGGCAGTGATTGGGGTCTCGTAGCAGAGATGGTGAATTATCTGGAATGAAGGTAAAAAGGCAAAAAACATTCTGGAGGTGTTCTGTTTCATATTGATAGGCAACCTAATAACTCACAATTTCCAGGTGAAGATAAAACGTTCCAGCCTGCAAAATCCTGATGTGAAAACTGTGGGAAAGAACAAACCCTCTTTGGTCAAAGAGACCATCTTGAAGCTTCTCTGAGCTCCAGGCTCCTGTTGTGTGATGTTTTAATGGTGCTGGTGACCAGGCTGAGCGAGATGTTGTGGGGCTCTGCCAGTCCCAGTCTGGAACCTGGACCACAGAATGGTCTGGGGCTGGAAGGGACCCTGAGGGATCATTGAGTCCCACTGTTGAGTGACCACCAGGGCACGTGGTGTTAAAGGCAGGGTGAGAGGTGAGGCTGTGGCCTGGTTGGAGCATGCAGTGTTTGCAGGTCAGCAAATTTTGTGCAGCTGGACATGTGAAATGCTGGGAAGAGGAGGCACTGAGTGCACAGCTCTTCTCTGGGTTGGGTGACTTGGCCTTTCTGGCACAGCATCAGGACTCTGACAGCCACTGCCCAGTGGGGCCCTTCCCCTGCCACTGTCTTTGCCCACAGGGGAAGAGGAGGGGCAGGCACTGATCTCTCTTCTCTGGTAATCCCTGACAGGATCTGAGGGAATGGGCTGGAGCTGTGTCAGGGATATATCAGGGAAAGGTTTTTCCCCAGAGGGTGCTGGGCACTGCCTAGGCTCCCCAGGGAATGGGCACAGCCTGAGGCTGCCAAAGCTCCAGGAGAGTTTGGATAATGCACAGGGTGGGATTGCTGGGGTGTCTCTGCAGGGCCAGGGGTTGAACTGGACGATCTTTGAGTCCCTTCCAACTCAGGATATTCTGTGATTCTGTGGTTTACAATGCACACTGCAAGTAAATACCAGGGCAGTAAACAGAGCAGTGGAGTCTCAATGATCCTACACTAAACAAAACTCAGAGAGCTTCCCCTTGCACAAACTGCTCCTGCTCTGGCTTTACTGGGGCTGGAGCTGTGGCCAGGGTCAGAGCCCTTCCCTCCAGCAGCTCTCCAGACCTTTGATTCCTGAGCCTTTTCTCCTCAGGCCAGAGGCTACCGGGTGACAGAGGTGTCCATCCCCTCCCCTCCCTGCCTGCTGTCAGCTCAAACCCCACTGCAGAGCTGCACACACGGCCCCTTCTAAACAAGCACAATTAATAAAGCCTATCTAGCCAACATCTGACTCTCATTAGAGGAAATGTGTTGAAAAAACAGATCCCAGGTTGGCTGTGATTTATGGCTCGGGCCTGCTATCCTTCACAAGCACTGGCGAAAGCTTTTGCAAAGGGCCAGAACATAAACTACTTAAGGAAACTCAGTAACCATGTAAAAAGGCTGGAAGGGTCAAATCAGACAAATTAAAGAGAGGTGGAAGATGCAAGCCCAGGCTGGCTGTCCCCCAGCTGAGGGCCACCTAGGTAGGCACAGGAGATCTGTGTTCATGTTTCTGCTGTGGAATTTGACTTTAAATTCCTCCTGTGCCAGTGTCAGGAAGTGTCACTGTCCTTTTTCTGGCTAAAGTGTGTGGCAGTAAGGGGATGGAGGGATCAAGACTGTCAAATAAAACATCAGTGCATGAGATCTTGGGTGCTCACTGAGTTGATGGTTTTCCTATTTCCCTTGGGAGTTTTGAGTTCATCCTTTTCTCTTTGCAAAGAAATGTGGTTGACTGGGTGAATTTAGCTGAGTTCTTCCAGATTTGCTCGGAGACTGCTCTGAACTTGTCCTGGGGGAAGGTGTCTGCTGAGAAAAGCTGATCTCCTGCTTACTTTGACAGACAAAATGTTCTTCCAAGTGGACCTTCTCAAGCTGTGTGTCACTGAATGGTCAGGGCAGTGCAGCCTGAGCTGTGACCGTGGTGGTGCAGGAGTTGCTCCAAGCAGTGCTGATGCTGCAGTTGCTGCACAGTCAGAGCTGTTGTGTTGAGTTTCCTGGAGCTGCTGTTGCCTTCCCAGGGCTCCTGCATGGGCTGTTGGCAGCTCTGGTTTGCTCCCCTGCCCTGGGGATAACCCGGCCTGTCCTCCTTGTGCATGGCCATGCAATGGAAGAGGTGGACTAGGTTAGATGGGGAGGGAAGAGCTGCTAGGCAGATTGAGTGATACAGGTTAACACCTGGCCAGAGTGTTATGAACCAGGTATAAGTGTATCAATCTCTGAGGGTCCAGCCCTTGCAGATTGGCTTGAAGTAATTTGAGTGAGACTGCTCTTCAGAGGTGTTTTGTAAAGCAAAAGGTTTAATAAATGAAAAATAATGAAATAACAAATGTTACAGAAAACAAAAGAAAAGCCACGCACAGGTGTCTGAGAAAACCTCTGACACCCTGCTAGAAACAGTCCAAAAAGCCCTTTACTTTCTTTGGGCTCCTTCTTAAATACTGAATGTTTTAGGAGGGACAATTTGGCTTGCTGCCAATAAAGAGAGATACAAGATTTGAAGAACAGTGAAAAGGTTCAATAGGTGCTTATCTTTTGGCACTGAACCAATCACTGTCAGAACCTCAAAGAAGTTTCTGGGTTCTTTACCCTATAGGAAATGCAAGGAGTGAGTCTTAAACTTTTCCCTATATGTAAAATACTTGCTGGGTGTGGGAAATGCATTCCTGCAGTTGAAGTCACAAAAATCAAGGTATGTCATTTGTTTCTCTGCGTGTATGTTACATTTGGTCCTTTTTCATCCTTTGACCTTGAGTCCTCTACAGGTTCTTTCCATTAAGCCAACAATGGATGAAAGGAAAGTGAGACTGTGAGGAGGGAAGTGTGTTGTTTGGAGTCTGAGCAGGTTGGAGCATGAGCTGCAGATGTGATTCCCATGTCCCCGAGCCTGCCCGTGTGCTACGCCCCATTGCATTGCAAGGTTGAAGTTTCTTGTAATAGCAAAATATGGTCTTGGAAAAAAACTGGCTGCAAAGACTTTATTTGTTTAAACAAAGGCTTTGTGATTCCAGAATTCTCTCCCCTTTCATATGCTATAAACCACCTCCTCTGCCTCCCCTCTGAAACACAAATTTTGCAGCAATCCATCAAGAAAAAGAGAGACAGAGCCTTGATCCCTTGACTTCAGTTGAGCTGTGCAATTTATATCTACTGAGCATCTGGCTGTAGGGAAACGAAAAGCACTTTTAATATTCTGCAGAGACTCTGGGTGTACAAATGAGCGTGGGCTGTCAGAGCTGAGAAATGGGGCAGAGGTGCCAAGAGGTTTCTTTGACTTTTCACACAAAACTGAGCTGTGGTGAAACTTGGGCTGGTTCTTCTTTTACTGCCCTCAGTGCCACTGTGATAATTGTGCTGAAATCATTAGAGTCCTGTTGGTATTGGGCTGTTAACCACACTGTTCTTGTTAGGATTTGAGTGAGGAGTTTGAAGTCTTGTGGGGCTTTCAGGCTTGAGAGGCTGAAGTGTGCAACTATTTAATAATGAAATTATGCAAAGCAGGAGTGCCAGGTTAACAAAGCAGGAGTGCCAGGTTAACAAGGTACCTGAAATCATCATTCACTGCTTTAGGTCACTCACAGGGGTGTATCCAGACTGGAAGCTCAGGCACAGATCTGATGGCAAAGCTGCAGCACGGGAGGCTCCTCTTTAGTCAGAGATGGGTTGAACCTTTGTGTCAGGGTTAAGGGAGTCACAGCTGGTACAGAGTACCTGGGTTGTTATTTTCCAGCATGTGAAGTTTTCCATGTCTCCTCTGCATTAGAATTTTCCATCCATCCAGTTGAAAGGGGGAATGGGAAGGGAGAGATGTGCTGGGACAGTAACTGTGAGACATCGTGGAGACAGACTGGCTGTCACGGGATATGCTGGTACTGTCTCATGTTCATTATCTCAATTATTTATCCTCCCTGCTGGAATATTTCTAAAACAAATCCTACCATGTGTTTTGAGGTTGGGATTCATGGAGTGAAATCACAACTCCTTGCTCAGAGTTTAGCTGGAAAAATACAAATCTGCCAAATAGGAATAGAAGGGAAATAAACTGTGGTTCTGTGTAGCAACAAGTGATGGATTTCTGCAGATATGGAAAGCGTCTGCTCTGCAGTCCCAGGTCAGAGAGTGTGTGCATTTGCCCCAGTGTTATATTTGTTCCATGAGAAATAATGATGTGAGATTCTCAAGCTCTTTTTAATCACACAGATTGCTTTCACCCTGATCAGAAAATTCAGCTTGACAGTCCCAGGCCTTGGAACCACCAGCCATCAAGATTGGACACTAAATAACTTCAGTGCCTCGTGGTTAGGGAAGATATTTATTAGGCTGATTTGTCACCACCATTCTCAGGCTTTCTGCAAGGACAGATGTGGACCCCAGACCCTGAACATTCTGGTCCCTGGTGTGTTGTGAGGGAGCTTTGAATGGAGTGTGTGACACTGCAGCCCTGAGCACTCATCTCTGCCTTTGAGAGCCTTGTCTGCCTGATGGTCAGATAAATAAATGTCACATGGATTTGTTGGCAGGACTCTTGCCTTAGGAAGATCTTTTGCATTAGGATATCCACTTTCTGGATTATTTAAATGTCTTTAGGGCCCAGTCTAAGTGCCTTGGGTGTGGATCTGGGTTTCCAGGAATTTCACAACAGAAAGGATCAGAGATCAAATCCAGCTTGGACTCAAGTAGTTCTATTTCTGACCCAGGCTGTGTTTTCTGCCTATTCCAACATCACTGACATGAAGATCATATTAGTACAAATATCACATGCAGTGACACCGCTGGTTTCTCTCTTCTTCTGTCACTTTGTCCATTTAAATCAAACCTTTTCTGTTGCAAATGTACCTGAAAGGGCTCTTTGAGACACTCTTCAGGAGCAGAGAGAGCTGCTGGGCTGGTGTTTTCCCTGAACCCTGTCCTTCCCCTGGGGAGCTGGTGGATTCACCCCTGTGCACAGGGGTGGTACAAACCCTTTTTTTATCAGCTGAGCTCTCCAGAGGGACCTTAAGTGGTCAGTCCATCTCAGAGATGCAGAGATGGTTCTCAGACAGTTTAGGTCAGTCTCTCTAAACCTGTGGGAGTTACTAATATGTGCAAGCCAGCTGAAGGGAGAATAGAACTCTGTATCTTTTCTGCTCTGTAACACATCTGGTGTGTCTTTTGGCTCCTGGGAGCTCTGGATTTATTCAGTCTTATCTTTCTGTGGGGATGAGCAAGATCAAAAGCCTGAAGCCAGTTACATAGAGAAACCAGTTCCCTGTTTCACACACCACAAGCAGATCCAGACCAAACAAACCTCACCCATTTCCTTCCCCCCAGGACAGTGCACTTATGGCACTTGCATGTTCATGGGTCAATTCAAGCCAAAAAATATTGCCCAAGATCTATTGCAGAAAATAAAAATAAACAAATGTTATTTGCTGTTGGGTAAAGGAAAGTCCATGTCAGTATTGACCTGTGAGGAAATCCCTCCATCTGAGTGTTCCTGAAGCATCAGATGCTTTGTCTGCAAAATATTGTGTATTATGAGGTGGAAGATCTATGTCTGGCTCCTTTGGGAAGCTACACAGCTCCTCATAGAGGGCCAGTGTGAGAATTCCTTTGGAAAGTGCATGCAGTGGGTTGCTGTTAGCACTCAAACAATCTTCTTAGCCTGTAAATCACCAGGGTGGAACAGCCCAGATTCCTGTCCTTCCAAGCCATGCACTCAAATCTTTGCGTGGCTGAGAGCCACCAGGGCATGCAGTGTGCTCTGTAAAGGCAGCAGCAAATGCCTGGGGCTGGAGATTGGAGAGGTCCCATGGGGGTCCCTGTGCAGCAGGGGACAAAGCTTGTGAGGGGGGAACAGCTGAGCCCAAGTGTTGGGGTGTTCACCCAGGCCAAAATCCATGTTCACCCATTCCTCACCATAGGGATCCTCTGCATCATTGCAGCCTCAGCTGCACCTGAGGGGTCTGTTAGGGGCTCAGGAAATACAGGTCAACATTCCCAGCCCTATGGAAACACCAGAGTTAAATAATTCCATGGCCAGTCAATGGAAACAGGCTCTGGCTCCTAAGGAGCACAAAACATACACAGAGATGTGTTTCTCCTTTATGGGACATGAGCTGTGGTTCATCACCTGAATATGGATGATTTATCCTCTGAAATGCTTCGTGCTGCAAATCATTTTCCCTTTTTGAGAACTGCTGGGCTTCAGAAGTCATGAGAGGTGAGAGGTCCAGTGTGGAAAGCTTCTCTGAGAGCTGGGAGTGGGTAGTTCCACTCTGCTGCAAAGCACCTTGTTGATTAAATCTCTGTTCAGGGCTTTATCCTCCTTCACTCACTTTAAAATTGCTGAGATGAAACCAGAGGCAAAGCAGCAGGCTTTCTGTTTAGATAAGGAATGTCCTTTGGAGGGAGCAATCATTTCAACCTGCACTCAGAGCTCATTCTGGCAATGTTTGTTCTCACTGAGGCCTCCTGTCAGGACTCCTTTGGTGGCTGCTGACTGTCTGCTGCTCCTCTGCAGCAAAGTGAGATGGAAACCACTTCATGCTGCAGCTCTGGGCTGCATCAGCCCTCGGATCTGCCTTGGATTTCCTGACTGTCACTGAGATGGATGCTTTGTCTCATTTGTTTGGGAGTGGTAACACAGCCTGGGAGCTCAGGGATGGAGCAGGACTGCACAGAGATGGGCATTTTATGTATTCATTGCTTTCCTTGGTATTTTAGCAGGAAAATAGTAGAGAAGAGAGTATTAAATGGAGTGGAGGTTGTGCAGCCTGGTGTCCTGCGAGGTGGGAGCAGGTGCCACGCCAGCCTGCACCAATGGCAGGACAAGTGTCTCTGCCTATCACAGCAGGTCATGCTGGTTAGCAGCATAAAAAGTCTTAAAACTGATTTTCATTTCTTATGCCTTCTGCTTATTGGGATCTTAATTCCACACTCTGCCCCACCAAACATCCCCAAACAAGGCTTATGTAACGTGGCTGTCGCTGGTGACCTGTGCACTGGATTTGAATATTTATTTTCCCCCCATAAGTGATCTTGACTCACTTTTCCATGTGCCTTGGACCAAAGGGATCAGCCTGAAGCTGTGGGTGAACATGCCCAGCCCCTGGCAGTGTGACAGTTCTGTGTTTTGCTCTCTCTAGAATGCATGAACTGCACGAGGCTCGCCGACATGACCGAGAGGCTGAACACGCTGGAGGCCAAGGTAAGGAGCTGCCTTTATTCTCCTGTTTGACCAAAATTTCCAAGAGTTTCTGGTGAAAAACATGTTGAGTTGGCAGAGAGAGAGAGGCACCTGGAGAGATCAGGTGCCTCTTCCTCTGTCCATGGCAGTGGCTCTGCCCCAAAAAATGAGACCCTGTTTGCCTCTAGCCCTGCTTCCTCCCTTTCCCTTCCCATGTGGTGGCATCCCTGCCTCAGCCCAGCTCCTCCAGAATAATGCTCAGACCTCAGAAACACGTGCCACGTGTTGCCATCATGTTTATTTGTCACTGTTAGCCTGTCACACCTGGCCTCCCTCTTCTCTGCTGTATTTCTTCAAGAGCAATCCAGTCCTGCTTTTTTATCCCTTTTCTGAAGGATGGCAGGCTCTCATGCATAGTTTAGTGGACACAGATATTAGGGGGAGACCCTCACTGTGTGGAGGTTTGGGGTTTTTTTGTACAAATAGTTTTAATTTCTACCTACTGGGATTCAGATAAATTGTTCCAGTCTAGCAACAAAGCAGCTGAGTCAGCATTCCCCTTTGATCTGTGGTCCCTCCTTTGACAGCCCACTCCTGGCTGTTACTTATCATGCTTTGGTCCCTTTCAGGCATTTACTGCTGTTATTATTCATTAACTGATGCTTATCAATGACATAAAAGAATTTAGGGAGAAACCTTTGTGGAGGGAGGTGGTGGTTGTGTGGTGTTTTTGAGGCCAGTACATGATATTATGGTAATTTGGGAATTGTTTGTGCTGAAGTGAAGTCTGGAGCCTCCTCAAAGCCTTCACAGTTATATTTCACTGTAGGAAAATGAAGGGGTGGTGGGGGGAATGAAATTCTGGGGAGCAGGACTGTTGGAATGGAAACAACTGGTGTAGTGCAAAGGACAAAAGGGAGCTGGGTTGTTTGAGCAGCTGGGGCTGGCAGGGCAGGAGAGAGGGGCTGGTGAGTGACCCCTGAGTGTGCAGACCTGAATCCAAGTGAGACACGGGCCTGGCCTCAGAGAGATGTGAATCAGCCCTTCCCTCCCAGGCTGTGGCCAGCTGTACCTTTCTTCACTTTCCAGGATTTTCTCTGTCTGGCTCACTGGCAAAGGACAACCAGACACTGTCCTGACATCACTCCCCTCTCTGCTGGCTTGTGCTGCTCAGCACTTGTGTAGGTAAAACAACGTGTAAAGACTGATGGCAACCTCAGCTGGGGCCTGGCAGGACTCTGAGGAGGGAGAAGGAGGCTCTACCTGCCCAGATCCCTTCAGGAAGTCAGGCAGAGTGTGTCATGTCTCTGATTTAATGCTGCAGTCAGGCACCTCGTGTTGCTGCTGTGATGATTTTTCTTCTGACTTCTCTCTGCTCCCACACAGACCCGAGCTGGGAGCAAGGCTCATCAAAGGGAAATTTACAGAGGAAAATGAGTTATTGCCTTCATTTTTGAAGTACTAAAGACCATGTCTCTGCAAGGAGACCTTCTGCAGCACAGCCCAGCAAGGTCTTTATCAATCTTTTGGCTTCCACTTTGTTTGAAAAGCTGTGGATGCTTTGCAAAAATTGAAACAGAGAGTGTAGCAACAGTACACGACTGCTGGTGCTGTACACAAAAGAAATATGCTGATTCCCCCTTTTTTCAAGGTTAATTGAAGTTCAGTTTGATCTCTGTAGCAATCTAATGAACTCAGTTGTTATTATTCAACAATAGCCAGCATCATTTGAAAGGTGCTCATGTTTGTTTGATGTTGTCTGCATTCCTGCTCTGGATTTTGGAGGAAGGTCCCTGTTTTGCTGGATGATCTGGATGTGATGCTCGCTCTCAGCTGTCCATACCATCTCCCTGTAATGTCTCATTTCACCACAACAACCTGAAACTGTTTTGAGGAACACAGGAGGGATGGGCACACACATCTCTGCCAGTGCCAGAGGCTGTTTCCCACTGGATTTTTGCAGGTTTGTTCTGCAAAGGCAGATGGGGAATTACATCTTCCCCACAAGCAGAGCTGAATTTTCCTGCCACATTCCTCCTCCCTCTGGAGGGAGCTGAGGTTGAGGTGCTTTTTGCTGCTTTTGCTCTTTTGAATTTCAGCCCAGAATTACCAAGGTGAGTTCAGGGGGTGGCAATGGGAAAACCAGCCTGAGGTTTCTTCTTTCCCCACTCCTCTTCAGCTTTTATAGCAGTCCCCCTAAAAATGGGGATATAACCAGCAATGGTCTCATCTTTCTTATTACAAGGGTGAGATGGTTCATCCAAATTGTAAGATCAGTGCCCAAATGAGGTAATAAAAGTAACCCTCTGATTTTGGTAATATGAGAGTTGGATCAGAAGGTGAAAAGCAAAAATAAATACAGAGCAAATGGAATGAAAAATGACTCATTAGAGACCAGTGCTGTTATTGCCCTTGGGGAGGAGAGAGGCTGAGCCTTGGCTCAACTGCAGCAGAAGCAACTCTTCATGTGCTGCTCTAGGATGTCCTTGTGCCTGTGGGAGGTGTTTCTGCAGGGAGGGAGGTGAAGGCAGGTGGAATCAGGTTCCATCCTCATCTCCTGTTTCCAGCTACCACATTGTGTCCCCAGGATGGAGTTCATGTGCTCCACACCAGGCCCACTGAGTGCCAAAGTTCTGAGAGCTTGATTGATGGTGCTGAGCTCAAAATCTACAGAGCACAACATCTGCGTCAGGGAGGATGGTGACCATCCTGGGGTCCAGGACAAGAAATGGTGTGGACTGGAAGAAAACTACTTCCTCCCCAGGCCCCAACATGCCAACTCTTTTTTTCTCTCCTGTGACATCTTGGTTTACACCCCCACAACAGCCCCTGACCCCACGGGACCCTCATTGGTGGGACAGCAGAGCAAAGCCTGCTTTTATTTCATAGCAAAGGTTTGCCTTAAGCCAGCACAGCCTCTTAGTGGGAAGTGTCTTCAGCCCTTCCTAAATTTCCTGAGCCTGGTGCTGCCCTCCTGTGTCACAGGACTGAGCCCAGACAAACCTTGGGAGTGACAGCACTACCCACAGCAGAAAGGGCTTGCAGGGCTGCAGGCAAGGCTGGAAAGGGAGCAGGGATGCAGGCAGGGATGCATGCAGGGCTGGAAAGGGGGCAGGGATGCAGGCAGGGATGCAGGTAAGGCTGGAAAGGGGGCTGGGATGCAGGCAGGGATGCAGGCAAGGCTGGAAAGGGGGCAGGGATGCAGGCAGGGATGCAGGTAAGGCTGGAAAGGGGGCAGGGATGCAGGCAGGGATGCAGGTAAGGCTGGAAAGGGAGCAGGAATGCAGGCAGGGCTGCATGCAGGGCTGCCATGGGAGCAAGGATGCAGGCAGGGATGGAGAGCAGGAAGAGCTGGCAGATTTGCAGGCAGGGCTGGCAGGGCTTGCAGGGCTGCAGGCAAGCTGGAAAGGGAGCAGGAATGCAGACAGGGCTGACAGGGATGCAGGCAGGCTGGAAAGGAGCAGGGCTGTGGGCAGGGCTGCAGGTGGGTCTGGCAGGTTTGCAGGCAGAGCTGCAGGCAGCTGCACACAAATTTCTGTTCATTTTGCTCACCCAGTTTCTCTAAGTAAGAACCACCACAGAGCTCTGGGCAGCACAATATTAGTCCCAGGTTTGGGTTGGAGTTGGAGTCCAGCTTGATCTGAGCTGATCTAACCCAGCCTTATCTCCTGACACCGCTCTTGCGAAGCTCGTGGCATTTCACTTACAGCTCTAATGCCTGGAGATAGGATTACATATCCAGTGTCTGATTGATTCATTGTGTGATTGATAAATGACATGCATAGTTTTTGCATGAAAACAGCCCTTGTAATGTGATTCCCCACACAGAAGATTCTGAAAGGTTTTAAAGAAAGTCTTTGTATGGTGCTCAGAATTTGATGGATTCGTTGCAATTTTTCTGAAATCAGCCCATTTATTCAGGACAGATTACCAACAGCACCTCCACAACCCATGTCTTTGGATTGTAAAGCATAATTACTTGGAGTTTTAATGTGATCATTGTATGAAATGTTCCTGTATTTCCCTCTTCTCCCAGGCAGTTACATGAAATACTGGCAGCTGTCCGGGATGTTTTATGGGGTTTGTCTTTCCTTTCTCTGATAGACAATAAAACAATTCTCTGTAGGGGAGAAATATTTGGAAGATAGCAAATGTTTCATGGTGCTGTGCCATGGCTGAGAGGTTGGGAGGGGAACCAGAATTGCTTGGCTGTGAGGCTGCTGCTGGCTCTGCAGGGTGGACATGAGCAGTTGCTTGATACTTCAATGACTTCCATGGATTTTCCATGTTTTGTATGTGATAGCCACGGGCAGGTATTTCCTTTCCTTTCTGAACAGGAAAGTGTCTTACTTATTAATCCCTAAGGTTTCCTAATGTGCAGAGTCTGTTTCTCCAGTTCCAGCAGTACATTGAATTTAAGGAGAATTTGTGCTGTTTCACAGGTTGCTATATAATAACTGGCTGGTTTCTGGTAGCAGTAACAACTTGGAATCAATCCCTGTAAAATTTCTAATTTAACGCTGAGTTTCTGTAGGTCAGTTAATGACTCAAATGTCCCTAAGAATAAAATGCAACTTTCTAACTGGTTCTTACAAGGAGGAACCATGAATCAAAACTGGGTGGGCAAATTGAATTTTGTGTAACTTTGCATCCATCTATCCATCTCTTCATGTTTTTTTGCTGATCTGCAAAATCTGCAATAATCCTGACGATGAGGCAGTTTGGCTACTGACCCTTCTCTAGTTTGGGCATCCTGCTGCTTTTCAGAATGATGGTTAAAAGCCTTTCCTTCTCAAGTCTAGTAATTTTTGGACCTTATTTCTTATCACTGTTGGATTGAAGGAGCAGTCTGTCCCCTAAGACTGTTCCATGTGTTTGGCCAATGCTGTAAATCATTTGCCAGAACAACAAAAAGGCTGCAAAGGCCTCCTTGTCCACCATTCCCTCCCACAGTCTTTTAGTTACAAGTTTGGCATTTTTAGTCAAATGGATTTAATATTTTCATAAAATAACTTTGCAAAATTCTCTTTTCCTGACACACAACTTAAGTTTGCCAAGCAAATCCTATGTCTGCATTAGGAAATACTTTTGGTGTGTTTAATACCTGGGAACACTGTTTACAAGCCTTGATTCTTTAAGACAAATACTTTTGTGGACAAACAGTGGGTTTTGTCAAGGGAGGTGTGTGAGGAGCCCAAGGGATGTGCTCAAATCCTTTTGTAATTCAGTGTTCAAACATATGAATTTCCACTTGATTCTAATCAGAAATTCTATGGGAGCTTCAAAAGTAAAGTACCACTGTAAGATAAAAATTACTTTGGGTCCTTTTTCTTTCAACTTGCACCAAGGTGAGCCAGGAAAGGCCCAATCTCATCTTTTCCCTTGTGCTGCTCTCTCCCAGCAGCTTTTGGAGCTCTGTGGAGGAGAAGAGCACACAAGGCATCTGAGCCTGTTGGAGGTGAATCCCTGAGCTGAGGGCTCCTCACCTGGGGGGAAGCAGAGCTGATCCCAAAGGCATTGCTGGGCACAGGGGCACTTGGCTGAGACTAAATTCACTTCAGGCTGGTCTGGGTTCACATCCCTGGCACTCCTACACCCCCAGCAGGTGTCAGCAGTACCTGGGGCAGAGCAATGATGTGATTTTGAGGGTGGAAGGTGATAGCTCCCATGTATTTTTATCAGGTGTTTTAAAGGCACAATGGCGAATCTGATTTCACTCTGAGCTCCCTTGCCTGCTTTGTGTCCATTGAAGGATTGCTGGATCTTTTCCACATCTGGCTTCTCAGGGTGGCAGCTGTGGCAGGCTGGGGGTCTCAGCAGCAGAGTAGAGCCCACTGGGAGCAGAGGAGCTCCCCGGGTGCCTCACAGGACCACAGCCACTCCTTCCCTTCCAGATGTTCTCTCAAACAAAGCCTTGAGGGTGTGAGGAGCTGCTGAACAGTGTCTGTGTTTTGTCTAAACTGGGAGGGCAGCCTGGGCTTTTGTCTCTCTTCTGCCCTGATTTCCCCCCAGAAGGAAAGAGCTACGTTTTCCATCCTTTTTTTGGGAATCTTGTAGCATTCTTTGTAGAAAGAACAGGAACTGTGCTACCTGATAGAAGCCTTTGGTCCATGTTCTGTCTTCCATGCATTATCTGATGACATAAACCTCACCTCTTGCTCTGCACTGAGTCACTACAGTGACATCAGCTAGTGCTCTCCCCATAATTTATCAGTGCAACAAGAACTCCTCCATGCGCTAATTATCTTGTCCCTTTGGCCAAAGCCTCTAAGATGCTGTAAGTTTGAAGTCACCCAGGTTCTCTCTGGGCATCCAGCTCCTCAGATGTTGGTGGGCACTTACTGGATGTCTTTTGGCTTTTGAAACCAAGCACTGGTGTCTGTGGTGGAGTCTTATGTTCATAGCTCCCTCATTGCTATGAGAGAGAGACCATTCCCCATCACATTTTCTATAACTCCCTGTTTAGATCTGTCTTGATGAATGATTAAAAAACTCTTATATTGCCAAATAATTTGCTATGAAGAAAGATATGGCTAACAAGTTATGCAATTACCGTTATTAATCAGCTTGTGTCTCTACAAGATCAAGGGAATCTTACTTTCCACTGGAATTTTTAGCTGATGAGCTGGGTTCATGCAGTTTCTTTTCCTCCTCTTTAGAGAGGGATGGAAGGGAGTTAATTCCACCGATGCTTCAAGAGACCAAATATCCCCTGTTTATTAATTAATAATATCCATCTGGATTTTTTAATCCAAAGAAAAAGCATTCTGAGCCCTGTCATATCAACTTTTAAATCTTTGGAAGCCTGGCTGCTCTCCCCTTGTTTCTAACACCTACCTAGTTACAGGACATCAGGAATGTGAGCAGAGGACAGATGATGGGAGGAGGCTGCCTTTGTGAAATCTTTTTTTGATGAGTGGGAACAACAGAAATAGGGTTCTGGAAAGCCACTACAAGCCAAAAAAAGTCCTCAGACACCGAACATCTCAAGAAGATGAAAACCGTCCTCCCATTTCCATTGTCCCTGGCCCGAGCTTTTGATCTGACGCAAGAAATGTGGTATTTGTCTGAAGTGGAGAAAGTTTATGCTGGCAAATGGAAAAGGAGGAGGTGGGTTGAGTAAGCTGGGACTGAGCTCCAGGCACACAATGCTCATGTCCCCGTGGAGGGCCAGGAACGGAGCGGGATCCACGGCCAGGCTTCGAGCCCCGGGAGCGGAGCAGGAGCCAGAGCCTGCCCTGGGAGCCTGGTGGGTGTGGGAGCCCCGGGGTGATGCTGCAGCCTCTGCCCAGCCTCTGTCCAGAGCATTTGTCTCTTCTCTGCCCTGATTTCCCTCCAGAAGGTGCCTACTGAGGAAGGAGTTGCATTTTCCATCCTTTTCCATCGTCTGAGCGTTCATGCGGCTCCTGCAGCCGGCACCACTCCCGCGCGCTGTTGGCAGCAGAGGTGGCCCCATTTTCCAGCTCCTGACCCAGCTCAGCTGTGTTTGAGCTGTGGGTTTGCAGCCAGAGACAAACCCTTGTGCTGCTGAAACCTCTCTTGCCAGACGCTCCAGTTCAGCATGGCCATGTAGGCTGATTGGAGTTTTTCCTTCCATACGTGCAGAAGGACAAAAGTTTGAGTGTTTTGCTGAATTGAGGCCATCCTTCAGCTCAGACTGCACATTGCAAGGTGAGGAGGAAAGGGTTTTTTGTGTCCTGAAGGGATCTGCTGTCCTGGCACCACAGGCAGCAACCATTGTCCTCCTCTCTGCCTTCCTGGTTGGCTGGTGAGTGACATCACCCATGGCTGCAAGACATATTTCATTTATCTGGTGGCATGAGGATGTTTTCTGCCTCCATTCTTCATGGAGGCAGAACTTTTGTGTTGGAGGTTGTAGCAGCAACATAGGTGGGCACTGCTTGCAATGAGGATTCCCTGTGAAAACCACTCATTCTTCCCTCTCTCTACCTCAACCCTATTGACTAGAAAATACCAAGATTTTAGTACTGAGACTTTAATACACTGCACATTTTGCTAATTTTCATTCTGGCTGTGAGCCTCTGTGGTATCATTTTCCAGCAGTTTACTCAGAGGGCTCAAAACTTTCTTTTTTTTTTTTTTTTAATGAAAGTGGGAATTCTCCTTGAGTCCCCTGACTACAGCAATGGCAGCCTTAAGAAAAACAGAACGTGACAGAAAATGGATGAATGGCTCCAGTGCTATTGCAATAATGTGTAAGGAGCCCGTTTGTGCTCTGTGCTGTGTGAGCTGTGAGAGGACACTCCTTGTTGAAAGAGCCATGTGTAGTTTGAGATTTTTGAATGTGACTAAATCCCTTGTGCTTCTCCTTCTTTAGTTTGGCTCTGTGGATCTCACGGATGTGAGAGCTCTCTTCTTTCTGCTTTATTTCTTTTGGGCATTTCTTCAGTCCTAATCATAGAAACTAGAATTTCTCAGCAATTTCAAGTCTGGAGACTTCCTGACCTCTATCATTTCGTGCCCAGGGAAAATAAACTTGTAACTATGGTTTGAGCCTTAATGACTGCAAAGTATATATAGTCAATTTATAACAGCGCATGCTGGATTATCCTGTGCGTGGCTTTACAGCTTTTACAGCATTTATCAGCAGAGTGCTCATTTAAAACATGTTGTTTTAATGAAAAGGATACCGTTGCCACTGTTTTGTGTTGATTATGTGGTAACACATTTTTATTATCACCCATAAAAATGATTTGGAGCCGTTCCCCTCCAGATGCGACCTTGGGCAGAGCCGTGCTCGCGCCGCCCGCGAGGGCCACGGGCCCCTGTGGTTTGCTGGGCCCTGACCATGGCTGCAGTGATTTCATATCCCTGTTCCCACAGCTCTGCAGGGCACTGCCCAAGACAGGCCCTGTGTGCCCCTTTCCTCACAGCAGAAGCATCCCACCCCTGCCCTGGCTGCAGCCCCTCTGATTTGCCACCTCCAGGGTTACTCTGCCTCTCTGTCTGAGCACATTTTGGCAACATCCAGCTGTTTTCTGGGGAAGCAAAATTATGATATAATAAATAATATAAAGTGATTCAGGAAAGGTCTTCAGCTCACACTTGAGTCCCATGGCAATGGGAGTTAAGCAGAGTTGTGGTGAGGCACATGCTTAAGTGTTAGTTGAACTGATAACATGTTTCCTGGAAAGTCTGATGAATAAATCATTGGGTAGGAGCACAGAGTGCAAAAGGCAGATGGAACTGATTCCTTCCTGCCTGGCATCAGTCAAACTTGGTGAAGAAAAGCATTGTGACCTTACTCCTTTTTGCTGTACTCAGAAAGCAAGAGTCTGGGTCTGTAAATAGAGATCCTTGCAATAAAGGAAGAATTTTTTTTTTGTTTTCAAGAGTGAGGTTCAGTTCCCTTGCACTTAACCCAGCTCCCAGTTTAATTAGTTTCTGATTCACCCCCATCAGGCCAGTACATTCTGCAGGAAGTTCATCATTTCTGGCGCTGCTGCAGTACTGGCTCTCACCAGGCCTTGCAATAAAGAAGTGATAAACCTTGTAATAATTGCAAGTTAAAAATAAACAAGCGGAGCCAAGTCACTCTCATTTATAATTGCAGTGTGACTTCATTATGTAAAGACAACACAGTGTGTAAAGGCTGAAACTTCTAGAGATTTAATGGAAAGTTTCAACCATATTCCTTTTTATTTCCCTTATCCCTAAATTAGTATTGCTTAGGTGGTTTTCAAGCAGGAAAAGGTGATGCTGTAAGAAACCTCAGTGTTTCCTGCCTAGAAAAATGTTCCCATGTTAGAGACCAACTCCCAGTTTCCTAGAGGCCACCAGTGGGCAGGGAGCAGAGCCTGATGGACAGCCCGGATCATATGGGGAACGTGGGGTCACTTTGCCAAGGAGAGAAGGTTGTAAATGGCCCAGACACCTCAGGGATGCCTGTTGGGATGTGGGTTTGTTTGAAGGGTGTGTGTTTGCAAGGCCTAGAAACACGTGTGAGTTTTAATAATATCCTATTGCTTCTAAGCAGAGCTCCCTGAGTAAACAGCCTGTTTTGTTGTTGTTGTTGTTGTTGTTTTTTGTTTTGGTTTGTTTTTTTTGTTTTGTTTTGTTTTGTTTTAATTTGCTTCCAAGTTGAAACACTTCAGCTCTTCAAAACCTTAATTTTCTCCATCATCTTTATTTGGTTGGTATTTGTGCTTTTACAATCAGTACTTGTCCTGAGTTTGCTACCCTGGGCCTGCAGGTACAGCCCTTCACCTCATCCCAGCTCTCAGTAATCTCTGGTCTTCTGACTCTGGGTTTGAACACCAGGGAAATGCTGTGTCCCAACAGCAGCTTCAGCCCCTGGTCTCATGTTTCTTACCAGGGACACAGTCCCACATGAGCCTGAATCCCTCTGGAGGCAGTGAAGTCCTCCCCAAGGAGGGTGTGTGTGGGACACACCCACAATTAACACAGCTAATCCCAGCTAATTGATGCTGATTTCCTAAAACCAATAAAGCTTTTATGCCAAAATCCCATGGTCTGTGAGCAGAATTATCCCCAGCCCTGTCTGGCAAGAAGAGAAGTTTCAGGAGCTCCTCAGGAATTGAGGCCACGTCTGAAACCATCCAGGTCACAGATCAAGGAATACTGTGAGATGGAAGGGCCCCACAAGGACCACCCAGTCCAACTCTGAAGTGAAGGGCCCATTTTGGGGGGGCTGAACCCACAACTCTGGCCTTGTGAGCACCTTGCTGTGAGGCCCAGCTGACCCTGTGTGTGTTCCCCACGTTGTCCTGTGCAGATCCTGCTGCTGGAGGCTGCGGAGAGGAGCCCAAGCCTGGAGAACAACCTGCCCATCACGGGCACCACGGGCACCACGGCCACCTGGTATGAGGAGCTGCTGCCAGACGCCTTCCCCCTGCTGAACCCCGGCACTGTCCTGAGGAAAAACGGGGCATCTGCTGGTAAGCCTGGCCTGCTCTTCACCAAATCACCCATCCTACCTACATCTGATGCCTGGGGAAGGCTGGCCTGAAACTGAGACCGGACAGAGATAGAGAATAAAGTAGATATTTATTGAAAGGCCTTTAGGGTACACCTTGGGCAGGACAGGGCCTGGCCAGGGCTACACCCAAGGTGGACCCAAAATGGTCACAAAATAGACCGGTCATGAGGTCTCAGACTTTTATACTTTTGGTCTATTTGCATATTGGGGTTTAATTGTGCAATTGCTTCAGGTTGTGAGCTCTCATCCTTCTTGTTCCTCCCTTTAGCCCACCCTTGTTTGTGCTTTTGGGCCTGAAAGTTGTCCTTGGTCTGCAGCAGGAAGAGGATTTGTTTTGTCTCCCTGCTCTGTGAAGAGATCTTACTGGCACTTAATATGAGGCTCAGAACTGCACCCCTGGGCAGCACAGAACCTGAAAAACATGAAAGCTGAAACTTAAGGCATTAATACAATGCCTTTGGGGTAGCTAAAAAGGAGTCTGGGTCTTCTCTACCCTTGGAAGCTGCAAAGGAGAGGGGTTGGGATGTCTCTGCCCTTCCTTGAGTTGAGCCAGAGTAGAGCAGGGATGTCCTTGGAAGAAATCCATTGAATCTGCATTTTGCCAGCCATGGTGGCCTATGGCAGCCACCATTTCTGTTGGCACAAACATCTGCTGGGAGCTGAATTTGGGTCTGTTCGAGTTCTGTTAACCCCGGCAGGGCCACTCTGTGTTTCAGTGAGCCTGTTTGAAGCCCAAAGGTTGTGGATTTTGAGTTCTGAACACATCTAAACATTCCTGAGGGACAGTTCCTGCTCACCTACTGAGCACCAAAAGCAACATTTCCCAGTCTGGGAGCAGTGCTGGGGGACAGAGGATGGGCTGCACAGGTCATTCTTGGTTTTATTAGGACAAAAAGCTTTCCCATGGATAGCAGCATCAGTTGCAGTCTGCTTTATATTTTCTAAATTTGCCGTAAACACAATGGGCTGTTTTATGATCCCTCTTGTGGCATGAAAAAAAAATACACTTATAAGAAAGTCTCCCTCTGAGACCTCTTGGCCAGACAGATCCCCATGCATTGAATTTTCTTGACCTTGGCATCTTTTTTCAAGATCCCTGCTCTCTGCTTCCAAAGCCCTGTCTGTCTGTTGCTTTGCTTGCTCCCAGAGCAGCTTTTTATTCTTTAGGACCTACTTTGCTTTTTTCTTCTGTTTTTTTTTTTTTTTTTCTTTTCATTTTTTTCATCCTGAGCAGTTTATTATGGCAGCCCTTCCTGACTGCAGCAGACTTGGAGCAGCCCAAACAGTCCAGATGTGGTCCCTGTTTATGATTTGACATGATGCCACAACGTGGAGGGAGGTTCACTGACAATATGTTCTGCAAAATATTCTCAGAACCACAGCCACAGCTGCCAGGAGCTGAATTAGAGCAGTTTCCCCCAGTGTCCATTATATTCTCATTCTGTCTTTTCCATGTCATTTATTTTTTGCTGTGGCAGTGCCTCTGCACCTGCACTTTGCTGCACCAAAGTCAGCCCAGCAAAATGCTGGTGGCTCAGCCTTCCATGCCAAGTCCTCTCCTCCTGGAGGCTCCTTTCATGTGCTGATGTCCTGCTGGGCACAGAGCAGTGGCTGCCTCTCCCCCAGGCTTCTGGCAGTGCTGCCAAGCAGAGCAGCTTCCCTTTGATCAGGCTGAGCCCATGCTCCAGGGTCAGCACCTTCCACCCCTGCAGCAAACCCAGGTGGTCACTGGTGGTCACCTCCTGAAGCAGGTGGTGATGTCTGAGCTGTGTGTGAGCCTGTGGTGTCAGCCAGATCCCAGCCTCTGTGTGTGCTGCCTGGTGTAGTCCTTGCTCACTGTTACCCTTTGTTTTTCTGGCCTTGATTTATTTAACCTGGTGTGGAATGATAGCTGTGGTGTAATAAAGGAATCAGGAATGCACTGGAGCGTTTCAGGCCAGGACAGTGTCTTTCAGCAAAGAGAAATAATCAGTTCAGTTGCTCCTGGACACGTGGTTGCCTGCTGGAGCCCCTACCCAGCCTCTGTGGGCTTCAAATCCTTGCTTTGCTAAAGAGCTGTGGGGATATTTCATGGACCTGGGTCTGTGTTTGGCCTCCTTCCCTCCCCACACCAGTCTGTGTCCATGATTCAAAGCCAGGCAAACAAACTCAGTGTGGATTTTGGTGGAGTGAAGGGAACTCCACACGATTTAGGATGGAGGGGAGCTGCCCATTTTGCATGATTTCAGCACCATGCCATGACTTGTTGCTCGAAGCTGCCCCCAGGTTCTCTTACAGAGATCTCAGGAGATCTTTCATCGTGTGGGATATTGGAGTAGGTGGAAGTCAAGCCTGAGTGTCCTGAGTGATTTGGGGCTGTGGAAAGCTAAGCCTCTGTCCCTCCCACCCCTTTCCCTGAGCCTTTTGTGAAACATTCCCTGCTTTGCCCTGCTTCTGGGTGTTCAGCCAAAATAAATCCCAGCCCTACCTAGCATGCCACCAAGCTGGATGGACCAAGGGCAGGATGCTGGGCCTGACACAAAGGTGGGTGATACGGACAGGATCCTGTGGGTTCTGGAAGTGTTTCTGGATGACCCCCTGGCTCTGGGCTGGCTGATGCCTCTCCAGGCTGAGGTCCAGGAAAACTTGCTACTGTTTATGAGAGTGGTTATTCCTTCTTTGAGTGGCAGGGCTGAGAATAGACAATCATTTAAAAGCAATCAGTGCTGTTGAGACAGCTGCACCACTGGCCTTTCTGATCAGCTTGTTAATCAACAGAATACATTTTTCTGAGTATTAAGATAATATATATACTCTGGCTGAGCCAGTTGGCAGCAAGAGACCTAATTTTTCATATCTCTCTATTTTTCTCCTATTCTTTTTTTTTTTCTTCTTTTTTTTTCCCTGTCCTTCTTAAACAGAGTCTAAAGGACACAGAGGTGCAGAGGAGCAGCTGATACCACAGGGTAAGTTCATAGTTTCTGCTATTTCTCGTTCAAAGCACAAACTGTTGTTATGCCCAGTCCTGTACTCATGTCCCAAAAAGCAGAAGGGTTCTGTGGCCAGGAACTCTTTGGAGCCTCACAGATGGAGGGGCTGGGTTTGTTCTTCGGGTTTTATCTGACCATGCTTTGGTTGGAGAGGCCAAACACCAGTTTTATCACCTCTGAGACATTAATTCCCCAGCAGACAAGGGATGGGCAGCACTGTCTGATGGAGAGGCACATCATGGAAGCACATGTGGCCAGAGCCAGCAGGGCATGTCCTGAGTGATGGGAGAAGACTTTTCTCTAACTGGTTTTACCTGCCAGGGGCACCAGGAGCCTCTGGGGATCTCAGGGTATCACTTTCCTAAGCTCCATGTAAACAGAGCAGCTCCTGTGCAGGGAAAACCCTGGGGGAGGAGGGGAGCAGATGGTGTTTTGCAGGTTAATGACAGAGCCAGGAAGAAAATCCAGGTCTCTGCACATCTGATTTGGTTTCCAGAAGTAGATTACTCACCCTCTGCCTTTTAAAAATGTTTTTCCTGTGGTCTTTTGCTTCATTTTGTTTGGAGGATAAACTCTCACCACAGGCTTCAGCTCTCTGGAAGCAATGCCACTGCAGCAGGGCTGATTTATGCCAGCTGAAGATTTGGCCTCTCCCCTTTTCCCTGAGTCCTTCCCTCTTTCTTTCCCCTGCTGCACTTGTCTCTTCTAAGCTGGTTAAGGCCATTTGTCACCAGTGTGAGCACTTGCCTGACACATCACCCAGTGCTGCTTCTCCCAGCCTTTCCTCCAGGGCTCCCCCCTCCAGGGAGGGAAGTGCCACTTCCTCTAAAGCTCTGCTGCAGCAGTGGGATTGAGGATGCTGCAGGAAATGATGGCTCCTGCTCTGCAGGGCTTCATGGGACTGAGTTATCAGGTTGGACTGAAGGATTGAGGGTGATTTACACAAGTGAGGGAATGTTCTGACCCACACTCAGCAGTACAGCGTGTCGTGCTTGCAAAACAGTTTCTGCTGTTCTTCCCTCTGTGCTGGGATTTGCTGCAGTCAAGTTTCAGATGTGCTGGGGTTTTTTTTAGGGGTAGAAGCTGTTTCCAATGCTGTAAAAAAATGCTGTTGCTTTCCTAAAAGGGCTCCTGATCACCTGCCTGGGCTTCCCAGGACAGCATCCCCTGCCAGGGGAGATCCATCCTTCTATCCATAGAAAAGGCTGCAGTTTGTGTCCTGTGGATAAGCAAATTGATCCAAATTAAAACCTGGCCTTAATTCCTTGGTCAATACTCAAATTAAATCAGATCTTTATTGATGAATGAATGCCACAAAAGTACAGGCTCACACTCCCAGTCAAAGCCATTGAGAAATGTCATTTCCTCAGTCTGCCTAGTTTCATTGTGGATTGAAAGGGGAGAGATTTCATTTTTGTAAGAAAAACCAGTTTGGACATCTCTCCAAAATGGAAAAAAGAAGAGAGGAAGGGGAATCTTTCCAGGTGGTCTAATATTGGGGGATTATTGCTTTGTTCTGAGAAATGAGGAGTTTGGATGTCTGGGGTGATGAGGTTTTGTACCCCAGGTGAGCTATCCCACATCTAGAGTGGGAACTGGATCCAAGTGTGGGAGCTGTAAATCCTTGATGTGATGGTGCAGCCCTTTTCCCTGGTACCAGCTGGGAAGGTGCTGTCCAGCTTCTTTCCTTTTCTCCTTCTCTCCCTCCATTCCCATCCATGCTCTCCACCCCCACATGCAGCATATTCTGCTGGCACTGGTTTTGAGGGGTCCAGTACCTCTCCTAATACCTGGGAAGGAGAAAGACACTCCTTAAGAGTTGATCAAACCTTAAATTGCTCTGCTGTGTTGTGGTCATATGTAACAAATGGACTAAAATCTGAAATCTGAGTGCTCTAAACTTTGGACTCATCCCGATCTCCCTCTGGCTTTGGAGCTTGCATCTGCCACTGCTTTCAAATACCCTGAGCCCTTTGGTAGCCCAGAAACCAGGAACCTCTGACTCTGTTGGCTCTGACAGTTAATGCCTTTATTGTAACCATTAACCACTTAATCTGAGCAGACAGACCCACTCGCCCTCATCTCCAGGGCATTAAAGCTTCAGTGCTCTTTGCACAGTGTTCAAATGGCTCTCCATGTGAGCCCAAGATGAGCAGTGTTCTTCTGAACAGCACAATAAAATGGCCAAGTGTTGCTATTATTTTGATAGTCTGGGGAAAAAAGTCTTAAGATTTTATTTAGTGTCACCAGAAGCAGTGACTTTGAGATCAGGGAAACATCATTGGTACAGAACCTCTGGGTGATGTGTGTAGAGCAAGTGGGAGACAGGGTTTGATTTTCTGTGGCAAATCTATTTTGTGTATTTTGGTACATTGGGATGACCCTGGAGTTTATTTGGGTCTGGATGAACCCAGCAAAGGACACCCAGACCCTGCCCAGAGCCATGCAGACCTGGGGACAGTGTGGGCTCAGTGCACCTCTGCCCAGCACATCCCAGCTGGAGGTGCACATCCTGCTGACTTTTTGGAGAGGGTCTTGTGCATGGGGATGTGCTTTTTCCTTACAGGATTGGAGGAAGAAGAGGAGAAGCAAAGGCCAGTCTGGCTTGTCTGGCCCAGACAGCTCCTGTCACCATTGCCACCCTGTCTGTGCACTGCTGCATTTGCCCTTGGCATCCCTGAGTCCCTCTCCTCTGGTTTGGAGGTTGCTGAAGCCTTTCTGCCCTCAGCAGTGTCCTAACTTCCAGCTAATTTCCTTTCTGAACATTTTCAGGGATTCCAGGACAAGTTGGTCCCCCAGGCCCAGTTGGACCCACTGGGCTGCCAGGACCACCAGGGCCAAAAGGAGAGAAGGGACAACCCGGTGAGAGGGGCCCTGCAGGACCACCAGGTGAGTCCTGGAGCAGGGCAGTGCTGCTGGGACAGGAGATGTTTCACTTCACACAAATTGGCTGTGACAGCAGCTCAGAGAAGGCCAGACATGCAAGATTTGAGCTTCTTCAACTGGTATCAAATCCATCCCAGCAATTCCCCTGGGAGCTGGAATCAGCCAGGAGCTCCCAGGGCAGGCAACCACCTGCACGAGCAATGACAGACCCTGGGATTTCCTGTGGAGCTGGAGAGAGCCTGTCCCAGAAAGCTGCAGAGCAGGATCATGTTTCCCCATCCTGCTCAGGAGCTGTAAGAAAGAGCCTGTGACCTGTCAGCCTTTGGAGCAGAGCATTCCCTGTTTAACCCTCTCACTGGGTGCCTGCTTTAACTCCCTTTTTTTCTCCACCATTTGTGTCAAGCTGTCAGATGCCAGGATGTCAAACTAATGATGCTTTTGTATGTTAAGGGAAAAGGTTATGAGGCCATTCTTTCAGAGAACACTCCATTCCTGAGCTAGGAGTCTTTCTTCATTCCCCAAACGTTCCTGAATGTTTTGATGAAGGTGATACTGCACAAGAGGTGCCAGACCTCAGGCTCTGTGCTCTTTGTGTCTAAAAGGCTGTGCCTTGTGAGCCTGAGCTCAGGCAAGATTTAAAACCCTGAGCATGCCTTAAATGTGAGAGCAGCCCTGAACACTTTTTGGCACTTTCTGGCAAGCTGTCATTGGCCAAAGTCTGGCCAAGGATGTGTCTGCCTTTTTTTGGTTTCTCAGTCTGCAACAAGAGCCTTCCAGCCCTGCAGGACATGTGATCTGTCTGCTCCTGGACTGACTCTGCTTCCCTTCCTGAGCTTTCCTGGCAGGGAGGTGACACAGGTGTACCTGGAGGGAAGGAGGATTTGGTTTCACACTTTGCTGGCTGTAGTTTCTCACTCAGCCTCAGGGAGAGGGGAGATTTCACTCTTTCAGCAACTGGAGCACCTCTGAGCCAAGTCAAGCTCTCTTCTTTGCAGAGGAAGATGCTACGCACAAAAAAAAAGAAAAATTGGGAAGCTGTTTCTATTTTCCCCACCCCTCTGATTCCCACAGCTGCAGTTCAGGACTGAAATCCTTTGTCCTCTTGCTGCCTTTTTACATGATAGCATCATTAGCACATCCCCAAAGGCACTAACACAACCTCTCCTGCCTCTGCACAGGGATGTTGGGACCTCAAGGACCAAGAGGACTTCCAGGAGAAACCGGGATCCCAGGTCCCCCAGGTCCCCCAGGGCCACCAGCCACCCCAAGCCTCCCTCTTACCTTCCAGCAAGGGGTTCTCTACTCACTCCAGCCCACAGCTGAAAAGGAAAGTAAGTTCTCTCCTCAATTCCTGTGTTCTCCTGTGGCATCAGCAGAGTGGGCAGCACAGAGCAGTTCAGCTCTGCTGCCACCTCCTTGCCGGGCTCTGCCAGGCCCTGGGAGCAGCTGGACAATCTGCCTGCATTGTGTGGGTCTCTTGGAAGTTCCCGTTCAAAATGGAACATCTTGGAAGCTACAGGGGGTTCACCTCTCCAAAAAGAACAAAGTCCCTGCTCTCCTAAACTGTCAGTGAGAGCAGGGTTTGGAGGATTTTGTTCTCTGTGCCTGTTTTTTTCAGGTTCATCACAGCTTTGGGGAGGCAACTTGGTGTTCTGTAAGCTTCCATCAGGAGTGACTGCTGAGAGGAGGGTGTCTGGTGAAATGACAGAGCTCAGGAAACATCACTTGAGATGCAAGGGCCAGAGGAATCCAGAGTGGCAGATTAGGTGCTGGTGCACCAAAGCTGTGGGGTTGGAGCCCTCTTGGTGCCACTGTTGTGGTGTTGGAGTGTCAGGGTTGCTCAGGAATCAGCAAGGACCAGAGATTTACAGCTCTGGAGTTACAACAAAGACATCTGTTAAATGTGTCTCTTTCCCTATCCCTGCAGATGCTTCTTCCACCTGTGTTTCTGGTGCATCCATATTATCCCCCATCCACACAAAACACAGAATTATGGACTGGAAAGTCCAGACTGACACCATGATTTATCCCTTCCCTGTAACAGGAGGGTCAGGGTTTCTTTGTGCTTACGCTGATTTGAAAAATATATTTATTTGATTTGTGCTGTGCAGAGCAAGCAAAGGCTTTCTAGGAAAGGCATATCCTGCACCTGGATTGGAATGCTCTCAGATTTGGGCTTGATTCTCCTGGCCCAGCCCTGTGTAGCTATAGGTAATAATGAGGCAGCAGAGCTCAGCTATGTCTGCCCTTGCTCTGTAAACTCCTGGAGCCCCAGCTCTGTCAGGGCTCCCATCTCCACTCCCCCAGACTTCAGCTGTGCCTCTTCCCCAGCCCTGCTGCTCCTGTCCAGCTTCAAAGCTCAGTTGTCTTAGTTACAGCCAAGGATTACTGAGTCTCCCCATGTCTGACAGTTATCTCCAGCTCTCCCTTCCCTTCCACCCACTCTGCTCTCCAGACTCCTTTTCCCAAAAGTGAACAGATGTATTTTTAATTTAGGGAGAATTTTAACAGCTCCATTTTGTATTCAGTTACTTAGGGTGTATGGGCAGGATGAATAACTGAGGTTCAATACAAAGATGTTCACAAAATACTCATCAACATGCTGCATTCATCAGCCTGAGAACAAGGAACAAGCTCATTTCTCTCAGGGTCACACCAAATTCTGCCTTTTATTCCAAGTGATCCCCAAGGATGGTTTGGGTGCTGCTGCTGCCTCCTCCTTCCAACCACCCTTTGAATTAAACTGCTTCTTGTGAAGTAGTGGATAAATTAAAAAGTGAATAAAGGTTTTGATTGCACAGCCTTCCCAGCTGATGTGTGAGAAGGGTGAGCTCAGTATTGTGCCCAAATGGGAAGAGGATAAATGGTGGATAATTATTTCTGTTATCTCTGCCAGCCCTGGGCAGCCACATGGACTTGAGAACAATGAGGAGATGGTGACTGTTCCATTGACATCCCTGGGCATCCCCAGGCATTCCTCCCTCCATGCCTGTGGATTTCTTGATTTGCAGAAGGAATAGCCCAAAACTTTATGACACTTTTTCTTAATACAAATCCAGCTGCAAGTGTAAGTTATCTATGTGGCCATGACAATGTTCTGGCAATATCAAGTCTATTTTCTTACCATTTTGCCTCTGTGTTGGCTGATTCTGCCTCCCACAGGCTGGTGGAAAGCTGATCCTCTGCCACCAGTAAAACATAGCCTTGTAAATTCTGTTTAGATTTTTAAAAATGTATTTACTTGTTTTGAAAGGAGCACATCTGAAAACTATAAACACAAAATTCCAGCTGCTGACAGCAGAGGGAAGCATATTCCTGGTAATGGGAATGAGATGTGAGAGCTGTATCAGGTTATTGTTATTATACAGAGTTTGGTTCTGCCTGAACATGGTTAATGCCTGTGCCTTTATTAATTACAACCAGTTCCTGTTGGCAATATTTATCCTCAGGCAGAAGCCAGGAATGGGGAGACAAATATTTTCTCACAGTTTCCCTGTGCTGTGGTAAAAGAAATGGTCCCATTTTTCTCCCTCCAGATCAGGTAGCAGAAAAAAATGAAGACAGGATTACTTCATTTCCATCCTGTCTCAACAAATCAAGGCTGTAATGGGGGAATTTATCCCTTAGTCAGAAATCTTACCCTCGGCCAGAAGCTGAACTGCTGCTCCCCACTGCTGGGGCTGCTGCTACTGGGCTCTCACTTTCCCAAAATGAGTGATCAGGTACAGGGTCTAGAGCCAGCCCAGACCTATTCCTTGTGCTAACATTGATGATTTCTAGGGACTAGTTAGAGAAAGGAATGCAGCTCTCACTGTGGAGGGCTGTTTTCTCACATCTCAAAGATCTGCAAAGGACACATGAAATTAAATGAACCCATTTTCATAGAATCATCACTGTTGGAAAAGACCTCCAAGATCAAGTCCAGCCATCAACCCAGCACCACTAAGCCATGTCCTCAAGGGCCACAGCCACACATTTTTTAGCACTTCCAGGGATGGTGACTCCACCACTCCCCTGGGCAGACAGAGGGGAGGGCAAAGGGAAACTGAGGCACAGCAGCTGATTGTGTGCCCAGCATGCCAGTGGTGATAAGGGATTTGTGCAGCAGCATCCCAGTGCCTGCTGCCAGCAAGGCCCTTCCTGAGGAAGAAGAACAGAGCAGAGGAAGTGAAGGGGAAGGAGAGGAGGAAAGGAATTGAGAAAACTGAGTCCTTTCAAAGTGTGCCCTGAGCTGCCTTTGCTGCTCTGGCTGGGCAGCTTTCCCCCTGTCCTTCAGGGCATTTCTGTGCTGATTCAGGGTGTCTCTGTCCCCTTCCAGAGAACATAGGTGCTCCTACCTGACCAGGTCACACTGGTTTCACTCTTCCTCTTGGCTTGGATAGGGGTTGGAAAGCTCCTGGAGCAAATTCAGTATCAAGGTCTTCTCAAATGAAGCATTGTCTGCTGCTTTGGGGTATCCAGGAGCACTGAAACAGAATCCAGCTCTTGAAGCCAGCAGAGCCTGGGTCAGTGCAGGAGGTGGCTGAGAAGGGAAGATTCCTGCTACCATGTGATGCTATTTTTTGGCTGTTCTAACAGTCTCTAGCTGCAGAGACCCCTGGATGTCCCCCTGTTTATAAGGGAGTTTATAAGGAGATACAAGATCTTCCTGCTGCTTTATGAGAATATGGAGGCAATCCCTGAAAAAAAATATGAGGGTTGTGTTTTAACACACTTCAGTCCCATTTCATTCACAGTGTGTTTCATTCAGAGCAGGTCCTGGAGGGAAATCTGGGTTTGGGTGAGTCCTGCCTGGCCAGGGAAGGAATGTTCCACAGTCCTGTGCTGCCCAGGCCAACCAGGAGCTGCTGGGCCCAAGGGCTGTTGATCAGAGGTCTCTTCTGTGTCACAATTATGGACTCACCTTTCATAAATAATGTTGAGTCAAATGTCAGGATGGGTGGATTTGTGGAAGTAACTCTGTCATTGTAACAATGTGCCATTTGGCTGGAGTGTTTTGTAACCCAAATCTTTATCCCTGGCTTACCTCCAGCAGGAATTAAACCTTGGTTGTTTGCAGTCCATCCTCTGCCCCTCTCAGTGGACGTGCAGTTGATTTTTGTTGATCATTTTAAAAACAAAAGGCTCTGCAACTGTTAATGCCTTCACTGCTGTCTGATGCTCATTTTCCAATTTCATCTTACTCCCAAGAGTGATGGGTTTTGACATGGTCAAATAAAACTCAAATTAATTGGATTACACACTTCACTGGGGTACCTTTCCTCCTGAACATGAAGAGTCTCAGTTGTTTTGTTTCAGAGCTCTGAGGAGGGGGAGGATGAATGGGTTTAGAAACAGTAGTCAAATAAATAAATACCTGTTTGTGTTCAGGCTTTAGGCACAAAATGTGGTTCTTAGAGAGATGTGGGCTGGATCTTGTGCTGTCCTGCTGCCAGGAAGGCATTGCAGAGGTGTCCTGTCATCCTTGGCAGTCAAAGCCATTGCACAGTTTTCCCTGGGAGCTGCTTTCAAACAACTGGCTTGGAAGTTCTCTCTCTCTGTCATTGCCAGCACTCCAGAAGCTGGGAAGGCTTTGCAATGTGTCTGCTAAAATTTCTGGAGAGTTCACCTTCTGACCTTTGGGCTGGACTCTGCAGAGTAAGCAAACACCCTTCTGACCTTCCTGGTGTCACTTGACATTTGCAGTGAGACATTCCCAGACTTTTCCTGCACAGGGTTCCCCTGAATTTTACTGTGATGAGTTACAGGAATGGGTGGAAGGAAACATGAGTAAGCTTGAGGTCATGGGCAGGAGGAGGTGGACATTATTCCTGCATGGCAGCCTCCAGCTGTGGAAAATGTGGGATTTTCAGAGGGTTTGCCATCCTGGTGACCAGGAGCCAACATCTTCATCCAGGTTAAACAGGGAATTTATTGTTGTTCTTACAGCAAAGGCTCAGGACAGTGAGCCTTGGTAACACCAGGATTTGGAGTTGGTTTCCTTGCTTGTTTGGTGGCCTTGTTGTCTGGGTTGTCTTGCAGCCTTGGGAGAAGCTCAGACTGATGTAATAATGAAGGTGCACAGACATTAAGCAAAGAAATCATAAACTTATCTTCCTATAGTTGCAAGTAAGAATATGCTTTAAATAAGTAAGAAACTGTATTAGGTAAGATGGTGAAGGGTTTTAAAATGTAGTAATGTAATTTTCTAGAGTAAGCTAAGAGTTTAAATGTTGTAATAGAAGCATACATGGGGTAGAAGGCTATTGGGTGAAGGACAATGTGTGGCAGAATTAAGCAAAGGTGATAGGTTAGAAAAACAAAATAAACGGTGGCAACTTTCCATTGGATCAGAACGTTGTATATTGCCTTGTAACAAAGAAACTTGTGACTTCTTTTGAGCTGTGGCCGACTTCTGGCTCCTCTAAAATCTCACAGCCTCTGAGACTGATGCTTGTCAGAGTAATAAATAGTTATTATCAGTGGTCCCATCCCTTTGTTAAGGCATGGATAATATTTGGGGTCAGTCATTCCAAGGCAGGATTATACAGGTGTATAAAACACCAAGGTTTCCAGAGGAAGCACAGCTTGTCTGGGGTTCTCAGGGTGAGATGAGCAGCTCACAGCCCTTAGAGAGCAAAAGGACAAGTGCTCCGGGAGCCCAAACCTGCAGCACTGCCAGCCCTTGGCCAGCAACGGGCGCCAGAGGATTTTGGAGAGATCCCGGCCGGGCCGGACACTGACTGTGCTCTGTGCCGCAGATGGAGAACCCCAGCTGGCCTCCACCGTCATCGACACCATCATGGCAGGACTGCCCGGACCGCGGGGAGCCCCGGGGCCCGTGGGGCCACCAGGTGACACTCAGGGCTGGGCTGCAGGGCTGGGCAGGGTGGGCAAAGCCTTTCCCATGGAGAGGGGATGGTGCCTGCAGGGGAGGGAAGTGCTCCCTACTGCAAGGGCAGCAGTGGGATGGGTGGCAAGAAGTAACTGGGTTTTTTATCTTTTTTATCTGATTGTTTTACCTTGGGCAGGACTCATCTTGAGAAATTAGATTAATTTCTGATTAAAAGCTGTGTTAAAGAGTGGGTTGTCCAGTGATTTCTTCCTGAGAGCAGAGTTATTCTCCCCCTGTGCAATCCTGTCCTGTCACTGCAGAGCTCCACTGAGCAAGGCCTGGCCAGATGCTCTGTGATGTCTGTGAAGACTTTGGGCTCTGTCTGAGCTGTTGCAGATTTTCACCAGTGTAACTGAAATCAGAATCTGAGATGAAAATTCAGTGACAAGCCTTCGTTCTCTCTGTGCTGATGGGTGGCTTAAATGATAATATTCCTGCAAACGTCAGCACTTCCCTGTATGATGCACATTTAGGAGTGAACTCCCATTAGTTGCAGAAAAGGCTTCTCCTTTCATTATGAGGGCCTTTCATTTATCCTTCAATTCCTTTATTCTTTGACTTAAGCATTTGTATGGTGCATTAATGATTGAGGCTGATTCAGCTGTACTTTGTGTATAATGTCCACATTGTTTCATCTCAAGGGTTGTGACAACTAAAGCAGAGAGGAGTATTGCTAAGTTCAGGCTAAGCAAATATCCTGTCTCCCATCTGCAGGTATAATTTAACAGCTACTGTTGGGATATAATTATTTTTTCAAAAGGAATGAATCTGTTAAGTGACTGTGAGACAAGTTGACCTGTTTAGATGGTGCTTAACTCATTCTGGAAGAAGCTCTCCTGTGGTTCAGATTTTAAATTAATTTATTGCTACTGCAGTGAGTGAAGACCAAGGGAAAGCTTTGCTTTGCCCCACTCAGCCTCTCCCTCTGGCTCTGACCAAACTCCATCTCCTTCATGTTTATCACCAGTTTTCTGACACCCCAGAGAGACCAAGTGCAGCAGCCCTGGGGCTTTTCTTGCCACCTGAGGTTGTTTCAGGACCAGTAACTGCAGTGTCTTGCTCTCCTGTAGCTGTTCCATGGATCTAGTTTAGGTTTTCTCAAAAGCTGCATTTTAAGGAATGGAAATGTGGATGCTACTGACATCCTTCCTGCCTATTTTCACCATTTGTTTCCTCCCAGAGCTCTAACATCCCCCCTAGGGCATGGGGATGTATTCTGTCAGGATGTTGGTGTCCAGTAATCCAGTGTTTGATGAAGGGTTCTCACTCACTGAGAGACTCAGCAGAACGTGAAAGGGAGTGCATGCCTTTGGAATTCAGGCTTCTTCCTTCTAAATCTCCTTAAAATTGTCTCCAATTCTGATTCCCACAGGGCCACCAGGTGCTTCAGGACCCAAAGGGCCCCCAGGACCCACTGGAGCCCCTGGATCACAAGTAAGGTGCTTTGGTGCTTTGGGGTGAAGGGCAGGGGTGGGGGTCAGGGGTGAAACATCATCTTATTGCACAAGGAGAGAAAGTAATCTTAGATCTGCTGTTTTGTTCCCCATGAAATTCTGTGATTTAATTCCTTTTTTCTCATTCTGGATTAAGAGGTTGAAATGGTTGTGCTTTCCAGAGCTTCCCTTAATCATAACAACACATCATGCTGCTGCTGTGTCAAAACATTTCACTGTGGCCTGAGCTGATGCAAAGGATCTGACATGGGCTTTACCAACACAGTGATAGAAAAATACTGCACTTCCTGGGGAACACAAAAAAAAAAAAAAAAAAGAACAAAAATGCATCTCTGAGAATTCACCAATTCACCAGAGTGAACATGTTAAGCCTACTTTTCCAGGCGTAGCACTTTCTATTCAAGAAAAGTGTCACAAATTCCCATCAGTTTGATTATTTATTGATGCAAACATTGTGGAAGGGGGAGATAATAATGGAGTGGGAAAAACTCACTCCAAAAAATTTATGGTAGAAGAAGGGCACAGCACTCACATGGATGGAAAAAGCTGATTAAATGGAAAAAAGTGAAGTCATGAATAGGAAACTGCCAAACTACTCCAAATTGTGGTTGGCTGATACAAAGGGACTCAGTTTTGGGAAGAATGTTGCTTAATGTGGAGGTAAAGCAGCAGCATCAAATTTTTCAAAGGAATCCCACATGACTGGAGAGCACAGAGAAAGGTTAAGTAACTTTGTACAGGGATGTAACTCAGATCTGATAAGAGGAGGTTTGGAATTGAAAATAGAGAGAGGATATTTTTCCTATGTGTTTATTAACCACTTTGAAGAAGCCATGGACAACAGGTTAGGGAAAGTTTGCCACTGTAGCAGAATCCTTTCAATTAGGGAATGCTCTGGAGAACAGTGAGAAACCCCAGACAGATACATACACAGTGAGAGATTTGGCAGCCAAATGACAGATGTAGTTTAACATCATTAAATATAAGGTAATTCACAATTCATAAGTGGATTCTGCAGCAGAGTCTGGCTTTTTGACACGCAGCACACACTGTAAACCTTTTATTTTTGCAATGTGGAATTCAGTGTTCTTGAGCATCCCTGTCTCACCACACACTGTTGAACAAAGGATGCTTGTGGACACTTGGGCTTTGTTCATGCTGCATGTTTGACATAGGTCCAAGCCTGCTTTGTGCTCCACCTCATTTGGCAGCCCCAAGGGACCTCCTAAACCAGGCCTGGGGCTCTGAATCCTTGGTGGAGAGCTCAGCTGAGCTGGTGGGGCTGCTGCAGGCAGGGAGCAAGGTGCTGCTGGTGAGCATTGCTGGCTCCCAGCTGAAACTGGGAGAGGGCTCCTCATTTGCACCCTTAAATCACATGTGTGCAACCTCCTTGAGCCACTTTACAGGCACTGAGCTCCTCAGAGCAATGCTCATTTCTCTGGGGCTAGAAAACCCATTTCTGTTCCTAACCAGGCTGGTTTAAATCCCCAGTGGCCTGGAGGGGAGCTCCAGACTCGCTTCTGCAGCCTCCAAGACAAGATGCAAGTCACTTGAGGTGGAAAAAAAGCTTCTTGTATGTGGTTGTGGGGAGAAGGAGAGCTGACAGGCTGAATATAAACAAACAATATTGTTCTCTCTTGGTCTGGTTAATAACTGTGGCTTCTCTGGGTGGATAAGTTAAGGATTTGGATCGATTTCTGCATAGCAGTTCAATTAGTAGAAATCTGGAGACTGTGCCCTTCTTAGCCATTGGTGACTGCTTTATAGATTTGTTCAACCCAGGGAGTAAAATTATTAGCAGAGATTGGGCTTAATTTGAAAATTGTTTATTAGGGTGAGTGAATAGCTTCAAAATAATTTCCACTGCACAATCCAATTAATTTTCAGGTATGTATGCTTGCTCCTGCCACCCACTGAGGCAATTAAGAAGTGGGGGGAAGCAGTGGGGATTTTTTAAGCTAAACATTCTACCTGTGTATTAATTTCTTCTTGGTAACTGAGAACAAGAACTGTCCTGTCATACCGACCCCGAAAAAATGTTACATCAGTGGTCTGCAGTGGATTAAAAGACCCAAATAGAGGCATCTGCAGAAAGTACAGGGCTCAGGATATCTGCAAACAGAGCCCCTGTTGTGTTTGCTTGAGGGAAAAAGAGAATCCAGCCCAATTGCTTAATGGGTGTGTGAGGTTTTCAGGAGCTGAGGATCACTGGGAAATGTATTCACTGCACTTACACAAAGGTTGCACAGTAGAAATTAATTCCTTCTCCTTCTGCATCTCTTCTAGGGCTTGCCAGGATCTCCAGGACAGCCTGGACCAAAAGGATCCAAAGGAGACCGAGGAGAGAGGGTGAGGTTTTACATGCACAGAGAGATTCCCACAGCATTTGGGGGCTGAGGCCTCAGGAATTATGCACAGCACAGGGCTCATAGATGCACTGGGACTACAGCCACCACCAGCTTTAAATGCAGAGTTTCTGGGGTTTCTGCAAGAACCAAGATGAGGGTTTCCTGTACAGAGAAAGGGTTGAATTCCTTGTAAAGTCAGGCATTCCCCAAAGAGATTCAGGTAGCAAAGACATGGTGTATAAAGGCCTGTGGGGACCAACTTTGTTCCACCAGCCAAAGCTGTTTAGTGTGGAGTGTTTTGAGAGGTCTCACTGAACTCTTCCTTCTTGTGGCACTAAGGCTTTAAAAACTCACCAGACTTGTCCTGAACCAAAGTCATTCCCCAGGTCAAACGATGTTCTTAACATATTTGGAATACTGAAGTCATGTTCTTAATGTTTATGTGCCTCAGCCCTTAGTGGGCTGTCCAGTGCTGGTAGCTAAACACAGAACAAAAAGGCTGTTTGAATGTTCTTTCCAAACTGGTGAAGTTGAGGAACTACCAGAGAAACATCTAACAAGGGTATAAATGTGTCAGATTCCCAGTCCAGCATTCAAGCATTGGGAAGGGTTTGGAAGTGGCATTTGGGCCTTTGGCTGCTTCTGTTCAGCTTAATTGCCAAAAGGTCATGGTCTTTGAAATCTCTGGGTGAGTCTGGGAGCACAAAATCACTTGGGAGTGGAGTAGGTGCAAGAGGATCATTCAGCCCTCAGGTGTGTGAAATGGAGACAATGGGCTGTGGAGAATCACTGAGACCCCAGCCTGGAGAGAGTCAGAGGAGGGGAGAAGGACAAGGAGGAAAACATTGGTTGAGACCTCCAAAATGATTGATGGCTGCACTGACACAGCCTCCTGCCACTGCTGTGGGAAACAAATCCCCTTGTCTTCCAAGTGCCATTTTGCTGTCCCACAGATGGAGGTGAGTGGGGGCTGTAGGTGATGTGATTCTTCCATGACAGAACCTCCTCTGCCCTCCTGCTCCCTCCCAGTCCAGCAGACAGGAGGGATGCCTGAAAGAGCCAAGACAGGGAAATGCAGATCAGTGAACTCCAGTGTGCTGACTTCTCAAATTTGTGGGAATAACCAGGAACAGACACACTGCTCCTCTGTCCAGGCTCTGTGCACGGGGGGGCCCCAGGTGTTTGTTTCATCCTTCCTGAGGGGTCAGGAGCAGCAGATACCTGAGGGTGGGGCACATCTGCCTTTTGAAATCTCTGTTACATTTTAGTTTTGGGTGTTTGGTCCTGTTCTTACCTAAGAAATCACTCGCACTTCCCTGAAGGACAGAGTGACTGTTGGTCATTTTTTGTAACATTTTCCTTGTGCAGCTCAGCCAATCTGGGCATGACTTGGCTTTACAAATAGATTGCAGATTGATGGAGTTCTGGGACTAGAATTCAAGATTCTTATAGAGAGCAAAACCTTAACTGGTGAGATGGATGCACAGATTACCAACGACATCTCATTGCCATTCAGTCTTTATTTTCTAAAAAACAAATAGAAGCTAAAAAAATATAAAAGGGCATGGTGTGTGGTAAAGTGTCACATTTCCATCCAGGAAACTGATAAAACTCTTCCTCAATGATTAATCTAACATTTTGCTGTAATTTGTGGTGAACCATATTACTAATATTACTACTGATAAACCATATTACTACTACACTTATTTTCCAACAAAATCTTGTTGCATTGTGTCCATTCACTCCAGACAGATCCCTTAGAATTTGGTTTTGTTCCCTCCTTGCTAAGGATTTAGAATTGTAACTCCCCTCTTAGGTTTGGAACAGATGAGATTTTCAAATATCAAAATGTGTTGATAAATAGGAAAAACCCCATATCTCCTGTCCATCCTCTGTTAGTGTGGAAAGGGAAGCTGACAGCTTTTTCTGTCAGAATTTCTGTGGGATGCTCTGTGTGCTTTTTGTCTTCTGTGAGTGTGGCTTTGAATGCTGGTTTTGACAACCACACGCTGCAATTTTGGGTTTGGTGGATACAAATGAGGGCTGGAGCACAGGAGCCGTGCAGCTGCAAAGAAAAGCAGAGTGGGGGGTGGTTCACAACATCTCCTGAGATCTGAGAAAACGTTATTATACATTCTTCCTGCTTAATCTGGGAGAGAGCAGATGTGGGAGAGACCTGAAGCAGTGTGAGCACAGCCCCTGGATGGCTCAGCTCTGTGTGCTGCTCACGCTCAGCCTCTGCTCAGCACAGGCACTGCCAGGGAGGGAGGGAGGCTCCACAGCATCTCCAGGCAGTCTGCAGAGGCACAGCCAGGGAGGCCTGGGATAAAAGATATTGCCAACATCCAGCCTAAATATCCTTTGATCCCCTTTAAGCTGATAACATCCTTTCTGTTCCTCCTGGACATGGAGCACAGCCTGTTTATGTATTTTCAGTGCGTTGTTGTGCTCCTCTCTGTGATTTTTCCTCTTGTCTGTGGTTTTTTTTCATGAGCTTTGCTCCCTCCAGTGCAGAATCCAAGTATTTCCCTTTGAAGATACTGGGAGCACCTGACAGACTAAGCCTTTCTCCCAGTTTTCCCTGTCCATAGGGGCCTTTTCCTGGTGCTGGCAAGGCATTCCACAGGAATTCAGTCCTCCATGGGAATGTTCTGTAGGTGCCTGTTGGTTTTATATAAATTTGATAGACACAAACCCAGCAGCTCTCCCTTTCTGCTGCAGAAATTGGCCACCATTTTCCCCAAAAAAACTCTTATGTAGGTTTTTTTGGGGAAAAAAGGGATGGGTTTGTTGCTCTGTATGTCTACGGGAGAAGAGCCAGGGAAAATATGTGGCTGTTTCATTAATGGATTTCTAGAAATGCTTTTGCATTTTGCCTCTTCTTCCCAAGCTCCTGCTTTCTCACTAAATAACCTTTAACTGCTCTCCTGGTCAGTGATCCTGCCCAGCCCCAGCTGCTCCAGGGAGGAAAACAGGGGAAAAAAAGATGTTCAGTTCAACGGCATTTCATTCTGCCCCAAACCAACACTAGTTCAAACTGTTTCTCTTAAAAAAAAAAAAAGAACAAAAACTCCTCACAGAGAACAATGTGAAAATTAGCACAGCAGGAGAAAGAAACAAACCGACCAAAATATTGTACCTGTGTTTTGATCAGTAGCTGTGGGGTGTGTGTGGAGCAGGAGCAGATTAAATCAGTGCTCAGTGGGAATCCTGGGCTCTGTTCTGGCTGGGGCAGCAGCAGCCCATCACTTCTACCAGAGAGAAGAATGCAGTGTCTTTGTAAGGAACAAATCTCCAGCCAAATTCCTTCCTGGTATAATGTAACTGACTGCTGGAAAGTTCAAAAAACCTGCTAATCGTCTTACAGAGAGGGCACTGAGCTCAGGAGCTCCACATCCACCCCAGCTCCTCCAGAGTCTGATGGGATTTGGAACTGATACTTGACAGAAAACCATAACCCCCTTTTGCTGTCTCTAAGTGATAATGTCAAGGGAGAGGAATTTTTTTTCCCACATTATCCCAAGTGTAAGGTTTTTCCCTTAAGCCGTCTTAATTCCACTAGTAAAAATTACACTGTGTTCTTGTCAAGTGGCAAAGTATCTCCTAATGACACTGCCTTTATTTCCAACAGGGGCAAGCAGGTCTGCCTGGAGAGAGGGGCATTAAGGGATTTCCTGTAAGTGCTGCACTCGTGGGTGGGTGCCAGGCTCAGGTGGGGTTGGTGCCTGGCCCTGTAGGTGCCACTGGCTGGCCTGGAGCTGCTTCAGTGCTGAGCTCTGCTGGCTCCAGCTCAGATTTGTTCCACAGACACCCTCACCTTAAGGAATCCCTCTGCAAATGAAACATCCCCTGGTGTAAAGCACAGTGACCAGGAGGGCATCAGCCCAGCAGAGGAGCTGTGCTCTCTCTGCCTGCAGATCCCTCTGGCCAGAGCTGGGCACACTCAGCTCTCCCTGGGCACTACCAGAGCCCAAAGGTGGGCACAGTTAAACAGCTCAAAGCCCATCAGCTGCTCTCAACTCCCTCCTGCACCTCAGTCAGCCAAGCTGAGCTGGAAACCCTGTAATGAGATTAAGAGATGTCTCCAAATGATTTTTTTCCAGATGCACAGAGGAGTTGTCTGCACTGGCACATATGGCCAGTGGGAACAAGCCAGTGGTGAGGAAGGTTGGCTGACAGAGACCTAGTGGGGAAAACTGGGGTGGTTTGTTTTGGCTGGCAGCTTCCAGAGAAGTCCCAGAACCTCTGGGAGGGTTCTCATCTGTCTTCCTTGGTTCCAACTCATCATTTCATGCAGCTCACACAGCCTTTTCTTTGGTCCTTTCTCCCGTGCTCACCTCTGCTTTGCAAATATCTCAGGGATGTCCAACAGGTTTGAGGAGCCCAAGCCTTTCCACTCTATTTTAGATTGTTGGGTTTGTTTTATGTTTAGCTTAGAGTGGTTTAATCTCTCCCTGTCATCTGCCCTTTGGAAAGTGCATGAACTTCCTGGCTGGGGGGGAAACATGAGACCAATGTACACAGCACAGAGAGATCTTTGTTCAAGAAAAGCTTAATGAGCATCTTCAGAGGCAGAAAGTGATGTGATTAATTAATGAAAGCAGAATGGAGGATTCTTCTCTTCTAAATCAAGATGAAAACGTGCATGTTTGGGGGAAAGGAGGAATTTATCTGTGGTTTAGCATAAAATGTTGTTCACTGGGAGCCCAGTGAGATGTCTATGGCCTTGCTGGGGCCCAGGCCATGGCAGGTGGCTCCTCCTGCAGCTTGACCACTCCTGAACAAGTTCACTGGTGTTAGAAGTGTTGGTGACCTCCTGGGAGGCTGACAGGAGCCAGGGCAAAGCTCAGGAGAGCACTTTGGCCTTTGGTATGAAGTGCCAGCCCATGTGTTTTCTGCTGGTGAAATGCTTCTTTAATTTGCACCTTTGGTGAGGGGAGATCCAAGAGCTCCTGGAAATGTCCTCAGCCACATGTAACCAAGTTCCCCTTTCTTTGTTTTAGGGTGAACCAGGCAAGAAGGGTGAGGAAGGTGACAAAGGCACTGATGTAAGGATGTGTTTCTAATGTTTTAGTTTCCTTTTTGTCACTTTGCTGTTCTTCAACCATGTTCCCTTTGACAGGTGGGTTTGTGGGGGGTGGGGCAGAGGGTGAATTCACAGTTAAATGTGCAGAGCAAGTGGGGATGTGAGCCTGGGGTTTGAATTTAATGTGTGCCAGAAACTTCATGGTCTGTGAGGTTTCCTTGGCCATGTTGTCACCATGTTCTTGAACACCTCAGTCCCCAGAGGCTGTTCTGGCACATGGAGCTGGTTGGGAATTGCTTCCCTATTGTCCCTCCCACCTGCTGAGGGACAGACTCATGTGCAGAGTGTTGGAGTTCTCACTTCTCTGCTCTCAATCCCTGAAATACTTCCCAACATCTCTTTGGCCCTCCAAGCCTACACCTAAAGTGACAAGGACAACAAACTACAGCCTGAGTGTACATAAGGAGCTCTTTGAACAGGGATTTTCCCTGCACTCCTGCTTAGGTTATCTCCACTTTTCCATCTTTTCATTTTTAAACACCCACACTGCAGAGTTTGGTGCTGTGGAAGCAACATGATGGACAAGAAGCCTGTTCTGCAATTCCAACACATTCCAATGTTAGTTTTGTTTTCTTTCTTGCAGGGGGAAGGTGTGCAACAGCTTCGAGAGGCTCTGAAGATTTTAGCTGAGAGGGTATTAATCCTTGAGCACATGATAGGAATTCATGGTAAGCATTGCTAAGGTTTTCTTCTCTAGGGAGGAACCAGGAAGAACCAGAGGCTCTGTTCAAAACTTTTCAAAACTTTTCAAAAAAATTTTTTTTCAAAATTTTCAAAACTAGGTTCCATGACTTAGGGGTGCTTAGAACTGTTGAGTTCCACCAGCTGCACCACTTCCTCTGGCTTTCCAGCAGCAGGTGAAATGACCCTTACAGTGATTTTTGTTACAGTTCAGGCAGCCAAGTCACGAGCAGCAGCTCAAGCCATGTGGCACAGATCATCCACCAGCTTCCCACAGAGCTGCTTGTTCCAGTCTTTAGGCCAGATCATTTAATCCTGTTAACAGCATCTTCCAAGTGACTTGAACACCACTGAGGCCCTTGCCTTGTGCAGGACCATGGTTTGCAGAGAAAGCCCTACACTGCTGCCATGTCACCCTGAAAATCAGAACATTTTGTGATCATAACTTACATGAAACCTGTTTTCATAGTCAGATTTAAACAAAGTCCCACATCATCTACATTCAGACAAGTTTTGTGATCCCTTGAGGCTGTTGGCTCTCCCATCACTGGTACAGTGTGTACATCATGTACATCATCCCTTAAAGACTGTTCTCTTCCCCTAACCACAGTGTGGTGCTGGTCATTGTCACAGGAGTTGGTTATTGTCAGACTGCTCCTTTTGGAGTAGCTGAGGATCAATTCTCTCACAGCTGCCAAAACCTGCTGTGCCAGTTTCTCCCCTCTCAGAAACACAGTTAGAGGCAAAATGTTTGGCCCTGCTATACCAGCCTGTGAGCAGCAAACCTGTTCCTTGGCACTGGCCAAACCCCAGAGCACTTTGCTGTCCTTGACGTGTGGAACCTCATTTCTGGCCTTGCTTGTGAGCCCACCTCACACCTCCCCTCAGATCAGCATCCACTTTTATTGGGATGTGCCCTTTGGGTATTGATTGAAGCAATGGAAATGCTAAACAGCTCCAATGCCCAGCAGTCCTGACAGTGCCTCACTACACAGTAATAATGCACTTCAGGCAGCCCCTGGGGATCCCAGCCCTGTCTGGAGCCAGCAGTGCTGCCATGGAATTGCTGCTGGACCCTTCCAGTGCCAAGGCATGGCTGGGCTGGCCTGGAGCCTGCTCTGCTCTGCTCTGCTCAGCTCAGTGGCCTCGTGCTCTTGGAGGCCCCAAGTGCTACTTCCAAAAGCAATAGGCAGCAACAGTGTAAGATTTTTGGGAAACCCTGAATCACAACCCCATGATTCAACCACGCTCACCCTGACCTTGCCTTGGCACTGATGCTGCTTCATTTCACATTTTCCTTCCAAGGGTAGAAAATAGATATTTTTATGCTGCTTCGCTTTGAGCTGGTGGAGGTACCAGGGAGATGCACACTTGATTTCCTAGGCTGCAATCCATGCCATGAGATGATCTCCAGGGAAGAGGGAAAGGAGTTTTCCCTGGATGAGTCCATATGAACAGGGTATTTACAGGACCCAGGGCTGGGCCTCCTTTGGCTTTTACTTTGTACCTTCATTTATAGTGGTAGAAAGCAAAAAGTCACCTCTTTAGGAATTTTCTGTAGACCCTGGGACTCCACACAGCCTTGCCCCAGTAGAACTGCCTGATTTCCCTGTTTTTCACATTCTGTTTGGAAATACAGCAGCAACAAGGCATGTACTGCTGTTACTCTGAAACAGTCATTTCAGCAAACCATTTGTATTGATCTGTTACTGCTTGGGATGGAGATGAGTTATTTACACCCATGTGGACTTCTGTACCAGTGTAACTGCATCAGCAAAAATGGATGGGTTTTAATTGTGCAATGTGGTTAGGTCATATTTAAACACCTATATTGTATGACTTTAGGGGGATTTTTGTCCCATAAGTATTGATAATTGTATTCCTACTCTGTGCTTTTGAAATAGTTCCATTCTTTCACTTCACACATATTTTAGGCCCTACAAAAATAATGTTTAGAAAGGGAACTTAGAAAGTAAGGCATATTTTCTTTGTGCAATTATGTTCATCTTAGTGTATAGGGTTAAAAAGCCCCAACAAACAAAGAGAAAAAGACATAAAATAACAAAAAGTATTTTCCTTGAGCACAGACCTCCCTGGACTGAAAGGCACCACAGAGGTTTAAATCACCCAGCACCAACTGTCTGGTCATGTTCCCAGTGTAGGTGTTAAGGATTTGACCACAGGTCCTGGCTTAGCCCAGCTTTAAAACCCCACTCAGAAATGCCAATCCCATGCTCTCATTTTCCCAAGAACCTTCCCACTGGGCTTGGTTTCCAAACCCACAACCACCCAAGCAACAAGGCAAAACATCCCAACAAACAAACTTCTCCTCTGCACTGGGAGGGCAGCTGGAGCTGACCTGGCCTGGAAGCTGCAGAGAGCAGCCCAGCAGGACACAGCACAGCCCAAATTGTTTGGCAGGGTTTGGTGCCAGCAGACAGAGCCCAAATCCTCTGGCAGCCAAAAGCTCACTGGAAACTGAAATGCTGCCTCGTGGGATCCAACCAAAGCTGGCACGTTGGGCTCCTGGCAGGGAAACACAAACATCCAGCTCTGGAGGCAGAAGGAAGAAGAAATTGGGGCATTGGAAATGATGAGGCAGATCAAGCCACCAGCATCTGTTGCTGAAGAGTGGCCCAGAGCAGGGTATGTTGAATTTGTTTAGCTGAGGGAACAGCAGGAGGTTGTTACCTGGGGGAGCAGGGACAGCCACCACCCATTCCCAGCATTATTGCTGATTTGGCTGCAGCCCAGGGTGGGTCAGTCCTTCCACTAAATCTTTCCAGTGCCTCCAAATGTCCTTTACTAGGAGTGAAATGGTATTTAAACCCTCAGAGCATCACTGACCATGACCTCCAGCTCATCCTCCAACACCAGGAGTCTGTGGGCAGTGCTGAGTAGTTGCTGCAGCCCAAGTAAATTTATAATTAATAAAACAACAGCACTTTAGAAATGAAACTACACGGGAGAACAGGCCCTGCAGTGGGAGCACTTACTCTAGAGAGTTCAGGCAGAGCAGAGGGGACATATCTAATGCAGGAACAGTGTGATTGCAGCAAAGCTATAGCTCCAGAGCTGCTTCCTGCACGGAGAGCAAAGAGGAGGGAGCACACTGCTCCCACAGGAGGAACCACTCTGATGGGCCCATGAGTGATTTCCTCAGCCTCCCCTTTTAAATAGTGCTCTCCCGTGACTTTCTCTCCTTACAGACTCTTTGTCTTCCATTGAGCCAGGCTCTGGACAGGATGTGATCCCGGGCTCCCCCCTGAGAACCAGCATCAAGATCAAGAGAGGAGGCCCCCGGCAGCCCCAGGCCCACCAGATCCTCTCCTCCCTGCTGGATGATGGTGAAGCCAGAAGGAGAAGCCACAGGATGAAGTAGGAGCATCTCCATGTCCTCCCTGCCTGTCCTCCGGTTAAAGATACAGTATCCAGGGCTCAACTGCAGCCTGCAGGTGGATGGAGTGGGTGGGAGGCTGCAGTGTTGGGGGCTGGGTTTCCTCCCCTGGCCAATACTGAGCCCTGACTGCAGGGAATGACTTTATCCATAGCTCAGAGAGGGGTTTGAGAACGTTCTCCTTGATTCTGTTGTTTTGCCTTTGGAATAGCAGCTGTCAGGTGTCTCAGAAGCTGCCCACAGATGTGACACCTCCTGGCTGTGCCTCGAGGGTTTAACCCTGCCCTTGTTCCCTCACTGCCCTCGACAGTCACTCAGCAAAGCTCTGCTTAACTGGCCAAGCCCACCCATCCCACCAGACCCAAAGCCAAGCCTCAGCCTTGTCCATTGCTGCAGTTGGAGGCTGCTTTTATTTCCTGTGCTGGTGTCACACTGACTTCCAGGTGTGACTTCCACAGGCCATGAAAGCATGACCTGCAAGGATTTCTTTTAAGCAAAGAACAAATTAGAATACTAATTGCATTTAAAAGTATTACTCTGGAAATTCAGGTGGCTCTCTGGACTTCAGCAACAAAATCCTGGCTTTTCATGTTGCTAATTGCATGTGAGTGACATGCAATTATTTCAATTCATGGTTGGCTAAAGAAGGACTTTGATGCAAATGTTCATGGCAACATTGGCTTTCTGTCTATCTCAGAGAGTTTAGACTGTTTCTGTGAAAACATAGAGCAGCTTGCATGAGATCTGATGGAATTGTGCAAGAATTTTCCCATACTGTGTTCAGTATGTGCATACATCCAGAGATAATTAATTTAAGTGGTGGCAGTAACTATTCACAGAAAAGGATATTTTGCAATAGTTGCTTAATCCTACAGCAATCAGGAAAAATGTTTTCACAGTGTTTTGTTTTAATCTCGTGAGTAAATCCTCACCATTTGGATCTGGAGACAATGTAGTAGCAAACCACAGCCTAGGGAATTAGAGTCTTGTCAAGAGCTTATCTTGCACTGGGAGTTAAATACAGAGTCATTTTACTTTTTGCAATAACTTGTTATTTTAGGGGAAGTACCAGCTTCCAGGTTTAAGAAGCTGAACCTGCCCTTCAGTGACAAATGAATCACTCCACCTGCTGTGCTAACCAGGTTGGACAAGCTGATGTCATTCATGTAGACAGTGACTTTTGTTAGAAGGGGGAGATTATCCAACAAAACTGACTGGACTGTTTTTTTATTTTTTAATTCCCCCATTCTGACAGCTTTCAAATTCAGCCCAGGACAAAAGTGAGTAAATTGAGTTGTGTTATTGCCCCTGTGTCTCTGGTTCCTGTGCAGGGCACAACTGTGTGAGCAAGCTGGGCTGACTGCTGCAGGGTTTCTCTCAGAGGCTTTCCAAAGAAAATATTCTGCAGTCCCTGTGTTCAGCACCCCAAAAGCAAAGCCCACTGGAAATGAGGCTAAAAATGGAGGAGCTCTGCCAGCCCAACATTAGCCACACACTAAAAGAGACATGCAACTCCAGTCCTTCCTCTGAAGAACCTGGCATTTTCACAAATGGGCAGGTTACAGGCTCCTTCAGGATGGCTGGATCCACCATGCCTCCACCTGGCCCTGCTCTTGAGGAATCCAGCCATGCCCAGCCAGGTGAAATGGCATAAGCTGATGCTGAGCAAGCAGCAGGACCTTGCTTTTACTGTTGTGCAGCTGAGTAACAACCAGCTGTGCTGGAGGCAGCAGAGATGCAAATCCCTGCTCTGTTTTTGCATCCTCACTCTGCTTGGCCAGTGCCTGTGGTGGGGTTTGTTCAGCACCAGCCCACCTGGTTCAGGTTGTGCTTCTGAATGATTTGAGTTTTCCATGAGACATTTCCAAGAAACAAGCCCAGAGCTTTGCAGGAGTCTGGGGAGTTGCCTGACTGCACTCTGAGTTACAGCTGCAGTGTGGTGGAGAGACAAGAAAATGAGTGCAGCTCAAGGAGCCATCCTGTGTTTGCAATCCCTTTGGGAGAAGGAAATAAAGCCTCCCTGAATGCAGCTTAGGTTCACACCCAGCACTAACTCTAAACCCAGCACTGAGCCTAAGGATGTCCATGGTGCTGTAAGAGCCCATCTCCCTCCTTCCACAGGGCAAGAGCTCTGTTGGTGGCCAGCCAAGCAAGGTGCAGCCATGGGAACATTCTTGGAATGATCATTCCATCTAAGACTTAAATGTCCAAAAAAAAGGATGTTTCCTCCTTTGCAGGCTGATTCCTGTGCAGGAATTGAGAAGTACTTGGTTACCTCTGTGGTGAGGTGGGACCATCTTGGTCTGGATAACATGGACCCTCCAAGGTTTCACTGGTGGCTTCCAGGAGATAAACCAAGCAGTTGTTTGTTGGAAAACCAGGCCTGAAGAGTGAGGAGAAATCTCAGTTCAGTCTAAACTCGTGCCCTGGGCAGGCTGGTGCCAGCTGTAGTCGAGGCCACAGGAACAATCTGTCCTCATGGCAGCTTCAGGAACCAAACCCAACCAAAGCAAGCTTTAAAAAGGGAAATGGGGAAATTCAGTTTCACTGGTCCTGTAGCTACAGAGCTGAATTTGGGGAAGAGGGAATACAGTGAGGTCATTTTTACTTCCCTGATACTTCAGAGGCTTCACACTGAACTGAAAGAGAAATCTTTCTTTCCCCAAGTTTGTCTTCTGAATTCAAAGCTGTTGCATGAGCTTGGTGAGTGCTAATGCTTTAGTCACTCACATTGCTGAGGTGTTCATACTGACAAGGATTTGGAGTTTCATATTTTTTAAAACAAATTACTGACAAGATGAAAGGAAAATTTACTGGATGTTGTTTGCAATTACTCCTGCCAAGTCAATTGTCAAAAGGCTGTTTAGGTTTGGGTTGAGACCACTTTAATTATTGATAGTATGAGCTATGTAATTTTTTTCTCCTTGCTTTGTTTAGCTCCATCTCTCTGATGAGGTGCTGTATCTTTAAATGGGGGACAGCAGGATTTTACCAGATGGACTTTCTCTCTCTGCTGGGGTTTCATTCCTCTCCACTCCCACCAGGGCTGGACCACACTGTTGTGCCACCCCAGTTTAATTATGTTTAAAGGTGAGCACAGCCTCACACACTGACATTAATGATGTTGATGACCAAGCAAACCACTCCAACCACATTCTCCATCATAGGAGGTTCATTTCAGCCAGGGCATATAATGCTTCTTGCCATGTCTATGTAACTTAGGGGGATTTATTTTCAATGCGTGCTCATTTAGAAACATATTTTAATTGAAATGTTTAGTGCTTTATCTTACATACATACTGTGCAATACCATAGTGTGTTCTTTTCCTTTTTTTTTTTTTTTTTTTAATTTCCTAAGACTTTTAAGAAATTCTTGATGTTTGTTTGAGCTCCAGTGTGTTTTTGACTTGGATCAGCTCTGGTAGTAGTAGTAGTGATGTTTTCCTTGCCCTGAGCTAACCAGAAGCAGCACATTGCACAACCAAAACCCTTTGCAAGTCATGCACCCTCACGTTCACCAGCAACCTGGAACTCCTGGGAGGCAGGGAATGCTCCTCTCCAGAGGGTCTAATTTGCACTTACTGTAAGGAATTGATGGCAATCCAGGGAAATAGGAATAAACTAGGGAGAAGAGCCCTCACCTGCTCCCACCAAACTGCACAGACATTTTGTCATCAACTTTCAAAGGCCTTAAAAATCAGATTCAGCCCTGCAGCAGCACATGCTGGTGCTGTGTGGGCTCTGCTCCAGTGTCTGCCATGAGCTGTTGTCATGTGGGACCCTGAGCACTGTGACAAAGGTTTCTAAAGACAATCAGCTCCTGGAATTCCCTCCTGATAGAATGATTGGAACCCATCCTCCTCCTCCACGTTTACAGCTTCTCTCTGACTCAAGATGACATTCCACTGGGGGTGTAGGGGTTAAACTACTCAGAGTCTCTGTGATTTCTTGGTTTCCTGTGGAACCAAGGGACTGAAAGGTGCTATAATTGTTCACAAGACACATTCCCAGCCACAGAAGGAAATGGTAACCTCTTCACCAGTTATTTTACACAGTAACTTTGTTATTTATATCAGCGTGTTTCGTATGTGTGCCAGTGGTCCTGGCTTCTCTCCTGAGGATCAGCTTTACAACCATTTGGTCTTTTATAGGGCAGCCATAGGCAGGATCTTGCAATCATGTGTAATTTCTAAACTTAGAGCAAGAATAAATCTCATCTGACAGGATGAACTCATTTATGGCAGGCTTTAATGTTTGTTGTAAACACAACCTGTTTGTTCCACCTCTTGCATGGTTACTTATCTGTTTTCATATTGCTATGTTATTGTTCAAAATATCTATTTCTCTTTATTTGCTATGGGGTTTGTTACTGTATATGGAATGTTTTGTATTCAGCATTTTCTTACAGAGCAGAGTGGGAACAGTATTCAAGGACCCACAAATACCAAAGACCTTTCATGTAATGCACTGAGAAATAAACTTACTGTAAATGAATATCATGTCAGGTGTCCTCTATTTACAAAGGTCAGAACAAGTTCAAGCAAACTGCAGCCTGAAATCAGGGCAGCTGCTTTTCCTTCCTGACACCTCAGCCTTCTCTTTGGGAAAGCTCCTTTACAGGGCTCTTAAAAACAAGATGTGCATGGAGGCTCTGCTTCTGCTGTGGGCACCTCCTGTGGGCTGGAGGGGAAAAAAAGGACTTTTCTTGCCTAAAACCAGAGCTGAGCTCACCTGCCCTTGGTGGGACTGACTCCTCTGCAGGTGTTGGATAGAGAAATCTGGATGGACACACTGTGTCTGCAGGACAGAGTCACCTCTCTGCATTCCCAAACACGGGGGCACATCCCAAACACAGATACATATCCCAAGCACAGGAGAATATCCTGCCCTCATGGGGAGGTGTTTCAGCTCCTCAGGCAGCCTCTCAGGTCACCTTGGAGCACCTTGCTGTGCAGTGCTGAGTGAGGTTCTCCCCAGACCTGGCAGGTTCCTCCTGCAGAGCAGCCCCTCCAGTTCCTGCAGGAATTATCAGGTTCTGTGCTGCCCAGGGGTGCAGTTCTGAGCTCACATTCAGTGTCACTCAGCTCTGCACAGAGCAAGGAGACAAAACAAATCCTTTTCCTGCTGCACACCAAGGACAGCTTTCAGGCCCAAAAGCACAAACAAGGGTGGGCTGAAGGGAGGAACAAGAAGGATGGGACCTCACAGCCTGAAACTATAATTGGACAATTAAACCCCAATATGCAAATGAACCAAACTTTATAAAAATGTAAGATCTCATGACTGGGCAGCCATTTTGTGACCATTTTGGGTCTATCCTGGGTGTAGCCCTGGCCAGGCCCTGTCCTGCCCAAGGTGTATCCTGGAGACCTTTCAATAAATCCCTACTTTATTCTCCAGCTCTGTCCAGTCTCTGTTTCAGGTCAGCCTTCCCCAGGCATCAGTAGGGGAGGGCCTGGGCTGTTTCTGTCACAGATGTCACAGCTCTGGGCTCTGAACTTGTTTTTCATATCCCACTGAAAACAAGAGATATTTAAATCCCAGCTAGTTTTTTCCCCTCCTGATCAGATCACACTGCAGAGATGCAGATACCAGAAGTGCAGCAGAGGCTGAGCCTTGTAAACACAGAAATGTCCACAGAGTTGAGGCCTCTGCTTCACAGGGCTTTTTGCATCACTGATGAGGACATGCTCAAGGTTACTTCATGCCAGACATTCCCATGCAGCACTTCTCTGGGTCTCTCAGGGTGTATTTATCTCAGTTTTTGAGTCCTAACACCTCCAACTCCGATGTATTTATCCTTGCAAAAAAATCCTCTGAGGGAAGGCAGTTGTGTTAATCACCACTGTACAGATTGGGAGTTGCTGGATAAAAGGCTAAATTAATTTCTTGGGACATTTGTGGCTGTGCTGGTCTGCCAGGCACCAAATTAGCATCAGGCCCATGTTGGTCTCTGGGCCATTATGGCCACTGATTGTAATCACAGCAAGGGGAACTGACTTCTCCTGAGCTTCACACAGCCCAGGAAAATCAATGGCAGAGGGGAACACGTTGAACTCGTAGCAGGAGCTGATTAAAAGAAAACTATTTATTCACAAACAAAACACAGCTACTCCTGGAGTTCACTGCTTTAACTCTTCATTAACCTCATGCTCAGCATCAAGTGGCCCTTTAGCCAGCCAGGCATTGGCACTGTGGTAGGAATGGCTCTGGCCATGAATGTAGTTGGAATTGTCTCCACATTCCAGCCCGGGGATGGGGGAAGCAGTGAACCTGAAAGAGGAACAAACTCACCCTAAACTTCCCAAGCAACACTACAGAAAAACAACTACTACACTGTATAAAGGAAAAATAACCAGGGAGACTATATTAGCTTATTTACCCTCTAAGGACTGTTCACCAAAAGCAGTGACAAGCTGCTTCAATTATGGATTGGAAAAAATGTGACTATTCCAGACTGGAGGATGTTGTTTGCTTGGCATCAAGAAGAGCCTGGGAGCTGATCAGGCCTGACTTTGTTATCTCTGGGCATTTTTGGGAGAGGCAGAGAGAAACAGGACAGGTCTTTCCCCTGCCATGTCCCACTTTTAGGACACGATCAAGCACTCTTGGACAAAGCTGATCCCATTTCTGGACTCATCCCAAACACAGGGGGTTGTGTGGGAAGTTTTCCAGTGGGAAATTAAGCAGCACACACTGTCTCTAGCATAGCAGGGAAAGGTGTGGCAGCCATGGGCTGGCAGATGAAACTTGTATCAATGATGAGAATTAATTGTTGGAACACTTTGCCAAAGGATGTGGTAGAGTTTGCACTCCAATATAGTATTCAAATTGTGAGAGGCCTTTCTCCTCCAAAATAAAAATAAAAATAAAAATAAAAATAAAAATAAAAATAAAAATAAAAATAAAAATAAAAATAAATCCGAGAGAGGGGTGTGTGTGGTGTACCCAGCTCAAGGCACATCCATCCAGGGGAGCCATGCCACATGCTCAGACTGGTGGAATTGGTGACCACAGAACCCCAGATGCCCATTCCTGCCACAGCTCAGCACTGGAAGGATTTGCTGCTGTAAAGCCTCTCTAGAAATCACCAGGGCATGGGAACAGGGTCCTTGCAGCATCCCACTGAGCCCAGAGCTCCAACAACTGATAAACCTGCCTGTGGGAAGGTGGAAAACTTCTGGCATCCAAATTTTGGCCTGAGACTGGACACACACCAAGGCAAGCCAGAGGTGTCCCACTGGCCATGGGCAGCCGTGGGAGCAGGGAAAGGCTGAGTCAGAGAGCCCAGAAGGGGCCTGTGGCAGCACTGGTGTGTCTGTGCCAAGGAAAATCTGATTTATGTGTAACAGGCTGGAGTTAATGTTCACCCAGTGGCATTCTGTGACAGCTAAACTTTAGACTTAGCTCAGAAAACACTGTCTGAGTGCAAGATAAGATTCTGGCAGCCTCCTTCCTCAACCACAAAGACATCTTCAGAAATGGATGGAGCCTGGGTCTACCTGGTGACAGGAGGATGTGGGTTTGTGGGGGAGAGGATTGTAGAGCTCCTGTCTCGACAAGACTACATCAAAGAAGTCAGAGTTTTTGATTCAGTAGCAAGAGAAGAAGTAGAAAAATTCAGCACAGGTAAGAAAAGGACATCAGCATCTGTTTAGTGGCCATAACCCTCCCTTTCCTGGCAGCTGGGATAACACTGGAGAGGCCACAGTTACAGGTGGGGGGCAGGATTAAACAGACTGGGTGAGGAACAACTCCCAGCTCACAGGTTTTACAGCACAGGACTAAATCTAAACAAAAAAAAAGACCCCTAGGGATGGAACACCCAAGAGATGTCTCCCAGTCCCCTGGCAGGGATCAGTTGTTCTTGGATTCTGTTTCTAAGAATCCCCTAATTAGGGGTCTTTTCCTTACAAAGTTCTGTACCAGGGTTTTAAAGATGAATGGAACTTGCAGCTTCAATCTTTAAAGATATTTATTCAATTCTTTATCTCAAGGTCTGCACCTAGCACCAAGCTTAACACGCTGGAAAACACCACTGCCAAAAACCTCCCCAGGCTTAGTGCTCAAGGTCTTTTAAAAGTTTCTAATCCAATTAACTCTTAAAACATGCTATGTATACAGCTTTGTGCCAGTGATCACTATCGGTTCTAGACACACAATTTTTACATCAAATATATTTTACTAATGTCTCTGTGCTATTGTCACAGCAGAATATGGAGTCAAAGAAGAAGAAGAACTTAAGGCACCACCCAAAATTCTTTATCTTGCTCTCATCTACTTTCATTCTAAAAAACTCAAAACTACAAATTTTTACTCTGTGACAAACTAATCTGCTATTTATTTTAAATCTTTGTTGTTTTCAGTTCAGCTACAAGTGTTGTAAGTTTTTCCCATGGGCTGAGGTCAAAGGCCATAATGCTTTCCTGGGGTCCCAGCCAGGGTCTTGGACCCCCCAGGGCAATTCCAGGGGTTTTCCTCATACCCTGGACTCCAATAAGTTGTGAGGAGCCACGTGCACACAGGGGTTGTGACATGGGACCTTGACTGCCCAGCTGCTTCTGCTCAGCCCCTCTGACACAAAGGGGCTAAAACAACATCCTCCTGAGCTGCTCCAAGCAGCCACTGCTCCTGAGGAAAATGACTAAAAATCCTGACAGCAACAGAATCAAACTCAGCACCTACTGCAGGCATTGTGAAATAAATTATGGAAATAATTGAGAGAAACCTACAGCAGCCTTAAAAAAAGGAGGAGATAAGTCTCAGTAAACACTCAGAGATACTGAATTAATCCATTTGATCATATTCTGAGAGCTGCCTTCATGCAGGGTTGAGCAGAGTGAGATTAGTTGGGGAAAAACAACCTGTTTTACTGGATTCAGGAGTACCCATGCAAAACAAGGCAAGGCAGCTCAGGGTGCTCTGCTCAGCTAATGCTGGGCTGGGTCCCCTTGTCCTTGGCTGCCCAAACCTTCAGCCTGCTCTGAGAGAGGCAAAAAATGCTGAGGGAGATCCTGTTGGGAGATGTGGACAGACAGGGAATGCATCCACATCAGTTCATCCCTCCCTGGCAGATGAACTCAGCAGACTGGTTCCCCCAGGTTTCAGGGAGCCAACTACCATAAAAGCACCCATAATTGAAGAAAAAGCTGTTTAAACCTTCGGGAGGTGCCAAAATCCATGCTCCAGGAGAGGTCTGTGGCCTGACACCCCAGCAAACCACAGAAAATGAGGCAGAAGCAGCCTGAGGGTTCATCCCAACCCCATCCCTCTGGCCAAGGCAGAGCCAGCTCCACCACAGCCTCCCCCACAGATGTTTGTTCTGTCCCCAGGCCACCCCGGGCAGCCTGTTTATTTCTGCCCCAGCAGGCAGTGGGTACAGTCTGGGTCCTTGATTTACCATCTAAACTTACAGGTAGAAGAGGTATTACAGGACTACTGGGATTTTTTTTTTTTTTTTTTACAACAATCTTCACCATCTGCAAACCACATCCTTCCACTCCATACTGGTTTCTGCTTGAGGCTAAAGCAGCTCTCACACACTCCTTCCTCCTGGCATTGCTCCTGTCTGCAAGGGGGGCATGGAATTGTGGGCTGTGGCTTTCCTATTGCTGCAAAAAGCTGATGGATCTGTCTCTCCCATCCTGCAATTTATCCTCCTGTTTTACCTGTCACTGCAATTGTGCCTTTTTCAGTTGACAACTAGCAACAGCTCCTGAGCTGCCCTGCCCAATTTAATTCCTTCATGAAGATCAGCTGCCTCTTCCCTGCTAGACCCAAAAAACTTCTCTTTTTTCCTATCAAATTTCACCTTTTTCCGACCCCCTCCAGACTCTGTTAGTTCTGTTCAGCTCATACTCAAATCCTCCAACATGGTCCCTCCCAGCCTGATGTTATCTGCTGATTTAATGAACAAATCTGCCAGATTCTTGATGAAAACAATCAAAAGGACTCAAATACAGCAATAAGCCCTGGAGAGCCCCAGGGCAGCCACCTACCACAGCTGGCAATTCCCTGGGAACTGTAATTCCACCAGCTTCATGCTCTCCTTAATGGGGCTTATTTAGCCCATGTTTTACTGACTCCTTGTGAGAATGAGGCAGAGTTTCCAAAGCCCTTCCAAAATCAAGATAGATGACATCAACCTGTTCCACAATATCCCTCCAGCCTGTTACCTTGTCATGAGGACAAAGGAGGTTTATCTGGCTTGATTTGTTCTTGACAAATCCATGTCAGCTGCTCCCATTCTCCCCATTATCCCACAGGTGCTCACACACACACACACACACACACACACACACACACACACACACACACACACACACACACACACACACACACACACGTGGTTTGAGTGAGGGCTCCTGAATTTCCTGGGGTTGAAACCAAAACGTTCTGTAATTTCCTGCCTCCTCTTTATCTCCCTTCCCAGCACAAGTGTTTCATTTGCTCTGCTGAACTCTCCCAGTGCCTTCAGGAGTTCTCCAAAGCAGCTGATAACACACTAAAGCTGCAGTTACACCCCTCACCTCTTTTTTGGAGCCCTGGCAGGAGCTCATCAGCCCCTGTCAATTTGAAAATTCCTCAAGGTTGTTTTACAGCAGCTGCCTTAACACAGGTGCTGTGAAAAAGACTATTTAACACTTCAGCCTGATGGGTTTCAGGCTTTCCTAAACCACAGAGTAGCAGAAAAATTCCACCCCCCCAAGAGTCTGCTGGCACCCTACTCCAGCAAGAGCATCCTCCTCTGCACTCTGGTGCTCCAGGCAAGGGTTTTACCTCTGCTGCATGGACAGCTCCTTTCTTCTCACCCTCTATTCTCACTGAATCGACTCTGAGCTTTACTACTAAATTAATATTAATACCCAATGTTAATTAATTTAATATTAAAACTCCTCAGAGTGAGTCCACTGATGGTTGGCTATGCTAATTAAGAAAGCAGCCTGGCCCTTTGGTAAAATTTCTGTCTCCTCCTCCATCCCAGGCTGCTCAGAGATTCACCTGCTGGTTTGAATTCTGTCCCTCCTTTTGGACCATGAGGAATAATCCTCTTCCCACCTTGCCCTGTTGGCTCCTCTCTGAGGGTTTCAAATCATCACAGCTAGAGCCACAGACCCTTCCCTGAGCTGCTCATTTGTGTGATCCTGCAGAATTTCCTACCCTGGCCCTGGGATGTCTGGGGCTCTCCAGGCAGCCCAGGGCAGAGGAGACATCTCCTTCCCAAAGCAGCCCCTGCCTGGCTTATTGCAAATCCCTGAGGAGCATGGGCTCCTCACCCCAGCTTCTCCCTGGCCTATTCCCAACTATGGGAAAGGAAAAAGGGAAAAATCCTTCTTAAACATTACAACAGTGTCTCAAAGCAAGAAAATGAATAGGAGCTGACAAGAGTGGCCATGGATGGAGCAGCTACTCTGAGGAAGAAGGAGGAGGAGGTAAAAGGGAATAGGGGGAAAATTCCCAATGGCTCTAAGGGAGGAATTTCCTATGAAACTTTTTAAACCTGTTACATTATTTTCCTTCTTAATCTACAGTATTTGCAATTTAAACAAAGCTCTGTGTGATGTCTCTTGAAATCACCAGGTGTTATTCCCAGCAAGCCCTAAAATATTCTGTCTGCAGGAAAGAGTCCAAGCACAGCTTCCCTGATCCACAGGGGCTGCAGCCCTGGGCCAGGGGTGTCCTGCTCCCAGGGCCACCCTTGGGTGCAGGCTGGGCATTTGCAGTGACAGACACAGTGATTCTGGTTGAATTAAAACCAGATGCAACCATGGCTTCTTGGAGTTCAATTAAAAAAAAAAAAAAAAGGGATTTTTGCCCTGGTGTGCCGGATTCAAACAGCAACAGTCACTACCAGAGAGTTCTTGGCCTTGCCCTGCACAGGGGATATTCCCTGCTTTGCAGGAAGGTGAGGATGCTTATTTATACTCTTTTTTTTTTTTTTTTTTCTCTCTCCCTTTGCACCTCTGTATCATCTTTCTGCAGCTGCCACTCGTGTGACAGTGACCAGAGGGGACATCCGTGACCGCGGCGCGCTCCTGGCCGCCCTGCGGGGTGTGCACGTGGTGCTGCACACAGCTGCCCTGGTGGACTACAGGGACACGGTGCCTTTTGGGGACATGAGAGCTGTCAACGTCGGGGGTGAGCCTCAAACAGGGCCCTCAGCACTGCCCTGCCCTCACACACACCCTGGAGGCTCCAGCAGACACATCCAGCTGTGCTTAGTGCTCCCTGTCCCTGAATCCTGCATGCCCTGAGATGTGAATCCCACACACCCCAGACGTTTCCAGCTGGGAATTCTCTCCCTTTTCCCCTCTGTCCTTGCTCAGGGCTGCTCATGCTGCTGCTCCTCTCCACTGCTCATCAAATCTGGGCTCAGCTTTGGCACAGATGTTCTGGTCCAGTCTGGCACTGAGGTGGTTCAGGACACACCGACGGTGGTAAGGAACTGTTTGGTGTGTGACAAGGACAATAATTAAAATTAAACCTTGCTCAGATAGCTCACAGCTTTCCCAGGGATTTTGCCCTGTACCTCTTGAACTGCACCCACCAGAAGGGAGTGATGCTGCGTTAATTAGCAGAGTGATGCTGTTTAATTAGCCAGAGTTCCCAGCTATCACGTATCGATGGGCCACATGTAACTGAGAGCTCCACAACCCTGTTCTCCTACCACCACCAAGAGCCAATTTCATGTTTGGTGCAAGATCTGCTCAGAGAAAATTTGTTCATAAATCTAGGAAATAAGCACAGGCTATAAAAGTAATGAAATCCCTATTACAGCAGCAATTCCAGTGGTACCTCAGGCTGTTAGCTACTAAAATAGTCGTTAACCAAAAGGAAGGAGTTTTATTTTTTTTTATATATATACATCTCCAACTCAATTACTGCTTAGGGCTTTGACTATTTGCTGATACATTCAAGGGTAACATTTAAATTCCAGCCTTCTTTTCATTGCTGTAGTTGTTTTCAAAACTCAATGCTTTTAAGAGCCTGTATTGTGCTCTCTGTGTTCTGAGAATATTCAGACCCCGAGGGTTCCTGCTGCTTTTTAGTGGCTTTGTGAGCTCTTCCCCTTCACTGTTGCTGTGAGCTCTGTGCTTCAGCACAGGGAGGGTTTACAGACAGCACTGAACACTGGGCAAGCCTCCTCCTCAGCAAAGCAAACCTCTTGCAGATGTTGGTGACATTCCCAGAAAACCTCACACGCAAGGATTTTCCAGTGTCACCGAGTGACTCTTGGAGGAGCACGGTCTGGGATGGCTTAACAGGAGCCTGTCCTGCATTTCTGCCTCCCCCTGGATGACTCCACATGGAACTCCCCAAGATGGGGCTGCTGCCCTCACTCAAAAAAAGGGCTCCTCAAAATCCTGAACTGAGAGATTAGTCTGAAGTTCTCTATTAAAATCCTGGCAGATAAAAGAATAAAAATGGTATTTGATACCTGCTGTAAGCTTCATGGAAAAAACGTAGGGTCAGGAGAGGTCAAGTATATCCTCTTCTAGCTGGCTCCTCTGTGCAAGTCAGGCCACAGAAACTCATCCAATTACTGCCCTAAACACAACGATTTGTGGTGAAATTGGACCATTCCTTTTCAAAAGACTTGTTGCCTCGAATTAAGGGTGCAGGTTAATGGGATATCTCTCATGGCTTTCAGCAAGCCATAACAATGCTGAGGAGTGGTGGTGTGGCTATGGTTAATTATAATTTCTGGCCAAAATTTACGTCTTCTGCTTTGATTCTCTCCTCTGTTTCAACCACTGGCTGCTGAATCCTGTTACAGCCTGGTTGACTGAATTGAAGAGCTCTCTGCTACAAGAATTATTTTTTCCATCTAGTCACTTAAAGACTTTTTAATCTGCTTTTTGTTGAGCTGAATGGATTTTAACTCAGCTGTTTCCAGTGCTGTTTCTCACCAGGGGGTTCTCAGTTAACTTTACATATTGTGATAGGCTCATAGAGAAGCACATTGATTCTTTTTCACTGGGATTTCAGATGGATCCGTGTGCTCTGAAATTATCCTAAACTCAGGATTTCCCTGGTAATTTCAGATTATGCCCTTAATAGCAAAGAGAAGAGAAATCACAAACCCTCCCAGACAAGATCTGCCAACACGGCTCAGGGCAGAGCCTGTTTATCCAGGTACAAATACTGTGGAAGTTTCTGGAAGCCACCCCAGGAGCTGCTGCCTTTCAGATCTGCCTTATCAGCTCTACAGGCCTCCAGTCCTTGTCACTGAGGTTCTCACAGGTTCAACTTGGATCAAAACCACAATGAATGCAGAAACCACCCTGCAAGAGTCATAAATCATTTGAACCCACCAAAATACTCCAAAATAACCACACTAAATCACACACACTGATCAATTAGTTCAGCCAGGACAACCTTCCTTAAAGCAAACCATACTTTGGATTTGTCTGGATTTCACGTGGTCTTGTAAGCTGCTCTCACTATTTTATTTAAAGTTCTGCTGGTATCAGGAGTCTGGTGGAGTGATTTCACCCTGTAGCACCTTGCAGAACTTCTACAGAGCAACACATGCAACTAAAACACTGATCCTTTGCCAGAAGGCTGCAGTTCACCAACAATCTCCCCACAAGTGAAAAAAGATGGAGTTTTGCTCTGCCAAGCCCTCATCTTCCCTTTGTCACCAGCTCTAAAGTCCAAGTTAAGTCAGTTGCCATTGGCCATGGAGGTTCAGCCACATCAGAGCTGTAGATGTGGCTGCTACACATGTTCCAAACCATCTCCTCCTGAGGAAATGCAGCCCTGACCTGGGGCTTGGCGTATTTTCAGTCATAAAAAAGATGGATTAATTCCAAGTTGGAAAAAGCCCAGAAACCTGTTTTGATTTGCACTACAGGAATCAAGGCAAGGTGGTTGATGTTTGTCCTTCCCATCCTGCCCCACAGGCACTGAAAATGTGTTGGGGGCCTGCTGTGTCCTGAGCATCCCATACCTGCTGTACACCAGCTCCATCGCTGCCGTGGGACCCAACACCTCCTGTGAGCCCCTGCTCAGGTGAGGCTCAGCAAATCCTCTCCACTGCTCTGCTTGTCCAGTCAAGCAGCAATGGAACTGCAGCCAGAGGGAGATTTCAGCTGTGGCTACCAAGGAGAAGATTTGTGTTCCCTTTCCTGTCTGTTCCTCTTCTCTTTCCTGAGAACCCTTCCTTGCTGCTCTGCCCATTTAGGAACCACGGCTCTTCCCATCCTAAGCCTGGCCAGTGATGCCCCAAGGTGAGAGCTGTGTGTCCCAGCTGCACTGCCAGGCTGTCCCTGGATCTACAGCCCTGCTCCTCTGAGCCCTAAAATCATTTTCAGATAAGGTTTCAGGTGCTCAGAGTTTGAGATATGACCAAATTACATCCTGCTGTTGGGTCAGTTTTTGCTCTCCCTCCCAATGAGTCAACCCAAAGGGCAGGTGATGTCCCACTGCTCCCCTCACACTCCTCCTCCTCCTCCCAGCTCCACAGGGAGCTGCTGGCCCAGCTCCTGTTATCAAATGTGAGCAGGTCTCTTGTAGCATTATCCCAGAAAAAGGCAATTTGTCGTGAAGTTTTAGGGGACAGGTGCAGGGGTGTGAACTGTCCTGCAGGATTCAGGTGTAGTCACATCCTTTGTTACCTGCTCCTGACCTGTAAATTGCACCCTTCCATCCCTCAAAATCCTCAACATGCTCATGGGGGCTGTCTCCTGGGCTGCTGAATGTCACCACTTCAGGGCATTTAGCTCATCCCTTCTCCTCTGCTTGTGGCAACCACGAGATTGAGCCACAGACCCAGAAGCAGCAGCAGAGCTTTTGAAACCCCTCTGTGGCAAAGGTGGCATTTGGATCAATACAAAGACAGTGGTCAAAATTACAATTTTGAGGGGTTTTTTTTGCTATGATCTCCAGAAGTGACTTTGACAATCAGCTGACAGACCTGCTCAGGGCTCAGCATCAGGATCAGGACACCTTTTGTATTCCTGGGGCAACAGCACCTGCAGAGCAGGTGAGAGAGCAGGGCTGGTATTTCTGAAAACCAGGGGCTGAAGTTTTAAGTTAAATTTGAGTCTGATGTGTACTGTTTGAAGGCTCCTCACTGATTTCAAGCCTGGTTGTAGGCACACAAACTGCTCAGCCCCTGGAAATTTGTGTGCCAGGGGAGCTGGCTCCAAGTCAAGTGGTGTCTCCACAGGCAGCCAGGCTGGACACAGCTGCCTTCAGTCACTTGGCTCCAGAAATTTGAGCCCAGCTAGAAAAGACATAACTTAAAATTACCTACAAGCCTAAATTTCATGCTCACAAGTAAGACAAGGCATAAGCCTGTTGTTTTGAAAGGCATCTAACCACTCAAATCTGTAGAATAAATGTCTGGCTTATGAAAAAAATCCATGAGAGCAACTCGATCCACTTGGGACCACAAGCACTGGAGACTGTGTCACTGCAAAGCTATGGAATTTGGGCACTAGCAAATACAAATAATTCCTAAGAATTCATGTAGATACAGGCACAGCCTCATCAGGACTTCAGTCCTGTGACTTAAGAGAGAGATGTGAACAGATGTCTTGAAAAAATCAGCCCCAGATCATGCCTGAGCACAGTCCTTTGTCTTGTAATGGTGGCACCAACAGGGGCAAGTAAAACCCACCTGGGCTGATGTTCATGGAGATATGAACATCCCTCCCCAAACACAAACAAAACCACAACTGGAGCCTTCCACTCATTTTGCAGAACACACTCAGATTCTCCCATTATGCTGAGAGGAAGCCTTAGAGAGGGGTCTTCATTCTCCAGTTATTTTCATTTTAAACGAGGGGAATTAGATAATGGGAGAAGTATCAGCCCCCCAGTCCAAACTTACCCCACCTGTCTCAACAGGGAGCCCAGGGGTGACTGGGAGCAGCAAAACAGGGCTCTGTTTTCCAGACTGAAATCACAAGTGATGCCTTTCTCCTTCCTCCCCTTCTCACCTTCCCATCCCCACTCCATCTGTTCTGCCCTTACCCTCACAGTCCATGATCCTGCCTGCCTTTTCTTTTTCCCCTGTCCCCCTTCTCCATCGTTCCTTGTAGGATTTATTTACCTCCCTTTCAGGTGCTGGGGGAATTGGCAGAGACAAAGCAGGAGGAGCCTCTGGCCGGGGTGATGGGCTCAGGGATAATGCTCACACCTCAGCATCCCACAATAATAGAAAATGCCTCTGTCAGTCTCAATCCCTGGGAGACAGGCACTGCTGAGATACCTTCTGACAATGCTGCTCCAGTCTGATTAGCGTTCCCTTATCTGGGATCGTTTTGAAAAGCAAGAGCATTATGCTGAGCTCTTTGTTACTACCAAGCTTCAGAGGGGTGGGGGAAGGCACACACAGCAGAGCCCAGGAACAGCAGGCAGGTTTGTCCCTTTGTGGAGCTGCTGCTTTTTAAAAGCTTTGCAAGGGGGAAAAAAAAATTGATTAAAATAAAGAGAGAAAGCAATTAAATCTAGAACTTCTAGATAACCCCCCACTAATTGTCTTGGGCCTCTCCTGGGCTTGCAACAAAGCTTGCACAATCAATCTTTTGTCTTGCCTGTTTTTTGGTTTGTCTCTTGTTCATGCCCTGTAAACACGGGGAAGGGAGGAGGGTTTTATGATTGAAGCCCAGGGTGTGTGAGGAGTCTGCATTTCTGATGCTCCTAATTTATTTCTGTTGCTGTAGCACAAGGAGAGCCTGATCTCAGCTGGGATATCTGACACACAACATGCCAGACTGCTGAACAGGCAAGAGCCAGGCAACAGCATCAGCCACGTTTTACACAGGCAGATCTGAGCACAGAAAAGAGAAAACAACTTGTCCAAGGTCAAAGAGGGAGCCTGAGCCAGAGCTGGCTCTCCCAAGGCCCAGTGTTTGACAAAAACACCTCTGCTGCAGATTTGCTGTGTGAAGTCCTCACAGGGCACTGAGCCCTTCCAGGAGATGGATCCAAGCCCATCTGCCACAGGAGGGTGAGGATTTCTCTTTGTGCCATGTGGGGTGCCCCATGCCTGGCAGATCCTGATTTGCCAGGGTAGATTTCTCTTGGATGGCAAAATATAGAGTAAAATAATTTAAAAATGGGAAGAAAGTCTCCAGCAGCACATGCAGGGGAAGAGAGAGAGCTGATCTATGCTACCTAGGGGAGCACAGGAGCAAGTGGATGCTCCTTCCCAATGCTGCAAGCCAGGCTTCCTCACTCCAGAGCCCACTGGAGATGTTTAATCAAATCCCATGATGGCCTCAGGCTGATCTAAAACCACTGGGACAAAACTCTGACAGCATATGGGGAACAGAGCTGCTTTCTGCTTTCTCCTTGGAATTATTCCAGGCCCCGTGGGGCCAGCTCCATGTGAGACCCCACAGGCTTTCAGCCTGAGGAGCAGGTTGTCATCCACTGCCACAACCCAGTGTTCCCTGCTTGTCCTTGGCCATGGGTCCTCTGCTTCTCCTTCCCCTCAAGGGTAATTTGTGAGGGGAGATGAAGGAGCAATCCCAGCACAGCACTGCTGATTGCAAGGCTTCCAGGAGATCTCCAGCAGCCCCACCACATCCCCAGAAAATACCTCCCAACTTTAATCAACTCTGTGAGAAAATTAAGTAGCAGTTTCTCCTTTTAGTTTATGGCTCATGAGAGGCTTTTCTCTGCCTCTAATGAAAAAAATGAACTAGAATTGCTCTCATTTTCCTGCCCTCCATCTTCTTGTGCTCTTTCCGCCTTGCCCAGCTTCTGTGAGCTGCTTAAAAACGTAACTCTGCTGCCTTCTAATTTGCCTGATGGAATGTTATTTCAATCCTGCCATTAGCCAAAACTAAATCCAGCTCTGAGGAGCCACTGCAAACCTGCCTGTGAACACCCCAGAGCACCTGGTGCTCCTTGAGGGTTTATTCCTGATCTCAGATTCCCACAGCTCCCAGGCAGCAGGAATCCCTAGGGAGGGAGCAGGGAATGCAGAGCAAACCTGGGACAGATGTCCCTGAGCCCTGTGCTCTGCTCCATGGTCACTCTGTGTCCCAAAATCTGCCCCAGAGGGAATGAGGACACCCAGTACAGCGGGGAAGTGGAGCTGCCCTACGGGAAGACAAAAGCCATGGCGGAAAAAATCGTGCTGGAAGCCAACGGGAAAAAGGTACAAAATCCAGTGGTGGCACTCCTGGAATTGCAGCACAGGAAAGGGGGAGATGGTTGGAACGACCTCACTGTTGTAATAGCACACAAAATAGAGATGCTTGACTCCAGTCAGAAGGCAGTAGGAATCAGAAGGTTTTATTTACAATTCTTTCAGCTCTTATATAACATGCTTCACTAAAAAGGCACATTATTGGTGCATAGGACTGAGACCTCTCCCATTGGCTAAGTAACAAAAATAGCAAACAAAACCTGTTGTTATGAAAAAAAAAATACATTGTTTACACAAAGTTGTTTTGAAAAAAAGAAAGCTGTTGAAAAGTTTCTCTTGAGAAGAGCTAGCTCTTCTCAAGCTCAAAATATATTAAGTCTACACCTTACAGCTCCTGTTTAAGTGTGTATCCAACCTCTGCCTGGATTTGATGCATAAACCACATTGTCCTAAGCCTCCCAAATATTCCCACATCAGCAGGAAGCTGCCAGACTCTCCCAGGATCAAAGGGTGCTTCCCTTTTAGGCTGTGCTTCAGCCCCAGCAGGAGTGTGACTTTTGGAAAGGGCTGTGCTAAATTAGGGCAGAAGGAACCAGGTACACTGAGTTCATACTGAAAAAAAGTGTAATTTCCAGGCTTTCCAGATGAGTTAAAAATTAAAAATACTGGTGTACCCAGAGGCAGCCCCCTACCCAAGGTAACTGTTCAGTGTTCTAGACTAGCAGTGCAGTCAGCAGATATAGTCCTTCTATGTTCTTTTAGACAATGAATGAGAATGTAAAAATTAGACTTGTGCTCTAAACCATTGCCTGGAGCATCTCTCCCCCAGTCCCAGTCTGAGGCCAGCCAGTTGGCCTGGCTTGATCAATACAAATATTGGTTTGTATTGATCCAAATGGTACCTGGCTTTGGTTGTTGTAAATCCTCTTTCATACACCACAGCTGCAGAAGAGTTCATGCCACCAGCACTCTTCACCTCTCAAGGAGCACCATGTGGATGCTGTGAAAAAAAAAAAAAAATCAAACTGGGCAGCTCCTTGTGTTTTTAGGGACCTAAAGCACGTGCCAAGCACGCAGAGCACCTCTGCAAATGTTGATTCCTCTAGGCCAGTATTCCCTGGGTTTGGGTTTATCTGGGAAACCCAGTGCAGGATTCCATCTCTGGATCCATCTAAACTGGATCCATCCACTGATGCCCCTCCTGGATGTTCCAGCTGAGCAATGGTGGCACCCTCAGAACCTGCATCATCCGTGCCAACACCATCTATGGGGAGAAGGCAACGTTCCTGCAGGAGCTGTATTTGCTTGCCAGAGCCAGGAATGGAGTTCTGAACTACCTGGAGCCTGAAGACACTGAGCGTAATCTCACCTACGTGGGTGAGTGAAGGGCTGAGCTCTCTGCATGGGCTGCTACCAGCTTTAGTCACAGGGGATTTCACACGTCAGCTTAGCCATAATCTCCCCAGACAGAGAGATGAGTATGGTGAATGAGCACAAATGGCTTGGGAACCACAAAACTTAGACTGGCTAAAGGATTTTAAAAGCAGGTTTTTTTAAATTTTTATTATATTTTTATTACATTTTTGTTACATTTTTATTAATTTTTATATTTATTTTTATTTAAAATTATTATTTTAAAAGCAGTATTTCATTGTTTATTTTATTATTTTATTACTGTTTTCCTGGGAAGGGTTTTCTTTTTTCCCTTTGAGAAGTGTTTCAGGGATATATGGGGGGTAGAGACAGAAATTCCAGCTATGTTTTTAAAAATGTTTTTGCAAGGAAAAGACACTTCTTCATTAGAAAAAAAATTAAACTAGCACTGCTTGTCAAGTTCATTTCAGAAAAGGATGCACTACATAACCAGCTGTAGTAAGCACAAGAAATTACTCACAAAACCTATAGGAAGGGTTTGTTCTGGTGCCTTTCAGGGGGGTGTAATTCACCATCAGACCATGCAGGCATTCAGTGATTTCTGTGCAGCACATTTACACGTCTCTTTCCAAAAGTGCAGATTTTGAAAACGGTGTTAGAGAAGAATCAGGCCCAGATAAATCAACTGACTCCTTCAAAGGCTCACAGCAGAGGCAGGGATAAAACCCTGGAGCACTGCCTCCTATTCATCCTGCTCTCACTACAAAACACTGCCCTTTTGCTTCACATGAACCAGGATCACAAGGCACATTAATTGTCCAGCTCAAAGGGGAGACCAGAGGTTTAAAGGATCTCGGAGGTCTGGATTAACTACTCAGTCTCTCTGTAGCACAGCTGAGCACACCATGAGGGCCTCCCCAGAGCTGGCAGATCCAATGCTCTCATTCTGCACCAAACAGGGAAACTGAGCTCCTCCTTGATGCTGTTTTACACCACAATGACACAGACTCCGAGATTCAGAAGGCTGACAATGACTCCTTTATTTTTGGGATGTGTCTCCCTTTTATACTATTTTACACAGACCCATTTGATTGGTGAAACAAAGACAAAGCTCTTCAATCACGTTGGTCAGACCAGAGGGACATCAAGAAGAAGTCCCTCCTAAGGAAAGGAATGAATAACAAAGTTACAGTTACAAAACCATTTCTCCTGTTTACAGAGAATTCCCTGGGAAAAGAATTTCAGAAAAGCAAAACACCTCAGGCATGGAACCAGGGCTACACCTCCTGAATGCCTGTTTCTGTTATTCCTCCAGGGAATGTGGCATGGATGCACGTCCTTGCAGCAAGGCACCTGCAGCTGCAGCCAGACCTGCTGGCAGGACAGGTTTATTATTGCTATGATGACACCCCAAGCAGGAAGAATTTCCTGGTCAGGCACCAGCTGTTGTCCAGTGCAGACCCCTCGGTGAGGCTGGGCTCACACATCCCCTACTGGAAGATGTGGTTGATGATCCAGCTGCACAGGATCATCAGGGCCATCCTGCCTCCTTTCTGGAGGCCACAGCCTTTCCTCAGCGTGCCCCTGCTCAACACCATAGTCACCAGCTTCTCCTTCCAGACAGACAAAGCCTCCAGGCATTTCGGGTACAAACCCCTCTTCACATGGCAGGAGAGCAGGCTCAGGACTGCACAGTGGCTGAAAGCAGCTGCAGGGAGCCTGGCACACCCCCAGCTGCATGGAAAGAAGAACTGAACAGCATTTTTGGAGTGAGGAACTTGCTTATCACAGCAGCAGGTTTCACCTGAGCTTCACAACCTGCACGGACCTTTGCAAGCACAGAAATCCTGGTACAGAGACAGAAAAGGAGAAGAACTCTCAGGCTGCAAGTCATACCCTCACTATGGCAAAATCTCAGCTATTTTGTGCCCCTTAGGGACATTTGAAACCTTCCCTGCACACACACACAGGCCTTGCTGGGCCTCCCTCTTGTCCATGGTGCCACCACTGCAGGGGTGACCTGTGGGAACAAGAGAGAGCAAGCTCAGGTGGGAGATGGTGCCCAGCAAATTTTACCTTTGTGGTAAAATCAGTGAAGCAAATTTTGTTCCACAACCTGGGAGCCATGGTCTGGGACGTTTGGTGGGGTAGCTGTACCTGTCTCAGCCACTGAAGGGCTCTTCAGTGATAGTTTTGGGGAGGACAAGTAAAAACCCAGCTGGTTCTTGCTCTGATTTAGGATTTAATAAAAAGAAAACAACACATTCCCTCTCCCAAAACTGCCTCTTGCAAGGTGCTTCCTGATATTCTTTACATGTGGAATACTGAATATCGATTTTGAAATATTATCTGTATAAAAGAAAAACCTCCAATCTTTTGTCCTAACAAGGCACAGGCTGATTTACCTTTTAATTGTGTGGATGGAGAACTGGTGTCTACAAGCTCAAAGGTGGGATTCACATCATTTGCAACTCCACATCTCTCACCACAGAGTGCTCCAGTGGCAAAGCAAAGCAGATTAAAGCCCATGTTCAGCTGCTGTGCTGGCAGAAAGCAAGTGAAGGCCTTGGGGGCTGCATTTATGTTAAATAACGTTTGAACTCTGGGAGGAAGAGGTCATTTCAGCTCCTTCCATGGCACTGGAGCTGCCCAGATCTGGGAGCAGCATTGCACAGATGATATTTTCCTCACACAGATGGGGCAGGCACTTCCAGGAGATTCACAGCAAAACTGTGGTTTCTATCAGTTTATCAGCTTCTCTATTTTTAAGACTTGCAGAGAGGCTGGTAAATCTGCATTATGCACAACTGAGATTTCAGTTTTCACTTGAGCTTGGAGGAATGGGATATTTTTACAATACTGGCTCAAGTTGAAAATTAACTCTGTTAACATCACACTTCTGTGTTCTGTGAATCTGCACCCATCTCTTGAGTGTTCCTGGAATAAAAGTGTGCACATGCACAAATAGAAGCTTATTTTAATTACAAGTGCCCTGATACTCCTGGAAAAAGCAAGTTTCAGCATGGCAGCCTTGATAGAGATGATGAAAATTTGCTTCCTGTTAGTCCTGGTAATTACCCAGGAAGGAAAGTGGAGCAATACAGTGGGAGCTGCCAAGTTAAATTTGCCGAAATTCGCAATCACAAGAGAATTCTTCTTCAAAATGAGCTCACAAATCAGAAATCAGTTGCTCTGGTAATTCATTCCTAAGCTCATATAACAAGTAAATTTTGCCCGAACTGTTGCAATCTGCTCACAGAGAATTTGAAAAGGTGGAGTGTGTAAATTACCAGTTCCCTACTATTTTTCCCCTTCCACTTGTGCTGGGGCGGGGGAGTGATTTTAAGAAACAGGATAATAAGATTTCTGATTTTTCTATATTCACTAAAAGTCTCTTTGCAGTTTCTTTGCCTTCCTCCAAATGGTGGGTGACAACTCTAAGACCGTGACAAACAAATACACCCTCAACTCCTCACACACATCCCAGAGCATCCCCACAGCGCGTCAGCGCTGGCCTCCACAGGTTTCGGTGCCTCTGAAATTATGGATTTATCCTGCCAAAAAAGAGCCACTGGGTGGAGCTGCGAGGCTGGGAACGGGATTGAGCCTGGCCGGGATTGAGCTGCGTTCTGCAAGGACTGAAATCCCTGCCCAGGCTGGAGGGTCTGTCCTCACTGTGGCACTGGGAATTCTTCCCTCCTCTGGCTGGAAGCAGTCACTGTTTTATCTGCATGTAGCCCTGTAATCAAAGACACTGAGGAATTATTTTTTTTTTCCACTCGGAGCTCATTAGAAAAGAATAAGAGTTTGCTTTTTGTTTTTAAAAATAGAAGGGATTTTGGCTCTCTGACCTCTGAGAAGCCTTGCACAAGCACAACAGGCTGATGCCTTCAGTCCCAGTCCCTCAGTAATTCCTCTGTGGGATTTGGGGCTGCTGCAGATATCAGATGGGAGAGTTGTCAAGCCCCAGTACTATCCCAGAGATTAATGCCTTACAAGCTTGCCTGCTTTCATAAACCTTGCTGGGAACCTCATCTTGCTTTTGTTCCTGTCCTGCTCATCATCACCTATGATTCTGATGCTTATCAGGGTGCAGATGACATGCAGGATAAGCAGAAGGGATTTTCAAAGGAGGTTAAGTGCTGGCTTTTTCAAAAGTATCTGAATGAGCTGGCTGCTCAGCTTTTTTAAATACCTACTCACCTCCCAAGCTTTGACAAAAGCAACCTTTTGTCAAAGAGGATTCCCTTTCCTTGGTCATGGTAGAAATAGGGGAAAAAGTTAGACAGCATAGCCTCTCTGCTATTTTCCAAAAAGATGAGTAAGCTTCCTTTGGCTGCCCTGCCTTTTGGCTCCTCCAAGCTAATGCTGCTGCAGACTTCCTGTTAGATTCTTGATTTTATCAGATTATAACTTGTTTTCCCCTGGCAATGCTTTAATTCTTTCTACTGCATTGGGTTGTCATTGGCTTTTCTTTTCAGGGTCTCAGCTTTATTATGTAACAGCAGCAGCAAAAAAAGGAGAAAAGAAAAAAAAATATTTCAGATCTGTTTCTACTTCTGGAGAGGAGCCTTTGTGCACAATTACTCATCCAAGAGATTCAGCAGGTATAACTGCTTCCCCCAGGGGCTCCATTATATAATTGGATTTCAGCCATACAAATTAAATCCTATCTTACCCCTTAGTTAAGCCAGGCAGTAAGTATTTAATGCTAATATCCCTGACAACTATTGCAGGGAGAAGCAGAGCTGAAGCACAGAGGAGACAGATGCAGGCAATCTCTGCTGCAGGAGCAGGGAGGATGAGCAAGGACTGACACCTGCTTGTATTCTCAACATGGTTAAACTTCCCCAGGACAGGCCATGGCTCAGCTGGAGTTGTTGTGTGAGCTGGAGCAGGGTTCTCCCTTGGTTTTCCATGCTCCAGGAGTGTTCTCATGTGCACGCTGAGCACACTTCAAAGAGCCACATGCCTAACCCTGTTTGAGTTTCTCTGAAAGTCTCTGTTCTTGTGCAATGTCTGAAGGAAGCAAATTTAGCAATATTAGAACTCAAGCCAAACACAAAACCAAGCAAAGAATCCCCAAATTAAAAAAAGAAAATCTGGGCTGAGTTACTCATTCATCTGCATTTTCTGCCGCGCTCGGTCTTCTCCCGGCGTGTTCCTGTGAGACAAAGCCCTGTGGGCAGAGCCCATCTCTTTTGGTGTCTGGTACATCAGTCACAGAGTCAGGGCATGGTAATAAAGCAAAATAGATTCGTGGTAGGAGTTAAACCAGTCGGTCTGGTCCTGTAATTGGAACATAATCTCATATTGACAGTGTTTAACTCAGGATGTGCAGGGAGCAGATGGCACCGGGCCAGCCCCCCGTCGCCCCCAAGGATGGCAAAGAGATTTTCCAAGTCCAGCTCCTGAATCCCCATCTGAGATGTTGGAAGATTTGCTTCCCCAAAAGAGCCTTGAGCCCCTCACTGATCCTGGTTAAAGCCCCACAGACTGCTCTGCCCAGAGCCCATGGCCTGGCTGGCAGGAACTGCCTTGGGGACACAGGGACAGAGTGGGAACAGCACAAAGGGCAAAAGGCTCCCAAGTCTACTGGAATTCTCACTGAGCCAGGTGTTTTTAGCTCCATGAGGGTCCAACACACACTGAGGGTTTAATAAAAAGAAAAAAATATGATTTCACAGATTTAAAATAACTTGCGAGATGGCAGGATCGAGTGTGTCTTGAAAAAGCAAAAAGGTTTTAATTAAAGAAGAAAATAATACAAAACAAAAGAACAAAAGCCATGCACAGTGTAGGGACAGGTCCCACCTGCTACAACACCCTGAAAAGGCACTGAGAAGCCTCGTGCTCTTCCTTAAATATTGAATGATTTGGGTGGGTTTTTGGGCAATTGCAGTCAGGAGAGCATAGAAATGTCTAGTGTTCTTCCCTTAAAAGGTCCTGGGGTGAAACTGAGACCCTTTTCCTTGTATAGAAAACATCTACCTGGTGCAGTCCAGCACACATCTGCTGGGCCAAAGAGTCCCAAAGGTCTCCATCCTGCTGGGAGCCTCTCCCTGCCAGCAGGGACCTGCCTGGGACACCCAGGGGTGCTCTCAGTGCCAGGGACACCCACCCCTGCCACCTTTCTGCTCCTTTCCTCACCTCTAAAAGCTGCATGGCACGATTAACTTCACAGAACACACTGGCAACAGTGACTAATTCCTACCCCCCAGCCCAAAATGCTGAGCTAAAGCAGGTGAGAGGAGAGGAAGCACATTTATTCCAAGACTCATCCTATGGCACAGTCCAAGTGCAGACACATACTCAGCTTTCCAAGGGTGTGGGAGAGGAATACCAAGCTTCTTATAGCTGCTGCAGGAAGTTTAAATTGATTTTTCTCCATTTCAGCAATTAATTCCCATTAATCAACTTACTGTACAATGCTGCACAATAATTCACAAGTTTTATGTATTATATGAATAAAATTGCACATATATTTTTATGTGATTTTCATTTAATTGAATTCCAAGGAGATTTATCTGCTGGGTTATTAATAAATCTTAATATGGCCTATAACACTCAATTGATATTTAATTAACCTGCAATAACTGCCTTGTAAAATGTAAATTAAATGCTTTATTTTTTCCAGGCATATAACGTTAAATCACGTCCTTCATTTTACCAGCAAAGCAAAAAAAAAAAAAGTGGGGAAAAAACAACATTTCAGACAACCAAGTCTTACACCTGAAAATATTTGATGTTTAAAGAGGTTCAAACTGGAAATTAGATCCATGCTTTCTAATCAGCTCTTCTCTTGAGTAGGGACTTTTCCACTCTTCCCACTTTTAAAGATCACAGAATTTGGGTGGATTTGGATGAAACAACAAAATCTCAGGAGGCTTGAAGAGAAGCGAGAGGCGCCCATTACTAATAATAAGGTTGCAAATTCCCAAAGGTATTGTGGTATTTGGCATTTTTCTGAAAGTCTTGGCTCCTGGAGTCTCACTTTTAAATGAGAATGTCAATTTTCATTAAAAAAAAAAAAAAAAAGTAAAGGAAAAGGAAAGATGTTAAAGCCCTTTGATAGGGGAAGTTTGCAAACCTGAATGTCAAAGGCATGAGAACTAAGAGACAAAAATACATAAAATTTGATCCTTATCTTTAAAAGTATCAGAACTTTTTGAGACTGAGATGTTTGAAAACTGGGAGGTGGCAACAAATGATCAAAACAGCCTTTGCAAGGAAAGATGAGAACAATCCAAATTATATTTTAAGATCAAACTCTTCTCCTCCCCCTCCCCTAGCAATTTACATAGATCTACATTAAATACTGCAAACTGCAAAAACAACTGGTTCTGATTTCCAAACCAGGAGAGCTGGCTGCCTTTTGCAAGGTGATTTGAAAACTTCAGGAGAACACGACTGTCCAAAATTGATAAGTCTATAAAGTTTTACTGCCACAGCATCTAAATGTAGTATATCTTTCCTTTTTAATGCATGGAGGGGCCAGTCTGTCTCTCAATATTTTATTAAACAGGGTATTTCCACCAAAGGACAGTAACCCTCACTGTCTATAATCTGTCTGCATTAGATCACTTTAAAAGGTATTAAATGGAAATAAAAAGTTAAATGTACCACGGATTTTAAGGGTGTCACAGCATGGAAGAATGAAAATGAAGAGAATGGATTCTGACTAGCAGTGAATGAGCAGAAATAAATCCAGAGCTGCTGGAGTGGGAAGCCTGTCCCCACTCAGTGTCCATCCTCTCCAGTCACTCATCCTCCTCCTCCTCCTCCTGCACCAGCCCAGCCCAGGGCAGGGATTCCATGGGCAGTTCCAGGGGCTGAGGGAGCTCTGAGGTGCTCCCAGCAGGAGGAGGGGATGTGATCCTGCAGCCCCCCAGAGCTGCCAGGACCTGTCCTGCTCACCAGGCACTGCTTCTGTCCCCCAGAGNTACCCTGCTTTTTGGGGATGTGGGATATGTCCATCACCTGAATTATTGCTCTGCCCCAAAGTCACACCCATGCCTAGTCCGAGTCCTAAATCCCTATCTGACCACACTACACCCTCGTCTTAAATCCCAGCTCCAACATCTTTCCCTTTGAGAAGCACAGCAGGCTCAGTATTCCTGACATTTCCACAATGCTCAGTGTCACCTTTTGTACAGGACTCTCACAGCAACAGCTTCACTGGGGACAGAGGGAATGGCCCTGATGGCAAAACCCTTACCCAGCTGGTGACCAAAAAGCAAAACATCCACAGTCCTGCTGCTGCTGGTTTTATTGGGAGCAATCCCAGTTACTCACATGGAGATAAGGACTGACTATGGGGGGATCCCTGACAGGAGACAGCACTTGTGAGTTCTGCCTCTCTCAAAATTCACATGTGGAAATGAGCAACTGAGCAAGTTAGACACATCTAAACCAGCCCATCTTACCACTGAGGACATGCCCTTAACTCACACATCGGAGTGATTCCACACAAACCTCTCACACTCTGGATGGTGCTGCTGCATCCTATCCCTAAATCCATCCCCACGCCCTGCCCTGGGGCAGGAATGGGGGGTTTCACACCAAAGAGAACGATTTTGTCTTCCATTTCAAAGGGATTTAGATGCTCTGCTCCCTCTCAGAAACCTGCCCAGCCTCCCTCAGAGGCTGTGCACAGGCTTGACATGACACCAGATAATGTTTGTGGGCTCTGGCATAACTGGGGATTACTGCTCTGAAAAGGAGGACTTGCTGAAGTGGCTGTGGTTTAAGGAAGGATTTGAAAGGGGAGAGAAGTACAGAGGGAAGCTGTTCTAGACACTAAGTCACATAAGAGAAGGCTTAAAAACTGAGAGCAGGAGGAAATGAAGGGATCTGAAAAGGAAGGGATTTGGGATAAATGAGTGGAGGAGGAGGAGAAATGTCAGCTAGCAGTGAGATTACATGGGGCAACGTTTGAGCTCCTCCAGCCCTTCTTCTTGGGGTGACAAGAGTGGTGGGAGAGATGCACCAGTGAGCTCTGGGCTGGCTGCAGGAGGAAAATGGGCAACCCCACCCTCCTGGTGGGAATTGAGGGAATTTGGTGGGATGGCAGCACAGCTTGCTCAGATCACAGAGTAACTGGTGGTGGGAACCTCTTACAGGCAGCTCCAGCTGAAACAGGGACCAAAGTACAGCCAGTGGGTTTCCAAGCACCACGACAGAGGTCAGGAGAGGTGTGGGGAGGAGCAGGATGCTGGAGGAAGGTAATGGTGTAATGTTCACTCACCAGGCTGAATTAAACAGGGCTGGCTCTGTTCATGGATTTTCCTGCACTAGTTTGCACTGGTTATCACAGATAAGCCCCATTAATGCAACTCTCTAATGATGTTGGGAAACCTCAATAATGGAAATTACCTGCTCTGCATGGACAGATGAATGGAAGTTACACAACCTCTGCCCTATTTCTGAGAAGCACAGCAGTGTTGAGTGGGTGCAGCCAAATTTAATAGCTCTTATCACAACCAAGGAAAGGACTTCCATTCAAGAGGTAACCAGGAGAAAAGTGAGGAGTTGGGAGTGTTGCACAACCCCAGCAGCTCTGGACTCACACCAACAGCAGCAGCCCCAGAGCTGGAACAATGCACCAGCTTCAGTGCTTTGACAGGTGGCCAAGGGCCTTACAAAACACCCCAAACAGTTAATGCAAATCCATATTAGCAGGCCTATTAATGGCCTGTTATTGCCTGTCTGCAGGTCACTGTTTGGTGCCAATAATCTCTAGATTTCCACAATCAGTTATCCTTAGCTGACATTCCTAGCACTGGGAGGATTCCATAAGGTCCTAAAATCTGATGGATCTGAACCTCTTCTCTACCCGTTGAATCACCATTCCCCCATTTCTGGCCTCAGTTTCCTCTTCCATTTAATGGGGACAACATCTTGTACCTTCACTGTAGCCATGGGACATTCATGTCCAACTGTTTTCAGAGCTGAATAACTCAAGCAGACATTATTTTGAATTTCTTATTGTCTCAATTTAGGTTTCAAACCAATTCTTACAATCTTTCACACACATGACAAAATGATCAAAAGCCATTTGCAGCTGGTTTTAAATCTGCACCAGACTTTCCTGAAACCTGGTGTTTCTGCCCCATTTGCAGAGGACTTGGCAGGGAGGAGAGGAGAAAAACTGCATTTCCCCTGTCTCTGCTCCCTTGTCTGTTAACGTGAAACCTAAAATACTCCCCTCCATTTTGGATCAATGTCACATAACCTCATTTCCTCAGCTTAAGAAAAAGCCTTAGATTTTATATGTTGCACTAAAATATGTCAGCACTGCTCAGTTAATAAACAGTGCTAAATCAAAACCAGGCCCCAGTTCGTAGATCATGTGAACAGTGTCAAACACAGGGAGTGATACCACAGCAGAGATGTAATGGACAGGCTCCTTAGCCCGGGTTTATGGCTGTGAAAGAGAAAAACCTGGTGTTCAGTCACTTCTCATTCACCAGAGGCTGTCACACAATCTCTCACAGCTTTTTGGGTTATGTTTATTTTTCCTGGGGTTCCCAAGGGCTCTACCTTCTGATCCCCCTGAAAACCTCCTCTGTGACTACCCAAAGGACTAACCCCTGACTTACAGGCAGAACTTGAAGCTTTTACTGCACGTTAGAGCAGATCCTTACCTGATAAATCAGAATATCCCCCATCCATTTACACCCACAGAAGAAACAATTTTCACAATTCAGAGGAACAAGGGCTTTATTTTCTCCTCCATGTTGACTTTTCCTGTGTGGTGACTGTTGAAGCCAAGAAACTTCTCTCCCTCCCACTTGTCAGCAGGACACCCCAGCAGCTTTCAGGACTGGGATTCAGCACCTATGGCCACGCTGGCCTGGCAGCACCATTCCCTGCCACACCCAGGCCACACTGCAGTTCCTGTGGGCTCCTGGTGAAATTAAAGGAATGAATCCCATCAAACTGTCCTTGTTAGTGCCACCTCCTCACCATCATCCCGAATTTGGGGGAAAACAATGAGGAACATGTCCTTGAGGCTGTCACACGTGGCCATTCATTATTCCCATGTTTCTGAAGACCACCATGCACAGACCCACAGAGACCTCATTTACCTCCCCTCACACCTGAAACACAACCAATTACTGTGTACCTTTGGAGATTAATAGTGAAAAAGCTCCTCTCACTCACTGCTGGAAAGAAAATGTTTTTGGAAAGCCGTTCCTGTCATTTGATATTGTCCAGTTTTTCCACTGAGAAAAGCCAAATGTGAAACCTACAGGCTGGTTCAGTTTTTCCCTTGGCAATGTCCAGCTAAAGGCTGCTCAGTGTATCCATACACCTCCTCCTGCTGCTCCTGGAAACTGCCAGGGATGAACACAGGGGTGCAGCCAGGGCCAGGCACTGCCCAAGGCCACCTGAGTGTCATTCCCAGGGGGATACCTGAGGGACAAATCTCACACAAGCCTTGATCCAGCTATAAATACTTGCAGTGTTGCAGCAGGGAACATCCCAACCTTGGGAGAGAGGAAGGACTACAGAAGGACTACAGCAATGCAAGGACTCATCCCTGCCACTCTCAGCTGAAAAATCAGCCACCTAAAAGTTAGTTTGAGTCTGAACTTCCTGCTGTGGTGAATGGAGAAGGGAAATTGGCACCCCTGGAGGGCCATTCATCCCTTCCCAAGATATCTGTCCGAGACAGGGAGGGTGGATTGATGCTGGAGGTGCCAGTGTCTTTCAACAGGGACTATAAAAGAAGCCTTGATGATTATCTTGGACTTTTAGGCAGAGTCAGTTAAGGTGAATCTCTGTTGGAGTGAAATCAGTGGTGGTTTTGCCTTTGCCTTCAGTGGGGCTGGGTTTTCACCACGGCAATCTTAACAGATTAGGAAAGAAAAACAGAAATAGGGAAACACATCTATAAGGGAATGAAATATTTATTTCCCCCGATTCACAGAGAGCAATTAAGATATGAAGAGATTAGGGGAACTCTTCACAGTCACTGAGTGGGCTTACATTGAACAAGAAAGGAGGCTTTGGAAGCCTGCAAGCACAACTTGAGCTCTCAGCCACCCTGCTTTTCCTCCCAGGAACAGCATCATGCAAATGTGAGGAGGAAGGAATCGCGGCAGACATGCCATCTGGGAGGATGATGGACACCAAGCTGACTAGGAATAAATAGCAAAATATAATAAATTCCGAGCCATGCCAACAGCAACTGTTGTGCTATGAATTAACAGTGCTATTAAATGTTTACGCACACACTTCTGTCAGCACCTGTCAGCATTTATGCAATACATACGTTGGCAAATCTGTATTACGTTATTTCTTGCAACTGATCTGCATGAATACTGCCCGTGCACATGTTCAAGCAAATTGCTACACTTCTTTTTTTGACCTATCCATGTGCAAAAGGTGCAGCAGTTCACAGGATTTTATGCCTATGCAGCAAATTCGAGGTTTGTGTGCCAGGCAGCAGAGCAAGGCTGGGGGATAGAGGGCAGCAAAGGAAAGAGAAAGAGGAGCAGGGAGGAACAAGGGACCTGGAAAGCCCCGGCCAGGGCTGGAGGATGCCTGAGGAGATGGTGGTGGGCTTAGGCCAAAGCTGGGTTCACCCAAACCAGGCCAGAGAAGGGGAGGCACACTACAAGCCTCCTTGGGCAGGGAAGAAAAGGACAGAGGTGGGGAAAGCCACAAAATCCAGCCCTAAGCTGCAGCCCCAGTAGAAAACACACTTGGCCAGGGCTTTGCTAAACTCGTGCTGCAGGGGACAGTTATGCTACAGCCAGCAGGATGGACCACAGTGGTTCTCATTTAACTCTCCCCATCTGATTCCTTCTTTTTGCTCTCCCCTCCCTTCCCCCAGCCCCGGGTGCAGTAGCTGGGGTGGAGGAGAGAAAAATGTGTAATTAAGGGAGTTGCCACTTGCTAAAGCTGGAGCAAAAGAGAGGGTTTGTGGTGACAGGGCTAAATCTGGGACCCACCAGTGGCTGCTAATGATGAGAGCTGTGGTTGCTGAGCCACCCAGGCAGGAGCAGAGGCAGGAATACTGGTGGTTGCCAAAGGGGCTGTTGTGCCCCACCTCTGCTCCATGAGAGCAGATTTTGGAGGCTCAGGGATGCACACAGGGACTCGGGACAGCCCAGCAGACACAGGCAGGGCAGTGAGAATGGGGACAAGGTCACAAGTGATGCTTGAGCTGGACATCCCAGCTCCCTGGGTAGGCTTAACCTGAGCACAGGGCTTAGGCCAGGAAACTGGCTCTGGTTCTGGAACTGGTCCAGCAGAGCAGGACAAACATGCAAAGCCTTATAGAGCTGCTGCAGGGCCTGGGAACTGCTCCTGTTCTCCCTCTCCTGTTTGTGCACAGACACCATGAACTTTGTCTTTTTACTCTTGATCGATTTGAAGTAAAGCAGGGATTTAAATGAGCAAACTTTCTGAGTTGCTCCTCCTGGTCTCATCAGGGAAGATTTTTGTTGGACCTGAAGCCACAACAGAATTCCCAGCCCTGCTGTGAGCTGTGGCAGGATGCAGGACAGGCAGAGTTGGCCGACATCAGCAGAGTGCCCAATAACACCCCATCAAGCTCAGCACAAACTCCTGATTTGCAAAGGCCATTTGTGCTCAGCACAACCCACTGAAATCCAGAATGTGTATGGCCATTTTGCTGTGTGAATTAAACAGGATTCAAAGAGAGCAGGGAGTGAAGAGATCTATCCTGGCCATATTTACTCTCAGTCAACCACATTAATTCATCAGCTATATTCCTGTGTCTTTAAACACATGATTTTGACTCAAACTAAAGAAGGGCTTTTATACTTTACGTTGGAATTAACATGACAAGCGATTAGCAGATCATCAAGAATAAGGCTTCTCTTAATAGTGCTAATAAAAAGGGAGATATTTTTAATGCAGTTCCTAGGATTAATAATTGCCATTCTGATAGAGTCAGAATTTCCAGCATGAGCCATTCCCTCCATAGCCACAGGTGCAGAGGGATGAAGCAGCTCAGAGGAGCTGAAGTTGATCACATTTTCCATGTAAAAGGGCACAGTAATTACAACTGATGAGGGTGCTGGAGCCAAAACACTGGGTCTTGGTGGGGAAAAAACCCCAGATTTGTAATCAACAAGGAGTAACCACAGGAGAAGTTTCAAAATCCTAATTTAAAAGCACTTAGCAGTAGCATGCTATGCTCCTCCAGGTACTGAGTACAAGGACACTGAAGGAGAGGTAGGAAGTGTCCCTGGAAAGTGCTGCTATACAGGGGACTCTTCAGTGGAATTCACCGGGATTTTCAGTGCTCACACACCTGAAACTCATGGGGGTTTTATTTCTGTTTAAGGAAGGCATAGAATATTTTATTGCATCTCCAAGATTAAGTGGAGAAGTGAAGAGGTTGCTGTTTAAGATTCAGTTTTGAGGGCTGAAGTCAGCCCGAAGGGATAACAGCTCTACATCCCCATCCTGGAGCTGGAATATCCTTGCAAAACAGAAACATTAATAATATAAGTGTGGATTTCTGTCTTTAAATAGCACTTGCTTTGCTGAAAAAGATGCAGAGATCTTGTCTTGATGATTAGTAAATCGATGGCACCTAAAAGCTGAATTTCCAGAGGAGTTCAGCCCCCCAGTCTGCAGAGCAGCTTTGTAGCACGGAGTGATTTCTGTTTGTCTAAATGAGTGTTAAGATCCTTGGAAGTCTTTACTCCTGGTTTGTGGGTTCTGCATACTTTAAAACACGCCCCTGCTCTCTTCTAACACACTGAACCCCGAGGAGAAATACCAGCAGGGTTAGAAACCACCACCAGATACATTTCGGGCTTGATTGCCTGTATTATCTTAACACCCTGTTGCTCCAAACCCTCTGAAAAGGACATATCTCATCTTTCTATTGTTATTACACCCAAAGGATATGTCTGCACCACAGTGCAGAGCTGCCCATGCCAGAGCTCCCTTTCCTCAGCAGGAGAATTCGGGCTGCTCCTGCCCTGCTGAAGGTGGCTGTGAAAAAGCAACGGGAGCTTTGGCTTGACTCTTTCTGGCACCACACAAATGCAGCAGGGCAACCACTCCTGATTAGCTCGCTCCCCAACACCATCTGTTTTCCAACTCTACATGGACTTCCTGGCACAGAGATCCCTGTTTGAGGATAGGAGCTTGTGTACAACAGTTTACCATAACCAGCAAAGCCGAGCTGACACTCCCTCCCTCAGAGACAGCAACAGTTTTGCTTGGGTGATTTTTTTTTTTTTGGGTTTTGGTAACCCTTTGCCTATTTTGCATGGCTGGTATCACATTGCAGGGGGGCAGCTGCAGAGATTGCTGTGCTCAGGGCAGGTTTGCTGGCACGGAGTGGAGCATCTCGTGGGTAGGAGATGTCAAGGCCAAGCTGACGTAGGAAGGAAAAGCTGAACCCCCCAAACTGAGCAGGTTTCAGGCTTCTCTGCAGCAGCTCTGGGGTGCCTGGCAGGGCTGGAGCCTCCCCAGGCTGCAGGATGAGGGGGGTGAGGAGCTGCAGATCCCCCAGTAGGAGCCCAGGAAGGCTCAGCCCAAGGCAGGAGCCTGCACAGCCCCTCTCCTCACACTCCTCCCTCGGTCTGGCAGTGCTGGAGCAGCCTTAACACAATGCAGAACCCAGGCCAAAACCCAAAGCCACTCTGTCTGTCTAACCCTGTCTGGCAGTGGTGCAGTACATTATTACCTTCTGTAATTCCCCCAAGTTATTTAGGGCTGTCTCCTTATTATCTCGATATCTTGGCTCCCATAATAATTACAGACCCAGTTTTACAAGGGCAATTTTTTTTTTTTTTTCCCTTCTTGATTAGTTTCCAGGATTCTGTTGTTGCATCAAAGCTGTGCTCGTTTTTGTGTATTCCTGACAGATGTCTACTGGGGGAATTACAGCATGGGCACGCAGAGAGGAAGCCATCCACGGTGAGATTAAGGAAACAAAGAGCAGTTCTGTGAATTTAAAGAAAAAAAAAGAGGCATTTCTCACGCACGTGATGCACACCCGGCTGGTCAGATGAGCACACACACACACGCTTTGGCACTTGATCTTCTGTGATTTCTCCCAGCTTTTGCCCACCCACAGCAAAACACGTTACAGAAGTGCTGTAAGAACATCCTCTGGTCCGTGCAAGGGCAAGGAACAATTAAACTGAATTTGCCATGTCTAATTTCTTACTCTTTCTGCTCTAGCCAAACCTCTAACAGACCTTCACAACAGAGATGGTCCTTAATTACACTTTTCATAGCAAGGAAGCTTTGGTGAGAAGCAATGAAGTGGACAGTTAAAAGCAACTTGAGAAGCAGCTGAGCTGGGATTAAAACAAGAGGTCTGCAGAGCCCTTCCATCTTCACCACAAGCTCACGTGTCTGCTCTTCTCTAAACTCAGCCTGTCCACAGTCCTCTGTGATCTGCTGCCTTCACCAGGCCTTGGCCAAGAATAAATAACAACAACAAAACACCTTGGTTATTTGTACTACAGTGGTGCCTAAAAAAATACTAATTATCCACAGCAGTGCGGTGCCTGCAGGCCTGAGGTGAGACTGGCACCCCATTGTGTGTTAGGTGTTACACAAAACAGGTTATAAAAAGATGGTCCCTGCCCTGGAGAGCTTATAGACTAATTATGCAAGAGAAGGAGTGGGTGGAAACAAGTTCAGAGAGAGTCAGTGATTCAGTATCTCCCACAGCAGAGCTCGCCAAGTTCCCCGGCCTCTGAACTGGTGCTCACCCACACTTCACACAGGAGGGTCCTGGTGCTGCCTCTTGGCTCCCAAAAAAGTCACCAAGGCAACAACTCCTGGGTCTGGAGCAGCCTTGGAATGTCCCTCTGGTCTCTGTCACCCAAGAGGTGACAGTGGGAAGAGCCACAGGGCCACCAGGAGCCATCCCTGCCACCGCCACGTCCAGCAGCAAAGTCCTTTGCCATGCAAGAGCATTTTCAGCCACTGCTGAAGGCAGGGGATGGGACCTGTTGGACAAAGAGCTCAATCTGGAATGGCAAACCCTGTATGTTAAGGGCTGGTGATGAGTAGATCAAACCGTGTGTCAAATAAATCACCCACTCAGTCCAGAGCCATACATGAAAATACAATTAGAGATTAGCCCACGGAGTGCATAACTGGCAATGCATCAGCTACAAATCATTTTAAAAGCATGTAGCTGATCTGGCCTCCTTAATTCCTTGAGTTGTTGATTCCAATTATCAGCAGCCAAGTAGCAAAAGGTTTTTTTATCCCAGAAGATTTCTTACTTTTGGATACAATAAAAGTCAATTTATTCGATGATTACTAGGACATGGGCAGTTAATAGGTTGTGTCTGTTCTTTCTCCCCTCAGATACTTCAGAATGGATCCATTAACACATTTACAGAGTAGACTTAAACAATAATAGTGCTGCTCCTTCTCTGGGGGTCCCCAAACCAACCCACTTTTTGTATGGGGCTCTGGGATGTTTTTTACTATTACAGCTCCAGAGGAATTTACATAATTGGTTATGAATAATTTGTAACTTGTCTAAGAGTCTCCGTGTAGCTATCTGATTTACTACAGCTTCCCACTCCAGAACCAGCAGAAGATTTTAATACAGTTTTTAATTGCAAGATCATAATTTAAGCACATCTGTGATGCTTAATGCAGACGTAGGACATGGGACCAGCTCATCTCCACAGGCTCCCCCTGTACCTGGCATCCAGCTCCAGGAGGGCCCTGGGAGTGCAAACAGCCCTGCCCTAAGTGCAGCCCTCTCTTCCCTTCTTTATGTGTCTGACTCCAAATCATCTGCTTTTTGCAGGGAGGAAGAAAAACCCTCATGGATTAGGTGTTAACCTCCTGCTGGGGGTGTCTGTGTTCAGGTGCACCTTTGGTCACTCCTTTATTCTGACCACAAGAGCAATAATGCATCCTACCTTGGCTAGGCTGCTGGAATGCAGGTAGGGAACACTCCAGGGATGGATGGATACTCTAGGACAAGGTTTATAGGGAATAAAAATTACCTTCATCAGGGCTGGGGTACTGGAGGAATTGACAATGCAGTACCAAAGACTTGGATTTTGGACAGAAATCTGCATTTAAACTGCTCCTAAGTGCTCACTTTCAGGAATCTGCCCCTGATATGCAGGCAGGGATAGATAAAATAATTTGATTTTGCATAGGTGCAGAGAAGTCTCTTGCCTGTACAGAAATCAGAGATCAAGGGCAGCAGCCTGAAACCAGAGAAATGAACAGGAAGAGCCCCTGCATGGAGGGTGTGTGCCATGGCCTGAGAGCTCCTCCCCACCAGGGCTTCACCCTGGGCCAGGTGTCCTCTGCTCTGTGCCCCAGGAATGTTCTGGTGCCTCAGCACTGAGGTTCCCATGGCAGACCTTGATGGGGATCTGGGAATTCTCCTTTCCCCAGGCACTTCACCCCAGCTTTCTGCCAAAACCTCCATCCAGTTTGGAAGAAATCAGCCATCAGGTCCAGAGTCACTGAGCACCACAGGCTGACTGCACTGGCTCTGTTTCCTAGGAAAATGGCACCAGAAAAAAGATTCCACATTTTCACTCAGTTTGGAAGGAAGTCTAGAGCACAAGACCACAACAAACTTTCTCTCATTTTTTCCCTATATGATTTTTTTTGCTTCAGCAAATGGAATTTAGGACTGGGTCACTGAATCAAATTGCTTGCTCCCACAGGAAGCCTCTTCATGTAGCCCATTTAATTATTAATATTTCTGCCCCCCAGTTCAACAAAATCACTGGAATATTCCTAAATTTGTTTAACTTGAGGAGACTGCTAATCTTCAGCTGCCTCCAAGTGGCATTTCCAAAGACAGAGGCCTTGCTGGTGTGCCTTACAAAACACTGGTTTAATAAAAGATGTTATATCTCTTTCTCCAAATTTCACTATGCAAAGGGTAAATAATTGCTTAAACTCTGTGTTTAGTCAAGAGAGCATAAGCTTCATTGAGGCAAGTCCCCAGTGAGACTTAAGGATATGCCTTAATGCTTCCTCTGATTTGGGGACTGAACAACTAATTGGCCTTTGCTATGATAGGGCCTTTACTGGATTTTTCTCCTTCAGCTACACTTTCTTTCAAAAAAATTAATCCCATCAAACTACTGAAAGAACCACCTCACTTCCTTCAACTTTCTTCCCAACATGTATAAAAAAGATGGTTTATTGTCCTGAAACCAAACCCATTCCAGCCTGTCAAAACCTTTCTGTAAGGCAGCAGCGAGCTGAATAATACATTTCACATTAAATTACACAACTGTGTCATCGGGCTAACATTAAAGGTAAGTCATTAATAAAAAGAGAAAATAAAGTGGTCCTTAATTATACAAGACATTAAAAGGCTGAGTGTTTTGCTCCTGCAGCACCCTCACTTTGTGAGAATAAACGTTTTAAGAGCGGTGTGAACTTTTCTCGGTGGAAATCGCGGCTCCGGGGTAATCCCGGCTAATGCAGCTCCTGCGGCAGCCGCGTCCTCCTCCCTCTCAGCTCCTCTGCACGGAGCCGGTTCCCAAACCCCTGCCTCACTCACTCACTCACGGGCTTCTGCTTTTGTTTTGTTATTGATGGGGGACAGTTTCAAAAGACTCGGGTGAAAGCACTTAATAGCTAAAGCCCATTGATTTTCTGTAAAAATAGCACATCTCGGTGCTTTTGACAAACACCCGGGTACACTTTGGAAACTGGAGCCTAACAGGATAAAGCCAAAGGAGCACAGAGGGAATCCAGGCATGGAAAGCTCGGTGTTAGGGCCAGGTGACAAGGGTGGTGGCAGGGAGAGAGGGGCACCTGCAGGCTCAGGGGATGAGGGGACACACTGTCCCTCCTGCTGCCCAGCTCCCAGGTAAATCCACACCTGGCAAACCCCACAGCCCTTCTTCAGTCACCAAACCCAGGTGGGGACAGGGTGCCTTCTGCACATCTGCATACACAGTGATTTCTGTACCCTGCAAGTGACAGCAAAAACTCCTTGGGGCCAGAACTTCTTCAAGAAAACCACACATTTAAGGCTTTTGGGGACTGCCATAATTTTTTTTTTTGGCTGCAGAACACCTTTTCCCAGCAGAAGAACAATCCTCTCTGCATTCCTTCCTGCCTCCTCCTTTCCCCTCTGGCTTCCAGAAATGCAAACCTCCTGTGTTGAGACCCTGTCACCCCTCAGGGACTGAGCCAGCCTTGCCCTGGGGCACAGGACTGAGAGAATCACCACTCTGGGATGTTCCCTGGGAATTCCTGGGGTTCCACTCCAAGCCTGAGCTAAGGAGAGAACTCCCAACAACTCCTGCAAGTCCTGCACAGGTTCCATGGGATGCCCACAGTCACCACCTGGCAGCTGTGCAGGGATAACAGGGAGGGTGCCACAGCAAAGGCTTGGGAAAAGAAGGGTTAAGGACACCCAGGAATATCCTTGACTTGTGCTAAGGATAACCCTGCTCTGCCCACAGAGCTCAGCTAAGTGGAGGAACTTTGCATTAACCTGCTTTTGAGGACTCCAGTCAGGTAGGCTGTGGATCCTTCCCCGGGGACGGGTGGAGCCCGACTTCTCCAACAAAAACAAATTGGAAGGAAAATTTCCAAGGAAACATGAAAGGTGGTGAAAAGTGTTGGTTTGTGTGTGGAAAATTTTTGTCCTATTTTTCCTGAAAAACCAAATGCCTGAAAACAAAAGTATTTTTGGCCAAACCCCTGGGTTTTTTCAGTATTTGAATTTCTGAACCATAAAAGAAGAACTTTTCTTGGGAACGGCAGATCAAAAAAATCCCCCTAAAATTAATTTCCTTTTAGTTTGCATTTAAATTGTCTGCTTTATTATGGCACTAATTCTAGCTTTTTTTTTTTTTTTTTTAAGAAACAAATTCTTCAGCATTGCAGTTATACAGAGATTCAGAAGATCTCTGTGTTGTGGATACAGCCTTTCATCAAGGAGACTAAAATTTTCCACAAAGTTTCAATGCTGGGGAGCCATTTAAGGCTTTGGCTCACGTAGCCAAATTGGCCAGGAATTAGTTTGTAAAGAAAACATCAGGGATTTAACCATATGCACATCCCAAATCCCGCCTCTACAATCTAATCAAGTGCGTTTCTTTCTGTAAATGCCAATAGAATATTTGGTACATATTAAAGGATGCTAATAAAATTTACAAGATGAAATGAGATTCCTGCCACAGACACAGTGTGTGCCCCTCCTTTGCACCTTCCAGGTTTCAGCAGCACAGTACAACAAGGTGCATGGGGTGTACTGAAATTAGTTTGAAAACGGGAGGGGTGTCTGGGTGATTTCCTTGTTTGGTGGCACCTTCCCTCTGGTGCCTGCTAAATCATCCTTGCCAAACATTATTTACCCCTGGAGCTAAAGAAAATGCTTTGAAGAGCAAGTCTCAGCATACCAAGTGTTAAATATTTCACATGTGCAGGGGTAGCCTTCACATTAAAAGATGTCTCCTTTACCTTGGAGTAATTAACTCATTTGAACTATCCCGAGGTTAAAGGGAAAAAAAAAAAAAGTATAAAACTGAAACGAAACAGAAAAAAACCCTCAACACCAGGTAAAGACCAGACACCTGAAGTTCACCAAACTGTACATCCAGCAGTGCTAACCCCAGGAGATCAAGGGATGGGTTGGCTGGGTGTCCCTCACAGGGAGAACCCAAAGTCTGTCTGGGCTTCCCTTTATTGCAGAGGAGCTTTGCTGAACTCAGAAATGGTCACTCTGAGGTAAAGAAAACAAACAAATAAATAATTTTTAAAAAAGAACCTTAAAAGGGGTGGTCTGCACCCCCCTACATAAAACCAGCAAGGGACACCCTGAGAGGTCCAGCCAGGGGAGGTGGGACTGGCTACCACGGGATACCACAGAGCAACACTTCCATCAGCTCTTTTCCAGTGACACACCAGGAAAAACAGCTCGTGCCAAACCATCTCCCATGCTCGGTCCTGCCTGGCTCTGCCAGCAGCACACTGCCTGCTCCTCAGGAGCCTTCAGCCCTGAGAAAAGAGCACATTTTTTAGAGAGTCCCCAGCTAAAACACCAACAAAATGTTCTGGCTCCATTTCAGATCAACTTCCTCTCCACCTCTCACCCCCAGCCTTGGAAACAGTAAGTTGTGATTTGTGTGCAGACACTGCTGTATTTCCATTATTATTAAACACTTATTCCTGCCTGTCCATGGGGTAGTACAGGAATTACTGCAAGTACAGACCCCCAAAACATCCACACAATTCTGTGAGAGCCTTTCCTAGGGCTGGATGGGAGACCAGAGGGCTGGGGATGGTGGGAATTTCCCAGAATAACAGACAGAGCCTTGGGCTTTGGTGTGGAACAATTTTGCACCAGTGCAGCGTTTTCCATCGTGACCAAGATGGAAATCAGGAAACCAAACAAATCACGGAGGTCTTGTCCATACAGCCTTGGGACAGGACTCCTACCAGGTTGATGAGGATTTCCTGGAGTTTCCTGAGCTGCTCTGGAGCCCACAGTGGTGGGAAGAGCACTTGTGGAGCCTTGGGATGAGCAGCTGATCCGTGGAGCAGCACCACTGCCTGTGCTGCTGCCAGGCCCTTCCCGGAGCCGTGCCCGGCAGGATTCCTGGAAGCTGCTCCATGGAGTGGTGCTGGCACTGGTGTCCTGCCCTTTCATCAGCCTAATGGCACTGAGTCTGTGTCCCTGACAGCCCATTAGTGAGGAGGAATGTAATAATCATGATGTGGTGTTGTACAAGACTTGGGCCTTTAACCCAAGGACTTCAAATCCCTTTTCAGATGTTTATTATGCCACAAATTCCACACGTGTGGAGATGGTCACAAATGTCCAGATCAGCACAGCACTGTAAACTCATCTCTGTTCTCATTGTATAGACAGGATCTAAGATGTCAGGTTAAACATCCTGGTTTGATTCCCAGGGTAGGCTGAAAGTAGATCCTCAATATGGAAAGGCTAAACCAGGATGTGCTCTCC